>OY720307.1:26096699-26696699 GCA_963082785.1 Philonthus spinipes | reverse complement strand
AGTAACAAACAAACATGATAAAATAAGAATAGTTACAATAATAAAATAATATAATTAACAAAACACATTTTAAATAATATTCTCATTTTGCTTGTTGTCCCAATCAGATTTAATGTTTCCACTTTTGTCTCTTTTTACCTGAACCACTTTGGACTTCCCTTAATATAAGCATTACCAATTAATTAAATGTGAGTTTCGTGAAGATTTGAAAGATAACACTTTGTACACTTTTTTACACTTATTTTATTTATTAACAGATTTGTAAAACATTGATAATGATCACATGGAGATCGAAATATACATCTGTTAATAAATAAAATAAGCGAAGAAAAGTGTTTTCATATATGAACATTGTTACTGTTATTTGGGGTTAAATAGGACACTTATTTCAGATTTTTACTCATATTAATTTTGTTTCAATTTAAACAAAACATTAAACAATTTAATCTGATAGATGAAAATGAAATAGACGTGATTTCATCTTAAAAACAAACATTTTCATTCATTTTATTAATTATTTTAAGAAAAATATGACTGTCCCAAATCAGGTAGGCGATGAGGTGAAATGGGACATTAATTAATCACTAATCAAATATTTTAAAGGAAATATTCTTTTAAAATATTTAATTAGTATTGTTTTTAAACCTTACTTTATTCATTTAATTTATTTCATCGTTCACTAATTTTTACTCTCGCACGAAATTAACCCTTAATAATAACCCAAGCACACACACACACACACACCCTCTCGCATTCTCTGCTGAATTTGGAAAGTCCCGTCAAAGATGATCCCCGCGCGCGGCGCAATTTAGCGTCGGAGCGGCGGAGTGTCATCGAGGTGTTTGATTTAAATCACATTTGCATGTAATTAGCCGAACTTTCCACTCGTGCCGTAATGGATCTCTTTAGGGTTAAGAGCCGCGCTGCGACTCTACAGTTTTCACGCGCCTTTAGAGAGCCCTCTGTGAATTATAATCAACACAATTTCACACACCTTTGCTTACGGATCGTCGTGTTTTAATGCGAAGGGAAGAGACAATTAAGAGGAATAGGCAAAGTTTTGCGAGTGTGCATTATTAAATGTGATTTAAAATGAAAATTAACAGCGTGAAAACATAATGTTTAAAAACTCAAATATGGTATTGTTGAGAAATCGTGTTTAATCAGACTCAGAAATAAGTAACACAATATATATTTATTTATTTACAGTACACTTAACAAATTTATTAAGAACACACTGTCACTATTTGTTTACGCGGTTTACGCGATTTTATTTTCAAAATTACTTAAACACGATAATTTATTAAGAAAACAAACACCGTGCATTAAAAATATTTAATTAAGATAATAAAAAAGAAACACAAAATATTTGACACAAAGCTTTACTAGCCGTTTATTAAGTTTCCGACGAACAGGGTTCTCGTAAATAAATATAAAGACCTTTCGGTTGACAAAAGGTTCGAGGAGGTTCAAATGTCACGTTTCTTCCTTCGCGGTATTTAGCGCTAACAGTATTTATTTATAACGAGATGACTGCACTGCAACGCCACTAGCGCTCGCTTATTTGGCGTGCTTGTTTCTTGAACTTTCCGGAACTTTCGATGACGCCGCGTTTACCGTCGCGCACTCTGTGGAACATTAAAGAGCGATGTTTCCAGTTTATCTTTCACTTTCGTTACAGTATATATTTACGTCGAACTAAATACTCAATTTAACAAATTAATATTAGAATTGATTTATTAAATTATGAGCTCGGATAGCAACAATTCGCACTTGTCGTGGGAGCCTACACAGTTAAATAAACTAATATCAGTTTTTCACTAACTGTTATTGTATGTCGTTGTTCGATTACTGAAAACACATGACGTCGAAATTGAAAAAAGTTACTAAATAAATTTCAGTTATACAAATTTTCATCGCACTAACTGCAATTGATCGAATTTTATTGATCATTGGCAGAAATTTTCCTTGTTTAATTTCATTGTAATTTAAATAGCTGCAAATGTGTGAATCATCTTTGTTTCATTTTACTTTATTTAATTTAAAATAATATTTATTCAGACGGCATAATTACAATGCTTTACAAATATTTATATTTACAATACATATTAATGGCTTAGTAGTCTGGCATGGGCTATCGACCGGAGGTTTTTCTGCCCAAAAAAATATATATATTTTTAATATTAGCAGAAGATGAGCAGTTAAAAAATCTAATTCTAATAAAATAATCACACACTTTAAATTAATTTGTTCCTTTCTTTGTGAACGCACTGTATATTAAAATATGCTTATTCATAAAATTTCATACATATACATTCTCTTCAAAATATTCCAAACGGTTCAAGTGTTGAATTATTTTATGATACTGTTTAATGTGCATTAAATCGATTCAACCTTAAAACGCATCGGAAAGAGCAAACAAACGGTCAAATTAGCTTTTAAGTTAGAATTATGTTTTCGTTGATTTTCCTTATAAATGAAAGACTTGAAAATAAATATTGACATTCTGTAAATATTCAACAATAAAGAAGGAAGCATGAAAAACATTTTTTTTTAATAAATATTAAGCATACAAAATAAAATTAAAGTGTTTGTTTATCTTAGGCTATCAAGCGTACAGTGTTTCTCTCCAATAATTTCATGTTTTTTTATTATTATTGTCTTTTTTTGTGGAGATTAATCTGTGAATCTGCTCGTTTTCTGGAGGGCACAAAATCGCCCCGGTTGCTCTAATTGAGGCCCGATTAAATCTACCCTCATTCCACTCGAAGTAGTTAAACTACAAACAGGCCGGATTATGATGGTTGCGGGGATTTAATCGATTTAGGGCCCCCTTTGGCTTGTTTATGCGCCGGGAATTACCTTTTATTCACGGCGACTCGAAATTCCCGTCTTGAACCACTCCGCGTTTCTGGCTGTGTATGTGTGTACGCTGGGCGAGGGATTGTGTGGGTGAAAGAGCCAGCGGGGAGGAATAAAATTGGCCAATAAAAAAGTTTTAATATTATTCTATAGCCGTTTTCAACCAATTTCGCTCCGGGGAATTCAATTGACGCCCGCGCAATTAAATATTGCATTTATCTGATGTTCCGCGTTCGCCGTTCCGGGGGTAGCTCTCGCTCTACTTTTTTTTTTACTTGTACGCAAAATATTAGAAATTTTTACCAGTATATTCCGCGAAAAAATCTTTCAAATTACCACACATCCTTTTCGGCCATATTTAACATTATATACTTATCCATACATGCGTTTATTTGTTGTGAAATGAAGGATACAGAAAATTATCCTGAATCCAGAATACACTTGGCGGTATCCTGGAAATTCTGGTTACTCTTCAGAAAAAATTGGAATCATAAAGAATTTGTCGGAGTCTTATAATAACATAAAGATTTATGATATAAAACATAATTACAATGAAATTAAACAAGGAAATTTCTGGTAATGATCAATAAAATTCGATCAATCCCTTTTTCCAACTGCAAAAAATACTTATACTGTAAGTTTTACAAACATCTATTGAAACAACTACTTCCCGAGCATTTACCCCGCCGTACATTGGATTACACAATAGATATTTGTTGCATTGCAGTTGGAAAAAGGGTTGATCGAATTTTATTGATCATTGTCAGAAATATTCCTTGTTTAATTTCATTGTAATTTAAATAACTGCAAATGTGTGAATCATCTTTGTTTCATTTTATTTAAAACATAATTAGTTTTTAATAAGTTTCACAACTTTATTGCAGAAACACCGCTAGAATTGTTTCGGTACACAGTTATCATCCGTCTGATGATTGGTTTGTACTGATGAATTGATGAATGGTGTCATTTATTTATTATACAATTTATTTCGATTTTGTTAATAATACGATGGATGAAGATCATTTAAAAATAACAAAATATTCTAAATTTATTTGTTGTTAAATAATGAAAAACAATTCTTATTGTAAAATTTTTATTATCGCCAATAAAGATTTTCCAAAACAAAATTGAATTGCGCACAGCAAAATAAATTAATACATATGTATTCCCTGCGCGCTCACGGTCCAGGTAGATTCTTATCTAAAGAATGCGTTCGCAAAGCGAGCCATTGATTTTTTGTTGTTGCTTTTTTGCGATAATTGCGCTCGCAGATTTTGATCCAGTTGGCCGAAGACGCGCGATGTGTTCATTACTCCGGTTTAATTTATATAGTTTGAAATTATTGATAATTAAAAACGCGATTTATTTTTGTTTGTGGAAAGTGATAATTAGTTATTTGATTTAAGAATTTTTGAGGATTTTGGTTCACCAGGAATGGATTTTCAGTTTTTTTTTATTAAGGTATGTTAATATCAATATTTTGTCAACATTTTCTCCGTTCATATGTAACATACGATGGTGTTGTTCGTCGTTACGGTTCATTTATTTTATTTGGATTTCCTGAGTTCGTTGTCGAAGACGCGATTTTGTCAATTTAGATTCGATCAATGATAGTCAAAGTTAAAAATCTTACTTGATATTTAATTAATACTTAATAATAAAATAATAATAAAATAAATACATTCTATTATAAACTGTTTTCGTCACATTTTTAATTTCCATTAAAAAGGCGATCTAGCTTAGGTGAATGTAAGGTTCTTAAGATAACAAACATAACGTTAGTTTCCTTCATTTGCCTAACCTATTACCTAGTTTACGTTTTCTATCACTAACGTCAAGAATCGTTATTTTTTATTGTAAATTTTAAGTAAACAGTAAGTAACAGTAACGGCAATAAAACTTTATTTCCGAGCTTTATTTTTAACTAATAGCGAATTAATTATAATTATTATTAATTATAATATATTCGTCATACATATATACAATTATATTTATTCATGGACTTTTACATTATATTAATTGTAAAGTGCTGTATTACAAAAAGTGGAAACAATCAACCTGATTGGGACAACAAACAATATGAAAATATCTTTCGGGATACGAGTAAAATATATTTATATATAAAATAATTAGTTCGTTAAAAAAAATAATGATACACATGATCAGCAATTCACAACTAATAATACACATTTGATTAGAGGTTTGCGGATCCCAACTCAAACACGCAAACTTCGCCCCTTGTTTGTATTAGTGCGAGCTGGAGAGGGATCGCGGGGGGTGGCTCGATATTAATTCCCGGGCGTGTGTGCATTGGATTTAATATTTAGAAGCGTTAAAGGCAAAATTCAGGCCTACGAGGTGGAGTGAAGCTGTTGGCAAGACAGGTGAAGTTATCCTCTGGGCTCCTGAACTTTGGAAATGTAATACGCACTTCCAGTACTTGTCAAACTTGTGTTTTCCGGGGCTGGGGGGAATGGGAACGACGTCGTTGTGGCAGTCTCTTGCACGTTAATTACACATCAGCGGCCACCTCTCCTGGGAGGCAGACTTCGACCAACGCGGGAACACGCCGAGAAAGCCGCACATGTGTTTCGCTCATGTTATATTCAGAATTGTTGAATTATTTAAAAGGGGGGTTGGTGAATTTTTGAATATCGCGATTCTTGAATATATTATTTTTAAATATTCAATTTTAAAAAATAACATACATTACATAAATAAAACAATATTAAATTAAAAGTACAACGTAGTGATGAAAAATGTACAGAATATATTTTAAAATAATGCCCACTTGCACCAACTCCGATTAAATTCTCCGATTATTTAATCATGATTAACTTAAATGGGTGGATTTTGGTTGCATCGTGTGTCGATTAACTACTGGGAGTCCACCGAGTAGTAAATAGATCATTCGCATTTCTCTACGGATTTTTATTTCTGTTTTGGGGGATTTTTAGTAATTTTCACACTTTTAAGTTAGAATCAGTCCATATTTGTCACGTTTGTGAACTAAAGTAAATCAAAATTAATTGGACCATTTCTAAATCCACGTTTGGTTATTTCCGTCAAATCTCTATCTATCAATCTCTTTCTATAATCTCTATCGACTGTAAACAACTTCACCATAATCCTCAATCGATATGAATTTATAATTGTATGAGTTAATTAAAAGTTAGTTCAATTGCGTTGATTGGAGTTTTATTTCAAAAACATCAGATATTAAATCGGTTGTTAATAAATTTTATGTAATTATTTTTTATGCCATAGAAGAAGTAAGTATGTATCTAACTTGGGACAAATTGCTTATTCAACGCCGAGTTAGTCATCTAGTATATATTAACATCTATAATTCGAGTTGCTTCAAATATTCCAGTGTTAGGTAGTAGGATTATCATAAATGTATTAATAAGTTTATGCTAAATATATTCTATTATGAACTGTTTTCGTGACATTTTTAATATTCATTAACAGCAATAAGCTAACGTAACCTAACAACAATATATTATCCGACTTTTTTCATTTCTTTTACGTTCCGAATAAATACTGCCAATTCATTGAATCGAATGCATCCGTAATGGCTTTAAACTTAATTTCAGCCCCCCTGCTCCGGTCGCGAATTTTAAATTTTCCAGTCACGTAAAGCGCGCTAGGATTTCCATCGAAACGAAAAGGTGCCTAATTTGGTCGGACTCGCTCGTTTTTTTCCATTCCTCCACCCCGCCCCGGCCCGCAGTCCTTTGTGGAGGACGTGTTTAATTTCGAGCGTTCCCCTTTCAGAAAATTTACAACCGGCGTATATTGTGTGTCAGAGGGAATATAATATATATACAGGGCGCGTGTTTACACACAAACGGAATACGCGCGAAACGCTAATGGAAATTGTGATAAACAATTAAGGAACGCGTGTGGATTTTAATGTTCGCGGATAAACAAAAAATCGACCCTATAGTTGGATGTGTAGTATTATAGTTATTCACAATTAAAACACTTTTTATTCCTTACTTCACTTTTATTTTTAAAAGTGAAGTAAGGAATAAAAAGTGTTTTAATTGTGATTAACTTCACATAACTCAAATTTAAACAATTAATTATTGTTATTATTATACTAAGTGACATATAAACTCGAACACCCAGTATAAATTTTCATAATATTTTTTGTTGCAAGTCAAAATGCCACAGAGCTAAATGTGGAAATAATATTCATTATTTTCATTAATTTACACTTTTACTTTGTTTGTATAACTGGAAATTTTGTTATTAATGACTATAGTTTTCACGATATTAATTGCTAGTTTGATAATTAAATTAATTAATATCGTCGAAACTAATAAAAAAAACACTTATGCAAATAGAGTAAAAATTGTGTTATTATTGTGCACTTTTCTAAAATTTGTTTTTATAAAAAAAATTACTTCTCATAAAGTCCTACACATTTTTTATTTGTTGATGCTTCTGTACCAAAATTATGGCTTAATTTGTGGTAGTATCATCAGCATACTGAATAACTTGGGATTCTAAGATAAGTCTAAGTAAATAAAATCAATGTGCATCTATTGAAATCGAAATAAAATTGTCTTTTTGAATTTCAAGAAAAAAATAAATAAAACCTGATGTGATGAGGGTAATCAAGGGGCGCGTCGATTAATAAGATGCCCTTTGAGGGTGAAGGGCGTCCCGGCTGCATCCATCATTGCAGTCACGCCAACCTTGCATCATCCACAAGCGCCCCCATTAACGGCGAGCGTTTCACCCCTTGTTTCACATTTAAGCTTTTTTGCCGCCGCTGAAAAGAAGGGCAACAAAAAAAACATTAAACAAGGCGCTTCCACCTCTTTTATTCCGATTTAGCAAGGAAAGGGGTTGCTTAATGGATTCCTCGTTAATTGTAATTACTCCGATTAGAAAAAATAAAAATACACACACCGCATGAAGTTTAATTACGCGTAATTAATTTTTCATCTGGGGAAATGTTGTAATTTGGAATAATTGTATCATTTTTCTTGAATTGTTTTCTCATTTATCACTTGGTGAAACATTATTAAAATAATTTTTTTCCTAAAATTAAATCATCCTAATTTATTCTAATTGTATCATATTATGTTGATTTACCTACGTAGGAGATTAACTCGTATTTATCTTGTTTATTAAAATTTATACGCTATTATTTTGTATGAATTTAAGAGCGCTGCGCGCACGCGGATTAATTTTGGTATTTTTATGCGTTTACTCGGCGTTGGCGAGAAAAATCGTCTTCGGTTTTTTTTTAAATCCCCTTCGGGGTTATTGGATTGATTAAAACACTTGGTATTGTTTCACTGATTTTATTTAAAGTCGGAAACTTTAAATAAAATCAGTGAAACAATACCAAGTGTTTTAATCTCAATAGTCTATAGTTTAAAATGTTTCACCACGGGTTAAATGAGAAATTAATTCACACTGAATGTCAACATGTAAGATTTTTTTCTTTAAAAAATAATCTCACGTGTTTAATTCATGTAATAAGATGTAACGCACGTTACGCCATCGCAGAAACGCATTAGCATATTTTCGGATGAGTAATCGAGAAAGTTAAACAGAGGCAACACGCGGCTGGCTCACTCGGAGGAGTGAAAATGATGATTAAGGGTGGCGCCGCCCTGTATAAATAATGGCAAAACGGCAAATGTAAAATTTGATGCGAAATGTGCGTACGTGCGTAATAAGGTCGGCCCGTTAATAAGGGATGAGCGCGAGGGACGGGAGAAAGACGGATGCGTGCTCTAAATACGCCCCCTCCGAAAACAAGACAACTTAATTAATCCAAGTCCGGTCCTGACCCGTATTATTATTGCGGAATACGCGTTATTATCCCGCCGCGGCGTGATTTATTCATTTGTTTCGGGAAAGTTTTAAGTGGGTCGTATTATATAAATAAATGTGCTTCGGTTCGTTTATTTTTGTACGTAAGAGGATGTTTATAAAATTAAATTAAAAAAATAAGCACGATATTCAAATAATTATGTTTTTTTTTCTTCATTAAATAAATTGACAATCGAAAGGCTTTCGCAATTATTTTAATAATACTTTGCGGTGTGGAAATGAAAATAATTGAATCTTCCCAGACGACAATTATTTTCATTTCCACACCGCAAAGTATTATTATTACTGATAACAATAAAAGCACATTTGTCGCGAATATTTAAATGATACCGTAAAATTAAATTATGCTCTAATATCTGTTAATAAAGATTGCAAATATATGTAATATTATTAATATTTTATTCCTATATTTTCAAAGTATTTAAAAAAAAGAAACACTTAGAAATGAATCAACTGACGACAAACTTGAAATTAATTTTAATATAAAGTTTCTTTTCCTTCCCTTCATTTTTTTCCGTCAATTAATTTTGATGTACGAACATTAGGGACTTAAACATTTCCAATAATAAAAAAAGTTGAGAGAGAAGGGAATTCTAAAGCTACTCAGAACAAAGTTTAAGGAGATTACGGTGCAGTTTTCTGTTTAGTTTCCGGAAGGAATGCCGTGGCGGGGGGGAAGAGGCTTTTACGAAATTACCGGAAAGAAAAAGTCTCAAGTCGATACTTTAGATGGGATTGCCCCGAATTAAAATATTTTACAAATTTAAAAAGGAAAAACCGTACAACCAAATGCATGCAAAGAGTTATTTTATGATTTGTAGAAATTTCGATGTACAACATTGAGGTATAATTTAAATTAAGTTTTTTTATATATAGGGTGGGCCACGAATAAAGTCTATTAAAAATGTACTGGGTTCCTGACAGAGGAATATTTTGAAAAAAAAATCCACATCGCATGGAGGAATGGGAAAATTAACCTCAAGTCTCGATTATAGGTCTCTAGACCTTACTATTTTAATATTTATATATTAACGATATTTTATTTCTATAGGTTTAGTGACAAAGCTGACGATACAACTTTAGTAACGACTAAAGACCTTCATCATCAATCAAGTATGTCAGAAAAAAATATAAAAAAAAATAAAACCGTTTTCAAGATAAGAATGCACAGCCAGGGGAATTTAAAAACGATGCTTAAATTAGAAAAAAGATGCACTATTATACGATTGACATATTCTAAGTTTACATGTAAACTTAAGCATGTACACATGTTCTAAGATTACATGTCTATCGCAGAAATTCATGATTCGATTTTAAAAAAATGTAATTTTTCGGATTTTTTACGTTCTAATTGTTTTATTTATTTTAAAAGATATTAATTAAACGAAATTGTTATTCCTTTTAAATTATATTTATATCTATATGTACAAATTTTCAATATAATTTAAATTTAATTGAAGCACTGAATGGAGATTTGATATCACAGGTCTCTGTGGTGTGGTTGGTAGAGCACCCGACCGGCAATCGGAGGACGTGGGTTCAAATCCCATCAGAGGTGTTTCTTTTCCACTTTATATTTAATTAAATTTAAATTATACCTTAAACCCTACATCCATATGGGTAGAAAGGGTCAATGAATTTTCAATATAGAACATTGAGGTATAATTTATATATATATATTGCATATATATATATATATATATATATATATATATGCAACAACAATATATATATATAAATTATACCTCAATGTTCTATATTGAAAATTTTTACAATTCATAGTTAAAAGATATTAAAAAAATTGTATCCGATGTTTCATCTCCGAGATGATGTTTTCAAAATCCCCATGCAATGCATTTTTATCTTGAACGCGGTGTATAATCATTAAATACAAAATAAGGAATAAATGAGAATCCATCTTAAGGACTTAACAAGTTCCTCTTTTATTTACACAAAGAGACAGGACACAATGCATATTTTGTAGGTACTCACGGAGCACTTTGCGAACATTATGCTGGCGAACAGTGGTGTGCGGATTAAGGCCCCTCGGTTTAGATAACGGTAACACGGAAAGTTTCGCGCAAAGTTCGGACGTTCGGCCGCTCGTTTCGCCGCGGATAATCGCCTGGTGTACTCAAATTTCATACGGGCATTATCCGTCGTCGTCCCGGAAAAGTTGCTTGAATTAATGAAAAAGACAGTGCAAAATTGCGGCCCTGATTAAGCCCCAGGGAAAAGCTTTTAAAGTGCACCGAATTATCGAGTTTTAATATGTATTATAAGTTATTAATCCCTTGTCTAGACTAAGCCCGGGCTGACCCGAAATTCAGAGTATAAATTTTAATAAGGGGAATGTACAGTCGTAAATTCATGTATTGTATTATTAAAAAGTCGTGCATATTCTTCCATTTATTAGGATAGTAACAACATAAAATGATACGAAGCGAGTTTGTGTGAAATGGAATCAAAAGATAATGAGAAATATTAAAATTATGAGTTTTGTTCGAATATGAAATTGTTGAGACTTTAAAGTCGATGATTTTGTTGATTTTCTTTTCAATTGTGAATTTAATATGACTATGTTGAAATAGAGTAGTATATTATTAAATTCCGTGAAAACACCGAGGACGGTTTGTACAATGTGTAATAATGGATATTTGAGATGTTTTGCTAAATTATTATAAAATTAATTTAATTAATGAATGACCTGTACACCAGTACATTAAAATATTTATTAAAATTTAAATTAATACATTATTCATTAACTATTTATTATTTTAATTAATTTAATTATACAGCACAAATCATTACTCAACAAATTAACAATTCCGTTAATTACTCTTTTTTGGTGGATCCGCCGGGCCATCGATAAATTACCCATCGTTCCGAAAAGTGCACTTTGTGTATTAAACGCGCATAAAGTATGGAGGAGATTACCCTCCTTTTTTCCCGCGCGGGGTTTTTCCCTGGCACTTATCGGCCCCGGCCGAGGTCCGAACACGGGGGCTCTTTTCCAACCCCCGATGCTCGTAAATAGACGGATCCGTGCATCGGAGAGGGGTTGATGCTCTTCGGAAAGGTTAACACGATTTCCATGCCGTGTTATTTATAGGACTCCCGAGACCCCGGAACGATAGAGGGGGAGTGATATTTTTTCGGCTGAATATTAGCCTCAACTTTCCTTTCTACGTGCTTTAATATTTACCACCCTTTTTTTTAATCCACTCTATGAATAAAAAAATAATAAAACAACATATTTTCTTTCAAAATAATAATTTTAATACTGATTAGTGATTTAAAATTTATTTATTTAACGGAATAGGCACAAAAGATCTCTAGGTCGGAGTATCACCACAGCCCCAAAAGTCAAATAATATTTAACGGAATGGACCATTTTTACAACAAAAAGACACATGTAAAACGCAATAAATTTATATGTATTACTAACTAATTTTAAATACAATAATAAACACAAATATAAACGTAAAAAGAAAACCTTAACAGTCACAAACAACTAGATTACAACAATGGCATGACTCTACTCCCTTCACAAAACACATGAATCTTGATAGATCGCCACAGAACAGATCGCATATTGGATGGCTCACTAGAGAGTTAGCCGTACGCTAATTAATTAGCATTCTATAAATTCTCCTAATATATGAGCCATTTATTTTGAAAGTGGCCTAAATCCATTTTTGATTTTTTTTCTGATGACGGTAGAAACGGTTATTATTTGACGTTATCTGTCATAAATAATAATTTGCGATTAAGAATATTTAAAGTATATGATAATTATTAACACATACGTTTTCACAAACAATTATTTATAAATATAAACATTATTTTGAAAGTGACCTAAGTCCACTTAATTAGTAATAATGTCCGAAAGTGCGGATCTTCATATTTACGAAGGCAGTGATGAAGGTAATTTTATTTAATCATTAATCAGTATTAATTATGTTTAATTATTGCAGTGAAAATATTCACAATTGAATTTTAAGATAAAATATTAAATTTATAGAAATTATTACACCTTTGGTAATGAATAAAAGTACAAGACTATTTAATTCAGAGAGTGAAGACGAGTTGGAAAATATTGATTTTAACCAGAATCGCAAGAGAAGGAGAATTTTAGAACAATATTCATCATTTGAAGATGAAGATGCAGGTGAGGTTTTTCACGACAATACCTCTGGAGCAATATTTAGAGAAAAGAATGGTGACACATTCAAAAATTGCGAAAAAATAAACGAAATACCGAGAAAAAATACTGTACTCAAACTGGAAACATTATACCTGCAAAAGTGTTTCAAAACAAAAATTGCCTTTGTCGAATAAAAAATTATGAAGAAACAGAAAGAAAGAATACTTTTGAGAAGTTTTGGAATTGGGGAGATTTTAATAAGCAAAATGTATTGCCATACGAAGCTACCGAACGTTATGCTATGAAACGAAGACGTCCAAAAAACGGAAAAAGTTCGCCCAGAAATTATAGTTTTAGGTATTTTTTAAATTCTAAAAACGGGAAAGTTTCCGTCTGTAAAAAAATCTTTTAGGATACCTTTAATATATCTGAAGGACGATTAAAACGTGTATTAAACTCGGCAAATGTAGGGAATGATTTACGTGGACATGTGGCTGGATCATCGAGAAGGAGAAGAAGAGAAAAAGGATGTTAAAAACCATATTAAAAGTTTTTCCAAATTTGAATCTCATTATACTAGATCTCATAACCATAATAGAAAATATTTACATCCTTATCTAACTCTAAAAAAAAATGTTTAATTTCTACGAGCTTTATTGTAAGAAAAATAATAGAAAAGCAGTTAAAGAGTGGACTTACAAAAAGATATTTAAAAATTTACATCCTTATCTAACTCTAAAAAAAAGTGTTTAATTTCTACGAGCTCTATTGCAAGGAAAATAATAGAAAAGCAGTTAAAGAGTGAACTTACAAAAAGATATTAAAAAAGGAATTTAATTTGCATTTCCACCAACTCGGTTGGATTCGCCTTTCACTTCATTATCAAGAAAAATACATACAAAAAAAACGACAAGTTACGTAAATTTCATATTCCTCTCAAAATATATATCCATTATAATCCAGAAAGCTACCTTCAACTCAAATTTACAGCTCCTAATATTAAATTTAGTGCTACGTATGAACGGACCCAGTATTACAATTTCCATATTTCCCTCTTCCTCCTCTCTTCCACAAAAAAAAAAATACATATTGCTAGATTCATGGCACAAAAGAATATACACTTGTCACCCTAAATCACGTGATTTATTAAACTTTTACGAGATAACTCCGCTTTCCCAGCAACAACAACAACGCGGAAAAAACTTCTCCTCCACTAGAAACGTGTATTTTTTCCCTCTCGCTCTCTCCACGTCTTACTTCTTTGTTGTTTATTTAAAAGTGGCTCTTCCCATATTTCACCTCGGGCTTATTGGCGTCCTAACTTATTATTTTCTGATAATCCGGGGGAAGTTTGGATTGAATGGACCGCCCGCTACCCCGCGAAAATATTCAACCTTCGCTTTTTTTTTTACTTGCTGGGTTGTTGATAAATTGATAAATGCGCGCTGGTTTTTTTGTGTGTTGGGAAAATTTTCTCGATATTTTTCAGCGCATTAATCATTATACGGCTATAAAATAAGAAAGTTTTATTAATACTTTTATTATTCTCTTTAAAAAAATAATAAATAAAAATGGGAAGGGGAAATGAAAAATATAGTTTTCTTTGTGCATATATTAAATAAAAATGATTTGAAAATAATTAATAAATTATTTCCAAATTTAGCTCTATGACCTTTGATTTACGTTACGTAAGTACGTTAAACAAATGCACATTAAAACAACTACTTCCCGGGCAAATACCCACGCCGGACGTTTTAATGTGTATTTGTTTAATGTACTTACGTAACGTAAGTCAAGGGTCAAAGAGCTAAATGTGGAAATAATTTATTAATTATTTTCATATCATTTTTATTTAATACATTTAAATAACTGTGACCAAGTGAATGAATACTCTTTTCTATTTTTTGTGCATTTTTTAAACCTTTTCTTAATAAAATAGTAATTTTTGCAGATGGTAAAAAGGATTGATCGAATTTTATTGATCATTTCTAGAAATTTTCCCTGTTTAATTTCATTGTAAAATAAAAAAAAGAATTTGAAAATAATTAATTTACTACAAAAATTATTTTTTGACTTACATTAATGAATTTTTCGAAATCATAATAAGCTTATAACTAATAAATCGACGATTCGGGATTTTCTATTAAACATCCCCAACAGTCAAATACTTCATTGTAAACGGCCGTGCTTTTACAACGCGCACCACCCCCCTCTTCCTAATTACAGAAAACAATTATCAGCTGCCTGTAAATTTTAAGAAATCCCCGGAGGAACAAAGCCGGGAGAAATAATTGCACAATTAAGAGCTCATTTGGAGTAATTAAGAGCAATTTACAATATTAAGCCCCATTTGAATTTCCCGTTCAAATGCACAACATACCCTTCTTCTCGCACCCCGCACCCCACTCATTCTCATCCCGCCCACTCTTAATATATCTTTGCAAACAACAATAAACGCGGATGATTAACGTTCCGGGAAATTCTCGCCTAAGAATTTAAATAATTAATAGTATGAATAGATAATGGAAAGCCCTTTCACTTTTTTATATTAATTAAGTTTAATTGCTTGTTACTTAGTAATAATAATTTATTTACAAATAGAAATACATCCATTTAGAGGGGAAAATATTTTAAAAACTACTTAAGCTATGTGCAAGGAATTAATACGAATATAGAGATTAGACAATAAAAAGCTATAAGATAATACAAAAAATCCAAAATCGGTGTAATAAATTAAGGGCGAAATATCCTAAGAAACTTAGGAAAATTGCAAAATTATAAAATATTTGTGATTTTTTTTATAAACTTCTTTGAACTGCACAGAAATATATCTGCATATTATTGAACGTCAATATGCACTAGTTTTATGAAGTTAATTGGGGAATAATAATATAAATTAGTGTAGCTGTTGTTACGTGTAAATGTTGTAGAGGGTGGAAAACATATGGAAAACAATTTTATTTTAAGAGATATCGAAAAACTTATTTCGCGACCTTAGGCCAATTTTTATTGACAAAATCAATAGCAAGGAAAAAAGATTTATCTTTAACTGTTTCTGAGTTATAACAGGAAGTTGTCGCCGAGTCAATTGTCGAGGGTGTCTGTAATTTCATAATTGTTAAAAATAGAAAAATATAATAAACACTTTCTCAAAGCAACATTTTATGCTGGCTTCGTATTTGTTATCAAATTTTATTTATCATTTTTAGTTTTTGAGTTATAACCTCACACTTCGAATTTTTGAATTGTGAATATTGTCAAAAATGACATTATTGGGTACAGGTTTTTTCGGAATATATAGTTTGTTTAGTTTTTTTTTTGCGATTTCTCAAAATTATAAACAATTTTATGAAACTGAAAACATATATATTTATTAGTGCCAATTGAATT
Source organism: Philonthus spinipes (assembly GCA_963082785.1). Classification (NCBI taxonomy): domain Eukaryota; kingdom Metazoa; phylum Arthropoda; class Insecta; order Coleoptera; family Staphylinidae; genus Philonthus; species Philonthus spinipes. The sequence goes on along the minus strand of OY720307.1, from coordinate 26,680,441 downwards.
GGATCATCTTTCATTATGAATCATCTGATGTAAACATTTTAGGAGTAAGATTTTATATCTCCCAACACGATCAAATAATGGTCGCGTTCAGGGAAATTTTAGAGTGGTACAGCGCAAAGCAAAAAATCTTAAGTGAATATTATCACCTCTTTTCTGGCCACCCTGTATAAATACTTACTGTACTAAGAATTTAATTCTGCTTGATAATGATGATAATGCATATTTCTTTTTATCGCCAACTTTATTAATTTTCTTTAATCTAACGAGCGTTGTTAAACAGCACCGTTTAATTAATCCTTTCATAACACGACGATCAATTACGTAAAGAAATTTCCAAACACGCCTCGCAATCGTTAAACTCAAACTCCGCGCACACAAAAAAAACTGAGAATAAAACAATGAACGACAGTAACACTGAAAAAAAAGTGGACTCAACAGAAAAAAAAAGCAAACTAACAAAACACGGTGATTAATTATCGAAAAAGGCCCGCTTTCCTCCCTTTTGTCCGCCGAACAATATTCTCCCGCGTCTTCTTCTTCTTTTTGTTTTTGCGGTGCGCAAATTACCGGGCATGACTCGCGAATCGCTTCCCGGAGATGACACGGAAAAGATAACGATAATGAATGCAAAAAGGCAGATTGCCGATAGGGCCTCGCGCGCGTAAGGGCATTAATGAAGAGATAAAGAGGGTAGGGATGGATATTAAAAGCGGCTCCGAATTAAAGGATCGGATAACTGCGCGGCGGGGAAGCAGGAGGATGTTGGGGATAAGTGCGCGGTGATAAAAGTTAATTTTTCGTTTTAGATTAGAACAAAAAAAAACTGGCTCATCCTAATAAACAAATAAATTGATAGTGTGTTTTTTTTTAAATTTGTTATCAATTTGTATTATTTGTATCTTATAAGAAGTCTAAAGTAAATGCGGAAATAATTTATTAATCATTTTCAAATCATTTTAATTTAATTTAAAGTAAATTCTTTTTTACAATTCCGTTGATTATTTGTCGTTGAAAGCTTTCTTACGATATATTTCATGTACCGTTAACGAGACATAGGAAAAGGAGCGAGGAACTAAATGCACCAGACTCGCTTGCTGCATTCTTCCCTCGTAATCCCCACAGCTTTCTCCTGCTTTTCCTCAACACAGAGTATACATTCCACGTGCGCCGCAGCATTGTTTCAGTAACGTCGTTACTCCGCTGTCTTTCACTTCTTTCCTCATTTTTTCCTCCTTTGTTTTTCATCGCGATAATGGCTCTCGGCGAGTCTTTCATTTCCTACTTTATGGTCCACTCAAAGTACACCCTTTCCCGTGTGGAAACGCGTATTACAGACGGGAGCTAGTGCGCTTTTATCGCCCGCTTTATTGCGGAATTAAGTCATTTATTTGTCCCGGATAAGTCATGTAGCGAAAACGCGACGCGGCTTTAAGCAGCAGCGGGAAAGGGGGGTGGAATGACGTTAAGATTATGCTTCGCCTTTCTTCCGCGGACGACTTCATAAAATTCTTAATGCCCGCTGTTTCGGGCTTTGTGTTGTTTTTTTTTTATGTGGCGTATAATAATCGCGAAGTTGCTTCCTTTAATTTTCACAAACGGGATTATTAAATGAAACGAGAAGTTTTTTGCGACTTTATGTAATTTTAATGTATTGTTATACTGTAAATTGTAAGATTTTGATTAAATTTTATTATTTAAAATAATTGCGAAAAAATGAATAAACTTTATTTTTATTAATTAGTTGATAATGCCACGAAGAATTAGATAAAAGATAGCGCTTGCGTCGTCTCCATTTATTATTAATTATTGTAAAATTGTTTTTTCATCTTCTTGCAATATAGTCTAGTCGATGAATGCTGAAATTAAATATTGTTACGAAATCGGATTTAATCATACTCTAAAATAAGTAAAACAATGTCAATTTATTTATTTAGAGTACACTTAACACATTTATTAACATCACACTGTCATTTTTTATTTATAACTAGATGTTGAGCACTCGGACGTTCGTGATAGACTGACTGCCTCGCCGTTAGCGCGCCCTTATATAGCGTGCTTGTTTCTCGAATTTTCCAGAACTTTCCATGACGCCACGTTTACCGTCGTGCGCTCTGTGGAACATTCCAGAGTGTTTTTTTTTCAGCTTCTTTCACTTTCGTTACAATATATATGAACATTTTTGACTTTAGAACTTTGTTAGAAGTAATTAGGAGAAAAACATATTAAAAGTTACCGACCCAGAGTGGCGTGGCTTAAGATAGTAGGATTCCCCAAAAATACATTTTTTTGTATTTTTGCCATTTTTTGGTATTTTTACCATTTTTTGTATTTTTCTTTTTGTATTTCAACAAGTTTCACCAAGTGTTTAGTGAAAATGCTTTTCAAGATAAAAAGAGAGAAGGATGGTCCAAAAATCCCATTTTTTTTTTCTTCATTTATACCGAAGTATTTCAACATGTTTCAGCAAATGTTAAATGAGAATGCTATTGAAAACAAATTAGTTTCTAATAAAAATGTAATCCAATTTAATTTCTTATGAAAATTTTTCGATACATGATCCACAAAAAATCCAACAAAAATCGACCTTTGTTGTTTACACTTGAAAATATCTCAAAAACTGTGGATAAGATATTTTTGTTATTTACATATTCTAAAAGAGCAAGCTTTGCTTAATATCCTCGCCCAGTTTTGTGAAGATTCCTCGAAGATTAAAATTGTTGTGAATTTTATAATTGCAAATATGCTGAAAATGCAATAAAAATCGTCCTTTTTTGGTTTAGTTGAAAATATCTCAAAAACTGTGAATGGGGTATTTTTGGTTTTTTGCATATTCTGGAAGAGCAAGCTTTGCTTAATATCCCCAACCACTTTCAGAAAGATACCCCAAAGATTTAAATTTTTGTGATTTTTTAAATTAAATATATACTGAAAATGCAATAAAAATCGTCCTATTTTGATTTTGTTGAAAATATCTCAAAAACTTTGAATGGGGTATTTTTGTTTTTTTGCATATTCTGGAAGAGTAAGCTTTGTTTAATATCCTTAACCACTTTCAGAAAGATACCTCAAAGATTAAAATTGTTGTGATTTTTTAAATCCAATATATGCTGAAAATGCAATAAAAATCGTCCTATTTTTGCTTAAATTGAAAATATTTCAAAAATTGTGGATAGGGTGTTTTTGTGTTTTTACATATTCTGAAAGAGCAAGCTTTGCTTAATATTCTCGCCCCGTTTCATGAAGATTCCTCGAAGATTAAAATTGTTGTGATTTTTTAAATTAAAAATATACTGAAAATGCAATAAAAATCGTCCTATTTTTGCTTAAATTGAAAATATTTCAAAAATTGTGGATAGGGTGTTTTTGTGTTTTTGCATATTGTGAAAGAGCAAGCTTTGCTTAATATTCTCGCCCCGTTTCATGAAGATTCCTCGAAGATTAAAATTGTTGTGATTTTTTAGATTAAAAATATACTATAAATGCAATAAAAATCGTCCTATTTTGATTTTGTTGAAAATATCTCAAAAACTGTGAATAGGGTAATTTTGTTTTTTTACAAATTCTGGAAGAGCAAGCTTTGTTTAATATCCCCAACCACTTTCAGAAAGATAGCTCAAAGATTAAAATTGTTGTGATTTTTTAAATCCAAAATATGCTGAAAATGCAATAAAAATCGTCCTATTTTTGCTTAAATTGAAAATATTTCAAAAATTGTGGATAGGGTGTTTTTGTGTTTTTGCATATTCTGAAAGAGCAAGCTTTGCTGAAAATCCTCGCCCAGTATCATGAAGATTCCTTTAAGATTAAAATTGTTGTGATTTTTTAAATTAAAAATATACTGAAAATGCAATAAAAATCGTCCTATTTTGATTTTGTTGAAAATATCTCAAAAACTGTGAATAGGGTAATTTTGTTTTTTTACAAATTCTGGAAGAGCAAGCTTTGTTTAATATCCCCAACCACTTTCAGAAAGATACCTCAAAGATTAAAATTGTTGTGATTTTTTAAATCCAAAATATGCTGAAAATGCAATAAAAATCGTCCTATTTTTGCTTAAATTGAAAATATTTCAAAAATTGTGGATAGGGTGTTTTTGTGTTTTTGCATATTCTGAAAGAGCAAGCTTTGCTGAAAATCCTCGCCCAGTATCATGAAGATTCCTTTAAGATTAAAATTGTTGTGATTTTTTAAATTAAAAATATACTGAAAATGCAATAAAAATCGTCCTATTTTGATTTTGTTGAAAATATCTCAAAAACTGTGAATAGGGTAATTTTGTTTTTTTACAAATTCTGGAAGAGCAAGCTTTGTTTAATATCCCCAACCACTTTCAGAAAGATACCTCAAAGATTAAAATTGTTGTGATTTTTTAAATCCAAAATATGCTGAAAATGCAATAAAAATCGTCCTATTTTTGCTTAAATTGAAAATATTTCAAAAATTGTGGATAGTGTATTTTTGTTTTTGCATATACTGAAAGAGCAAGCTTTGCTTAATATTCTCGCCCAGTATCATGAAGATTCCTTCAAGATTAAAATTGTTGTGATTTTTTAAAATAAAAATATACTGAAAATGCAATAAAAATCGTCCTATTTTGATTTCGTTGAAAATATCTCAAAAACTATGAATGGGGTATTTTTGGTTTTTTACATATTCTGGAAGAGCAAGCTTTACTTAATATCCCCAACCACTTTCAGAAAGATACCTCAAAGATTAAAATTGCTGTGATTTTTTAAATTAAAAATATACTGAAAAAGCAATAAAAATCGTCCTATTTTAATTTTGTTGAAAATATCTCAAAAACCTTGAATGGGGTATTTTTGTTTTTTTGCATATTCTGGGAGAGCAAGCTTTGCTTAACATCCCTATCCAGTTTCAGAGAGATACCTCAAAGATTCAAATTATTATGATTTTGTAAATTCAAAATATGCTGAAAATGCAATAAAAATGGTTCTTTTTTGCTTTAATTTAAAATATCTCAAAAACTGTAAATAGGAAATTTTTTGCATATTCTGTAAGAGCGAGCTTTTCTTAACATTTCCGCCAAGTTTTAGGAAGATACCTCAAAAGATGAAATTTTTGCTCGAATAGCTTTTAAAATGAGCAATATTTATATTTTTTACATTAAAACAAAAAATCTTTATAATTGTATCATCAAATAATATCTTTAATTCCAAGAATCGTAGAATTTTTATTTTCATTTTGACTTTTATTATATTAAAATCTGAATTTAAAATATATATAGTGGAAAGTAATACGACAGTCCATTTATTTCCTGCAGAAATATATCTATATACACACAGATTTGTGATAAATTCACTCTCTGATAACAATTTCCGTTCAATCCGTCGCGCGGTCGGATTCGGGATAGCGACGTCAATCACTGCAATTCCTTCCGAAACCCTTTCCTTTCGGCTCCCCGGAGCGACTTCAATCCCCTCCATATCCCACAGTGGGCGGACACAAATTCTCTTCCAGGGGATTAACACCAATTGCTTCAGATTTAACATTTTATTTCGTTCAATTTTTTATTTCTTTAACATACAGCTTTTCGTCGGAAATCGATTTCGGGTCAGGAAGTTTATTAAAAAGAAGGGCATAATTAATATTTCTGATATTTACAAGCTGCGCGCCTTAGATTAGGACAAGATTATAAACGAACATTGGTTTATAATCTTACCCTACCCTAAAGCTTGATTTACAACATAAATTCTTAGAATGTCATTTATTTAAATTTGCATTAAATATAAATAGAAAAGAGTATTTATTATTTTCAAATCATTTTTATTTAATATATTGCATTAAATATTCTCGAATCGAGAATTGTTGCAGTGTGCAATCATTTGTGCACCACAAATTATTGCACAAATATCTACACAATGGTACTCTGTAGAACATTCCAGAGTATTCTTTCCAGTTGCTTTTTTGCACTTTCTTTACAATATATACCTGTGTAACCAGTATTTTAAGTACTTGGTTTGATGATGATTATTGTGTTATTGAAACTAGTCACTAAATTAAAATAAAAGTGGTATAAAAAAGTTAAGTGTTTTCTTTACATCAATATTAAAAATTAGTTCGGTTTCAGTGTTGATAAATTAATTGCACAGAAGCATAAATAAAGAAAGCTTGATTTTATTTTGTAATCAAATCGGTGTTTACTTCAAGTTCCCGAATGAACCTCCCCCTTTGATGAGCGCGGATCGGGGTTTGAGCGAGTCGCCGGCGTCGAGCAATTACGATAATCAGTTCCTTGATGAGTTCGGCGCCACTGAATCATGTATGAAGGGATGAATAAGTGCACTTGGAAACGGCTCAACTTTCCTTACATGCCGACCGAAACGGCGGCTTTGCCAAAGGAGGAGCGGGACGGAGGAGGTTGGCGTGTGTAACTGAGTAACTTTCTTAATTAAACGCGGATTTCGCCCGCTCGGAGCACCCGACGTTCACTTCCTCGCTAAACATATTTATGGGCGTGTTTTTGCTTACATTAGCGGAGCCGCCGACTTTATTTTTCCGCCGCGCCGGCCGGGAATTACATTTCCACGACTTTATTAATTTCACGACGGGGGAAGTAATGACTGTGTTGATAACGAAAAGAGAAACTAGAATTAGTTTTACAAGGATTTTTTTAATTTATTTTCAAACTAAAAACGATAATAAACACACATTGTATGCGAAATTAAAAATAATTCATTAATTCTAAGTTAGAGCATAAATAATGTAAAATGGGACACCTTGTATAAATAGGTAATACCCATCGTAAATTTGAATTTTTTCGTAACACTATATAAAAAATATTTTTTTTAGGATAGTACATTATATTTCGAAAAAAATAAAAAATAAACAAGGATAAAACCAAATCTGATTGATTTTCTCATCACCGGATTCGAGCTGATAGTGTTTTTTTTTTGTTATTCTATTTACGAGGGGTTGCGCATGCAAAATAAATTGCACTTCCGCCGACACCTTTTGATGTTTTAATTCGGGCAGAATTATGGTAATCGCCGCCAAGAATTACCCTCCGGAACGGGAAAAAGCTCAAACGAGGGGAGGAAATCACCATTTGGAAATGGCGGAACGGTGAAACGGCCCGTTGCTCCCAACAAATGATATATACATTTTTTTTTATTTCCCCCCGTGTTGTTGGTTTTATTTTTTTTGCCTCCTGGTTTTGTATATTTTTTATTATTTTTATTATTATTCGGCGTGTGGAAAATGCACGGAGCGAGAGAGGGAAATGTTCATTCGATGGTGTTTTATGTGTGCGCGCGTAACGGAAAACGCAAACTAATTTATATATGTGTTTTTGTTTGTTCGTTTACTTTTTGTTTTTGGTTTGTGCGTGTATTCTTTGATATTTAATGTTGTAATGAAATTTGAAAAATTAAAATCAATACAATCCGTGATATATACATGTAAATTCACATATACAAAGTAAACATAACTCAACAATTATATATTATAGAAAATAAATATGAACAATGTTTAGAGATAGGCAAAGTTGATCTTTTCGATCTTTTCTGTCACTGCAAAATGAAGTATATAACAATTTTCTTAATGTTATTTATAATATTAATATTGGCAAGTGTTACATATTTATTAATAAACTCCAATTTATTATTATTTATTAACATTAGCTTCTTAAAATTATTTATTCAAAAATACTCGATTACTAAATTCACTCGACTTTGCCCAATACTAACAATATTGTATTATATTAGGTTGATGCAAAAGAAATATCGGATTTTATATTATTAAACTTTATGGTTTAATTTTTTTTTTAATAATTATTGACATTATATATATTATTTTAAAGCTTGGAATATGCTCTATATTTTTATTATAAATATTCTATGATTTTGATCATTCTAGAAATGCTAGAAAAGAAGCAATTAAGAGCGATATTTTTGTATGAGTTTAAGCGAGGTCAAAAAGCAGCTGAGGCGACTCGCAATATCAACGAAGCATTTGGCCAAAATACTACTAATGAATGTACTGTGCAATGATAGTTCGTCTGATTCCGTAATGGTGATGAGAGTCTTGAAGATGAAAAACGCGATAGCCGACCATCAGATGTTGATGATGTCCAATTGAAGGCCATAATTGAAGCTGACACAAGCAAAACAACACGAAAAGTTGCTGAATATTGACCAGTCAACCGTTGTTTGACATTTAAAGAAAATTGGAAAAGTGAAACAGCTCGACAAATGGGTTCCACATGAAAGCAACTGCGTAATCACATTAATAATTCTGGAACCCGATTCTTTTTTATCAATGATTATTTTCTACACCAAAGTAAAAATAATCATTGATAAAAAAAGATTCGAGCTGTCTCTTTCCACTAAACTGCAACCTTAATGTTTTTTTAACAATTACATTTGATTAAATTGATTCAGTGAGTTACGTGACTCACTGAATCTAAATGATTCAGTGAGTCACGTCAGTATTAATCAGTATTAATTAAAAAATATATTTTTCGTAATCGTATTTCATTAAGTGATTAATAAAATACCATATTTATATTAATCAACGATATTTCTTATCTTATTTCAAGTATATTGCTCTTTTCACTTTATTTTATCATTCCTGTATTATTATTTTTAATAACATCATTATTCAGTATTTTTTTTTCTTTTTTTCATCACCGTAATAGTCCCACACAGACTGTCGTTTCATTTTGCGAATATTCATCGACGGGCCGGAGTCGATAAATGAAATTCTTACGATATTTCTTTATTAAAAAAGTTATGAAAGTCGATCTAAAAAGGTATGCATGTATGAGCATACATCCACGGATAGCGGCGGGGCAAAATATTGCCACAAATAAGTTTAGCCGAAGGATGGAAAACGTGAGAGATAGACAGGCGAAATGCGGAGGAGAGAAGAAGATAGTAGAAGGGCAATAATAACAGAAAAATAACGTAATAAACTCTCCTCCCAGGGAAAAACAAAGCTAAATTTAAACTCACAGCGAGCGCCCGATGTTAAAGCACAAACACATGCAAATATTTTATTTGTTAAAAATATATGATTTCTAAATGTACAGTATAAAAACAAAATATCACATCGTTACATTTGATAAATATTAAGTATTTTAATTAATACAGTTGTTTGTTCGTTTCACTAAATATTATTTTTTAAATATTTTATTTTTATATTTGTGTTACGAATATTCAAGGAACTAATGAAACGATAAGTAGAAACATTAATCTTCTTTATATTGGTTGTTGGTTGTGGAGACTTTAATTATTTAAATAAAAATAGTTGTCCTTTCTCCTACTTATTTTTTATTAAATTAAATATATTTCGGAAAGTATGTTTCCATCTTCAGTAGTTTCCGAAATATATTTATTTAAATAAAAAATAAGTAGGAGAAAGGACAACTATTTTTATTTAAATAAGTACAAACATGTCGATTGAAAATTGAGAAGAATGACAATGAGAATGTAACGAGGGCAGTCGCGATGGGGAAGCTCCAAATTTCTACGATGTTGTTAGGAATTTTTACATAAAAAATGTCTCACCACGGGATACGCGAGATTTCAAAAAATCATTATATTTATTTAAATTTTCTGTCTTTCTAACTATCACATAAGATATTTTAATCAATAATAATTACTATCTTCTTATTATCACATAAACTATATGGTAATGATAGTGTTGAATGAGTATTTCATTATATTTTTGCTATGCAAAAACAATTATCTATTGTGTAATCCAATGTCCGGCGGAGTAAATGCTCGGGAAGTAGTTGTTTCAATAGATGTTTGTAAAACTTACAGTGTAAGCAATTTTTTGCAGTTGGAAAAAGGGATTGATCGAATTTTATTAATCATTGCTAGAAATGTTCCTAGTTTAATTTCATTATACATATAAAATTATTTTAATCGAATTCTCTTTTTTTTTTGAAAATTAAATTACAAATGCAATTGACTTTCGGCATGGAATCAATTTTACTCCGGCAAATCATCGGCCCGATTTTCGCGTAATTAAATGCGCATGATGCAGAACGATGGACATCGAGCACTCGAATCCACTCCAAACCATTCCACTTGCATCCGGCTCTTTTTTCCCTCCATCCCTCTCCGTGCTCTATCTATCAATCAGCGGTGCGCGCGTGTGTGTGCCGGGGGGTGTTTTTTTACCGGGTCGCAAATGGACCCAATCTGGACCGCGGTTTTTATTCCGAATCGACAATCTTGCGGATAAATTGCTGGATTTCCGCAAAATTTTTTATACTTCTCAACGGCGCGCGCAAAAAAATGCGTTCATTAGTCGGGGGAGATTTCTGTGGAAAAATCGTGAGAATTAACGTATTGAAAGGGAACGGGATTAAAGAAAAAGGATATTTAAAGTAATAGCTTGAATTATTGATTTAATAAATTAACTATTTGTATTTTTTTATATATATATTTATGATCTGATTAATATGTTTAAGCATTGTAATAATCAGGATTTTATTCTAATTAAAACACTTGGTAATTCATTTCACTATTACTTTATTTAAGTTCCGACTAGCTTCATTATCAATATATTTGGAATATGTGTTTTAATTAAAATACTTCGTAATTAAATAAAAAAATCAACATGTATATTAAATAGCTTTTAGTTATATAGTGAATACAAATGAAAAAATAAAATAATTATTAAAATATTTATATATTATAATATGTTAAATTATATGCAATTTCTTCGGCCAATAAAAATGTAGTATATATATATATATATATATATATACAGAGAGCTTTTTTTATCAGTATACATTTCCCCTATGAATACCTGCAAAATACGCAAGTCAAATGCATTAACGTATGTGTGTTTAGTTGCCTATAACACGCAACTGAACACACATATGCCAAATAAGCAACTAAACATACACACATTAATCGGTTTAATGCGTTTGACTCGCGTTTTTTGCAGGTATACATAAGGAAAATGTATACTAATAAAAAAACCTCTCTGTATATATATATTCAATGACCTTTTCTACCCATATGGGTGTAGGGTTATAAAAATAGTATACTAGTATTAAAATGTGTAACGAAATGAACGTCCGTTGATTCAAAAATTATCCATTGTATTACAACTGTTCTTTTTTTGTATATAATATTCCAAGAAAGTATTACCTCCCGAAATGTATACATGATGTGTTTCGTATGCAAATTTGTGACGTGCCTATTTTCCCTTGCAGGTTCATTTTTTCCGTTCGCGGTGCCATGCTCGCCTGCTAGGACATAATGAAGTCTCCTGTGGTGATATTTCTAACCCTGCTGGCACAGATTGGCTCCCTGCTGCTGCCTGCGCTCGCGGAAGATTGCACCACGTAAGTGAAATACCATTGTCTCTCACACATCCAGCCAGATTCAACCCCACATTTCCGCCCCACAGTTTCAACAATGGTCGCGAAAATATATGCGCGGGTTATTTATAAACGCCCATTGAGAACTAAATAATATGGTTTTATAAAAAGAAATAAAAGCTACTTAAATGTATTTTTTTTAATAACACAAATATTTTTCAGAATAAATGTTCATTTTTATAATTATTAATATAATAATTGATTTTATTGTATTTGGCATGCCATTTGTGTAAACTAAAATAAAATTAATTAATATTAATAATAAGAAACGAACAATTTCTCTGAAACATGTTTCTATTATAAAAAAAATAAAATTAAGTACTTGTTATTTTTTCAAAAAATATTTTCTCGATTTGATTCGTTAATTAAAATAAACACGTACCAACTCTAATAGATTTTGAAAAAAAAATGCTAAAGTAGCCTTCTTTTCAGCTTAAATTACCGAAAATCCCTTTAACTTTCTGTTGCTGTTTTAATTCATTATTTTTTTTTTCATCTATGTATTTTTTTTAATATGGAAAAAATAATCATTTAAAACTACTAAATACTTTGATTCAGTATCATTTACTCATCATCCATATTATTTCCGCAAATCTTATTTCCTCCCTTCTATCCGTTTCACAAACAGAGTCTTAATGAATCATCTTGACAATCGTCTGCCTTTTCGCTTCGAGGGGAAGTCGCGGGAGCGGAAAATGATTTTCATTATCGGCAACATCAAAAGGAACAATCGAGCCGCGACGAGCGGAAAACTGGGCGGTGGCGGGTTCGGAACGGTGCCGCTTTTTTCTTCTTTAATTAAAAACGATACGTCAGAGGTGAAGTGGATGGGAAAGTCTTCTTCCTCGGCGCCACTGGGAGGGATTACCTGTGATTTAAGCCGATAACGCGTGTTTAAACTGCACGTATTTCACTTCCGCGCAATCACTCTGTGATCTTTACTTTAGGATTTTCGTTACTCTGGAAGACGTTTAATTAATTTTCATATTATTTTCATGGATTCTATGCATTGCTGTAAGAAAATAATATTTTTGTATTAACTCAAGTGTAAAGAAGAAAACCGCCAAAAAGTCATTAATAAGAGAAAAAAAGCAAAACTAAAATGATTTAATGTCATTCTCATTATTATTTCCCGAATTTTCAAAGTATCTACATCGATATTTATGATTATTATCGTATTTACATTTGTATCTTTTTTTTTCTTGTTATGAGACTCACATCGATATGTCACTGGTGTGCGTGAATGAAAAAGACGCAAGCCATAAACATCAGATGTGTGAGAAACGATCCGGGAACTCCGGGACAAGCCGTAACAATAACAACACCCGAGATCATCTCGCATCAATCAGCCTTCTCGTCTTTGCGCCAATTTCCGAGCCACCCCCCGTGGAAAACACAATAATACCCGAGTTTGGCCGCCTTTATACAGTTATGACATTTAGTATATAAGTAAAAAAAGGGAATAAAAAAATATAGTTTCTTATACGGAATAATCAATGGAAGACATTTGTTGATGAGTACGTGAAATTTTCTTAATAGTAATATTTTTTTTAACTAAAATAAAATAAATTGTAAAATAATATTTATTAAATTAAACTTGTAAATTAAATAAATTAAACAAAAATGATTTGAAAATAATTAATAAATTATTTCCACATTTAACTCTGTGACTTTTGATTTACGTTACGTAAATACCTTAATGTGCATTTGTTTAACGTAATGTATGTCAAAATGTCACAGATGCAAAAGAATAAATAATTTATTAATTATTTTCAAATCATTTCAATTTCATTTATTTAACCAAGTGAGTAAATACTATTTTCTATTTATCTTGTAAATTAAATTCACTTGGTTTAAATTGATTGGGTGAGTTACGTGAAGATCAGATGTAATTGATAAAAAAGCACTAATAATCTTTCTTCGCACTTTTATTTTTAATTCCATATGCACACCGCTACCCTTATTTCGCAGCTCAACTGTTAATTTATGTTTTGTTTTTCCTAATTACCTACCTTTGCTTCCCACCGCCCGATATCGTAATCCTTTAAGTGTATATTGTTGAATATTTCATTAAAGAAAAAGTGTTTAATTATCATATTAATTTAGAACCCTCAACAGTCAACACATTTCAATTTTTAATTAATTTTAAACATATAGTTTTCCCTGAAAACATATTTTTTTCATAATTTTTTTACCGATTTCCAATTTCACATTTTCATTCCGCCATCTGCGCTTTCTTGGTTTTAGGGGTCGGAATATGGACGCTGCATCCGGTGCGAAAAACTAATTACGGAATTTCGTACGGTGGTGAATATTATCAATTCGTCCCCTCCCCGTTTTTTTTATCGCCCTCCCCGGCGGACCCCATTATCAGTCGCACAATGAAAGATGCAAATTTTCCAATTGCACCGCGCCACCCTGTATACTAATTGGAAATTAAACCGCGGTGTCTGTTTGCTTTATTAAATCGGCATTTGCATACGATGATGGCCGATGGAGCGAATTACAACTGAAATAAATCTGGTGCGGATTTGAGGGTGCGTATTCGAATTAATTGACTTGCTTTGATGAAGGCTAAAGCAATACATATAAATTATTACGTCACAAATGATCTAATCATTCAATGAGAAAAAAATTTAAAAAATAAATAATAAGCTTCTTTTAATTATAACCAATAAGTAATAATTTATTAAAATTAATTGATTTAATTCAATAAATTAACTGTATCTGATTTTTTAATAACACATCACATTTATATATTAAATTTTGTTTACATTCAATTCATTTATTTAAGGTAAATCACCTTTATACAGAATAATAACAATATTCAAAATGTTTAGATATTTGCCATTTTTACATAAAAGCTATTGATAAAGAGCAAGTTGTGCTTGAAATTGAAATTTAAGTGGTAAAAATTAAAACGTGAAGAAAGGAATAAAATATTATTATATTGTACAGGGTGAGTTTTTTTTTTTTTTCGATGTTCTCTATGGGGATCTCGAAAACTATAAGAGATAGAAAAACGGTTAAATGGGGAAAGAAGTGTAGTTTTATAAGACGAATAAAATGACACTTTAAAAATATTTGAATAAGTCAAGGGTAACTAGATATTTTGAAAAAAGTAAAATGTGTCAATTTTTTTAAATCAATTATTATCATAGATAGAAAAAAACTGTAAAGGACAAAGTTGTAGAAAATTTTACACAGATTAATAACAAAAAATCAAAAAAAAAATTTCGCCCATATTTTGGGAGATATGACACTAACTTACCTTTTTTAAATGGAAACAATAGTTGGCTATGACTTTATTAAAAGGGCTATTTTTTCCCTTTAATCCGATATAACATAAATATCAATTAATTAGTTTGAAATTCTTTTTATTTAATTTAAATCAAAGCACTTTAGATGAGAAAAGATCTCGATCATTTGATATTAACCATTCTATTAAAAAAATGTAAAACCGTGTAAATTTCATGGAAAACATTTTAATTCTCGTGTGTGAGTGTGTGTAATGGTTCCCGGTTGCGGAATGCAAAGCAGGACGGGTGGCGTAAAAGGTGAACACGGCTTCTCCGGGCGGAAAACGCAAAGAGGAAGCTCCGAACAGAAAGGCCGTGCGAGCTCCTGAGTGGAGGCGAGGTCGTTAAGGGGCTCGCATCCTGTTACAGGACCGTTTAAACGAGCGAGTTACGTGAGTGTGTGTGTAAAGTCTGCATGTTTTCCCACGTTGAAACGCTCCTGGGACCTTATTTAAGGTGAAACCTCGCCATTCTTCCAGAATGGGTGTAATATATTCGAGTCGAGAAAAAAAAAGCGTATGGGATGAGGTGAATAATTAGGGAAAGGGATGATGATTGTTGTATATATTGTATTAATTCATCAATTTTCCTTATTTGAACCATTCATGACATACGGTGTATAACAAACATTGGCGTAGATAGGGGGGTGGTTAGGAGGTTATATGTGACTAGAAAAACAAACAAATAGCGTTTTAGTAACGCTGTGAGAAGTCATAAATCAGCAACAGCCACCCTAACCCATCCTCAGAAGCCCCGTGGGCGCCAGTAATTTTTAATTTAAGAGACACTCAGCTACAGAATTTTAATAAAAATTACAAAATTAAAATCCCTAACCAGTGATTTCAAATAAAACCATTGAATTACTATCAACAAAATTTATTAAAAAATTAATTAAAATAAAATATACACAAAAAAATCTATCTAAGCACCTGATTTTTTTCCTATCCTATCTGCCATCTTCACAGATACGGACCGTCAAGAGAACCCGTCCCAGCACCACATTCCAAAAATTATTTCCAGTTCTAATTCAGCGATTTCCAGTTGATATTGGATTGGGTAATTCTTCCTTTTAACCTTTCGGTATATAAGATAATTTGCTCTTTTTATGGCACTTTTGCGTTCTTTCCTTTGATCTTCATCAACCATGTGTAGTGTCGAGAATTTCATCCCGAGCGTCTTTTGTTTGAAAAAGTTTTTCCTAGCTGTCAAAATAATCGTATTTTCGTTTATTTTCCCATAAATTCCGCGGTTATATCTTCGTTTTTCGCTTATTTAGACAGCTGGAACATTTTTTTTTTTTTTCAAATTAAAATCGCACGGAAATTAACTCTGAACTTGTTTTGTTTGAAAGAAATTTTCGTAACTGTCAAAATAATAAAGATAATATTACGTAACTCCACTCTTTGCAAAACCACGCATTTCGACAGTTACGTTAAAAAAATTTCAAACAAAAGTCATTGAGAATTTAATTGTCTACAACTTTTATTTGAAACGTTTTTTTCAAATTGTCAATTTGAGAAAGTCGTTTGAACATAACCTTGAAATTAATACATAAAATGTGGATATCTCGTTCGTTTTGAAAGTTGCAAAAAATGTTTCAAACAAAAGTCGTAAATTATTGAATTTTCTACAAGTTTTATTAAAAACACTTTTCATGACTGTAAAAATAAACGAGTTATTTAGAAAAGGTAACGATTTTCTGACTCATTTTGACAGTTGCAAAAAAAACGTTTCAAACAAAAGCTCTTTCGTTTGAAAAAAAAAAATCCTGTCAAAATAACTGAGGTATCGTTGATTTTCCCGTAAATTTTGAGGTTATATTGTCGCTTCTCGCTTATTTTGACAGCTGGAATAATTGTAAAAATAAAATAAAAGTTATTGCTCTTTGCAAAATCACTTATTTCGACAAATAATATTTTCAAACAAAAGTCATTGAGAATTTAATTGTCTACAACTTTTGTTTCGAACGTTTTTTTTCCCAATTGTCAATTTGAGAAAGTCGTTTGAACATAACCTTGAAATTAATATATAAAAAGTCGATATTTCGTTCGTTTTGAAAGCTGCAAAAAAATGTTTCAAACAAAAGTCGTAATTTTTTTAATTTTCTACAAGTTTTATTATAAAATCTTTTCCTGACTGTAAAAATAAACGAGTTATTTAGAAAAGGTCACGATTTTCTCACTCGTTTTGACAGTTGCAAAAAGAAACTTTTCAAACAAAAGCTCTGGAAATAATTTATTAATTATTTTCAAATCATTTTTATTTAATATAAAAGCTCTTTCGTTTAAAAAAATTCTCACTGTCGAAATAAGTGAGGTATCGTTGATTTTTTTGTAAACTTTGAGGTTATATTGTCGCTTCTCGCTTATTTTGACAGCTGGAACAATTGTCAAAATAAAATAAAAATTATTTTTACGTAACCCCACTATTTGAAACTCGCTTATTTTGGGGGTTACAAAAAACTGTTCAGATGAAAAATATTAGAAATGAAGAAAAGTAAACAACTTCGGTCTGACGACGATTTTTCTCAGCTTTTAAAATGTGCAAGGTATCGTTGAAATTTTTCGTTTATTGTTTTTACTTTCCCCGGACCCGTGTCCAAGGGAAAGTATTGTGATCGTGAAAGTTTTCGAACAGCCAATTTCAACAAATATGCACGTTTTGAGGTCCCCTGAGTCCATTCCATCGAGTTTTGAAAAATGTCTGTGTGTGTCTGTGTGTTTCCGCAATAGCGCATAAACGGCTAAATGGATTAAGCCCAAACTTTATATCTAAGCTTCTTATAACAGTGGAATGATCTGAAAAGCTTTTGGTTAGAATCAAAACTCATTAAGTGCAACTTTACTCTTAGCAATTTTTCATTTTTTTTATTCGGATAAGGGAAAATGATTAATTGATTGTTAAAATGTTAACATTGAACCGGGTAATAGCCCTCCCTCCTTAACACATCTTATTTAAAATTAAAGAAAGTTTAAATTATTCTTAGTTTTAAAAAAATACTCTGACAATTCATTACAAGCAAACGGATCATTTGAGCTCATCCCACAATTCATCCAGAAATGACTTAACTAGAATATACACTCCAAGCAAGCATCTGTTTATTAGCAAACTTTTCCAGTCTCGAAAGAAAAAAAAACGAACGTGGGAGGGAAAGGGGGACTAAAAAAAGAAGCATCCGTGGCGAAATGAAAATGTATGTTGCGACGGTGGCATCTCTCGCGGAGTAAATAAGAGATTTCTCTCCGTGCCCTCCTTTTCTCTCTTATTCGTCGCGATATAACTCACCCTAATAACCGGCATAAATGGAGGATACGAAATATCCGGCGACAAATTCACGGATTATTGTGTGTATAAGAAGAAGAAGAAGGGCCGAGTGGAAGGGACAAAGCAGCCAAGTTTCCATCGTGTAGAAAAAAAAAACCGAGCCTCGGAAAGTTCGCCCTTGATAAATTGGCCCCTTCTTACGACGCGCTGAATTAAAAACTGGTTTATTTAATTTACTCAGTATTGCGATAATTTATACCATATTTTATGATTTTTATTAAATTATGTCACCTTTTGTATAATTTGGGGAGGATTATTTAATAATAGCAATGTGTATTCATTATGAACTGTTCGGAGATTGGTAACATAAAAATTCATACTTGAGCACATTTTAAATATAAAAAAAACATAAAATTAAAAATAAGCAATTATTGTTATGTCAAATAAAACGTCAATATGCTTTCATATTTGAGTAAATCGGTAAATCTTTCGCGAACGACTAAAAAATGTTTAAGAAATTGAAAGTAGTGTGGGGAAATTTTATTGAGGCATTGTAAGGTTATGTCGTCGCAGCCTGCTCAACATTTTTTTTTTTCAAATGAATCTTGTAGACAATTGAATTCTCAATGAGTTGTATTTCATATTTTTTTTTTTTTCAGAAATGTCAATATGAATGAAAGAAATCTTTTTTTTTTTCACTATGACTCACTTATTTTGACAGCTGGAAAAAACATTTCGAACAAAGTAGATCATTGATAATTGAATTCTGCGTTGATTTTGTTTTTCCTAGCTGTCAAAATAATTGAGAAAAGGTTAGTCGCAGCGGGCATTTCATACCAAATTCGGTATTGAATCACCAACTAGAAAATTGTTGGTTTGAGCAAATTCAACAGACTGGACTTGTGCAGGCTTTCAATCCTAATGCCAAAGAGAAGGGTCTAGAATTTTGTAGACGTGCTTTGTGCCTTATCTCGCTCTCAATCCTAATGACGCGTCCAGAATTTTGTAGACCTGCTTTGTGCCTTATCTCGTTCTCAATCCTAATGACAAACAGAAGCGTCTAGAATTTTGTGTGTGACAATATGACAACAAAATTTTACAAAATTTATTATAACAATATGTACAATTGTGTTAGTAGTCTGTCATGGGCTATCGACCAAAGGTCTTTCTGCTGAACTGTCATGTATGCATGAGTTAATGAATTGGTGGATAGTGACCGAAGGGTTGTTATGTTTTGGGGGAATATTAGGTTTGCGAGGAATGCAATATTTTGTAAGGAGGGATAAATTGAGAGGGTTTTGAGAAAATTTTGTGGAAAGTGTACAAAGTATTCATATATCTATCAAATCTTCACGAAACTAACATTTAATTAAAAGTAAAAATATTTAATTATCATAAAATATTTCATTGCGAGTTAACCGATAATTTAATTAAACATGAAACTATTTAATCAACTCAATTATAAAAAGCGCACTTCACGAAAGCGCGCATTAAAACCTCATTCCCGGGAGTTGAATTATTATTATTATTATTATTATACGCTACTTTTATTGTACGCTATACGTGCGGGCAAAAACATTGATACACCCAGAGCGGTAATAAAATAATAAAAGCTCGGATGTAAAGGGAAACGGCCCTATTGCCTCGGGCGCGACTATCTGAAATGGAGATCTGAATTTGTTGGCTCCGGGAGCAGAGAGAGAGAGAGAGAGAGAGAGCGAGGAAAAAATACAATAACATATTCATTCTGCGTGCACTTTGTGCCCACGACTGATGAGATATAACATTAATAAAAAAAAAATAGCTCACTCACCTTTTTTGTACTTTCGGTCCTCTTTGCACAATGGGAAATGTCGCGTTTATTGTGGTTTCGTTTATGAAGAGTATGCTTTTTTGCGTACAAAAATAAAATACATATGCGGGGTGTTTGATACCAGTTGCTTCAACAGTTTTTTAATAATTGTCTTGAATATACAATTATTCTTTGCTTTATTATTATTGGGCCGCTAATTAGTTTAAATTATAATTTTAAGTGGGTGGATCAAATATAAACCGGACTTTTGTTTAT
Organism: Philonthus spinipes; assembly: GCA_963082785.1. Classification (NCBI taxonomy): domain Eukaryota; kingdom Metazoa; phylum Arthropoda; class Insecta; order Coleoptera; family Staphylinidae; genus Philonthus; species Philonthus spinipes. The sequence continues at coordinate 26,660,448 of OY720307.1, read as the reverse complement.
AAAAAAATATTGTTACAGTAAAACCAATTTTGAATACATCTTATTTTTCACGTTTATTTATACATTATTAATTATTGCTTCCCCATCTACCGCATTCTCCAGATTTGCCCCTCAGAGACTACTGGATTTATATTATTTATTTATTCAATAACCCAACAACCTTGAAGTCAGATTAAAGATTTGTAAGGGTTAATTTAAGATTAACGTGTACATTATTAATTAACATCACATTCTATGTATACAAAAATCTATTACAAAAGATTCTTTTTCACTTTGTTTGTATAACTTGTTATACAAAAAAAGTGAAAAAGTGTTTTATTTAATAAAAAATAACGTTCACGTTAATCTTTATATTTTCCATACAGAATAGCTCCGAATAATAGAAGAAAATAACTCGTGAGAAAAAATATATTGCATTATAAATTATTATATATTTAATGAAGACTTAAAAATACTAAAGCCTATTATATTATAATGTCAACGATGCAACGTTATTCAAGAATATATTTTTCAATGAGAAATTACTTCAATTATTTTTTTTTAATTTTCATTTAAAATCATTTTGCAATCGTTAATACGTTAAAAATACTTCATTGAACACATACCCCATTGAACCCAGACGCGCGCCCTTTTAATCCTTACAGACTCGCATTTTTCATCCCCCGATTTTCTCTCCTTTCCTGGATAAAACCGGTGATTGATACATTTGACCGCTAATAGCGAACAAATGTCCCCCCATCCCCGTCCTTTCCGTTCCTTCATCCCGCCGTCTATGAAATTAATTCCGGCGGAAGATTAATTCGCCTCTTAATTCCGCACCCGGCCATCAATCAACCCGGACGGCACTTTAATCTACGGCGTGCGGTCCGGCATGACAACTGAAGAAGAATAAGGAGAATATACGCGAATGGGGAAAAAAATAAGAAATGAGGACATCGAATTTCGCATTTACATGTGAAAAAAAAAGTCGACACCGCCCTGACTGTTATTAAATACGAGATGGCGGTTTTCCCCCGCCTTTCCGCCGAAAATCAAATAATAACGCGGTGTCGTGGGGTCGCGGATTTTCGTGCGAGTGTTGGGGAAGGGGTGGAAGGAAGGAGGGGGATGATGGAAGTGAGTCGTCGGAGGGAAGTTTTCGTCGAGATAATATTATCTCTTTGGGTATTCTATTACTTATATTAATATTATTTTACTCGCATTTTCCCTTAATGCGAACACATATATACGCATGGGAATCATCCACGTGCAAGAGATAATGACAATAATAATAGACAATTCAATTTACAGGGAATATTTTTACGTGAGCTGTGCAAATAAATTTGTAATGTATTTTGTTGTCAATTTTTCAAGAAGCCAAAGGGATTTTAATGTAAACGAATTAAATATAATGAAACAAAGATAATTCACACCTTTACAGTTATTTAAATTAGAATTAAATTAAAAAAGGAAAATTTCTGGCAATGATCAATAAAATTCGATCAATTTTTCAACTACAAAAATTACTTAAACTGTAAGTTTTATAAACATCTAGTCACCTTTTTAAAATTGACTTTTGAATGTTACTTTTTAAAATATATAAAAACATCTTTATTGAGACAACATTACTTAAGCTTATATATACATTTATATTAACTTAACAAGAATAAATATCGTGTTAGTCCTGGGGTCTTTCTGCCCTTACTTTTTAGAATTTTACTAATATTCCTCAATAAATTAAAGTGCTGTCCCGTCACATTCACCATTTCTAAGTAATTTACGAATTTTTATTTTTAAAAAAATCCGATAAAGTTGCCGTTTTAAAATTGACATTTTAATGCTACTTTTTATAAATTTAACTAATATTCCAGCGCATTCATCTTTTTTAGTTTAAAATTGAATGCCAGTTTCAATACATTCAAGCGTTATCCCGGCGCATACACCATTTCTCCTGGTTTAAATAAATTCCTGTGCTATTCCGGCGGATTCATCATGTCTACTTAATTCGCGAACTTTTATTTTGAATAAATTTCCAGTGCAAATTGACATTTGAATGTTACTTTTTAAAATTTTACTAATATTCCCCTAGTTTCAATAAATTCCAGTGCTATCCCGGCGCATTCACCATTTCTAAGTAATTCGCGAATTTTTATTTTGAAAAAAAAAATCTGCTGCAGATTTTATTTTTAAAACTGACATTTGAATGTTACTTTTTATAAATTTCACTAATATTCTGGATCATTCATCTTTTTTCGTTTAAACTTGAACGCTAGTTTCAATACATTCGAGCGTTATCCCGGCGCATTCACCATTTCTCATTAACGCGCGGATTTTTATTTTGAATAAATTTCACATTTTTAAAATTGACTATTACTTTTTAGAATTTTACTAATATTCCCCTAGTTTCAATAAATTCCAGTACCATCCCGGCGCATTCACCATTTCTAAATAATTCGCAAATTTTTATTTTGAAAAAAAAATCCGTTGCAGTTACCTTTCTATAACTGACATTTGAATGTTACTTTTTATAAATTTCACTAATATTCCGGCGCATTACCATTTTTGTTTAATCTTGAACGCTAGTTTAAATGCATTCGAGCGTTATCCCGGCGCATTCACCATTTCTCCGTAATGCGCGAATTTTAATTTTGAATAAATTTATTGATGTCGCGACGAAGTCACCATTTTTCTTCTTAAAATGTAATTGCCATTTTTGATTAAGCTTTCAAGGATATAATTTTATTATTTTACTTATCCTTGAATGCAATACGCTTCATTAGGCTGATGATTTAAAAGTATATTGTAACCCAGCTAAATACTCTGGCTAATTTTCAATTACACGATAATCTTTCTCAAAGTGATTAGTTATATTACGGATTACATTGTTTTTATAGCTATTTAGAATACTTAAAACATATGGGGGTCGTTAATCAGGGAAATTCTGGGAAATAAAATTTATCAAGCAATATAAAGCAAATGAAGGAATGAGATAGAGAAGTGCTCCCAGTCTGTTGCTTTTTATATGCATGAAATATTAAACTAAGAAAAACAAATAATTCTAAAAATACTATAAATAAAAACCAATAAGAAGTTAGCAATAAATTTCTAGTCACGAATCCCGGCGCCTCCGCCATGTGGAATACTACTACTATAATATCTTTAGTAAAAAAAGGAATACAATAAATAAACGTAATACATTTTTTTAACAAAACTAATAAAAATGTTTCCTTTTCATAAGGGCTATCGACTATATACGGAAATTTAAAAAATATAAATATATAACTTTTCAGCGACGATTTTTTATGCAGGATGTATTCTTTATACCTTAATTAATAGAATTAAACAATTTCCAGCATACCATTTTGTTTAAATAATTTATTTCAATAACGTGGTTCTTTCGATAAACGAAATTTTCGAAAAATATAACTTGTCCGGGCGCCCAAAGTACCTTGTTTTTTATGCAGGATGTATTTTTTGTGCCCTAATTAATAGTCTAGTCCCTAAGAGCGCTCAAGTTATATTTTTCGATTTTTGAAAATTCCGTATATCTGGAGATTGTCTTGATGGAAATAAATTATTTATATAAAATAGAAATAAAATGGTATTATGGAAATTATTTAATTCTATAAATTAGGGTGTAAAGAATTCATCCGAAATAAAAAATCTTCCATTAAGAACGCTTATGGCGGATGCGCCGGGATTCGTGGCTCGAAATTTATTGTTAAAATTATTAATTAATTATTAATCTCATAGTTTAAATGAGAAGCTACAAACATAGAATATTCCATTTTGGTGGATGGGATGGTACTGATCGTAGAGAAACTACAATAATTTGACAGAAAAAACAACACAGCCTCTTTAATTACTTACGTAACCTTTCAATTTCTGTAAATCCTCTGAAAATAAATACTTGCCATAAATTATTCGAGAAGTCCGACACGACGCGAACAAATACGCCAGATTGCGGGATCAGTGGCAAACATGCAGAACACCATCGTGGGGAATCGTCGCCGCCGATAAATCCCCGGGATAATTGTAGCGAAATGTAACGCCGCCGTCCTGACCGGAAGTGCTAATTTATATTCGACAAACTGCGCTAAGTTGTCCGGGCGTCGTGTTTCTTGGAATAACATCGTGTTACACCAATAAAACCCCCGCGCGTAATTTATACCAGCCGATAAACGCCGATAATTACTTTCCAATTAGCCGCCGACCACACGTTCGTTCCCTCCTCGCATTCATCTTCGCGTTCCGATTGTGCGAGAAATTTGTTTGGATTGTAAACGGGACGGGATTGGTTATTCCCAATTGACAAGCTTTCATTAATGAATAAACCTGGTAATGAATTGGGATAGTTTGGATATGGGATGTGATTAATAATTTTATCTTTGATTACTAGTGAAATAGTTCGAACAATGTTCTTATCAAAATTCACAAATTAAATTTTAACAGGTTGTCTTGAAGATTTGAATGATTAGAAAAACACTTGTAGAAACTTTATTAATTGTAAAACTATTGAAGATGACTACATCGTAGGCGAAGTACGTATTTAGTAAAAATAAATATTTGTGAAGAAAAGTTTTTACAAGTGTTTTTCTAAACAATTTTTGGATATTCAATTAAGATTTAATTTAATCTAAAAGTTTCTTTTTTTATTGAAACAATTTATTAATTAATCCATTAATATATGCAAACAACAATTAAATCTTAATTGAATAATATGTAATTTAATTTAAAAGTTTCTTTTTTTTATTGAAACAATTTATTAAATAATCCATTAATATTGTTTATTGTTCCACAAAATTGGCAACAAGTTTTAAACGCTGATTAGCTTAATGGATCTCGCGCACAAATTGGTGTATTAATAAATTACGACCCCCTCTTCACCCCTCCACCGAAACACACGTAACGCAGCTTTAATCAACGACGTCAAACGATACGCGTATATGTTTCATGTTAAATATTATGCTTCAAGCAACGGTGAATAATTGCTCCCGTGGTAGTAATTGACTTTGCCAGAGGGGCCGCGTTTACATAAGCAAACGTGAAATCCGAGCAATGACAACCGGTCGATTTTAGATTGTATCCACACGAAACTAAATTTCCAATTGTAACTTAAGCCAGCAATAAAAGATCCGATGACTCGTTTTATTTATGAATTCAGATTGATGTTTAATAATGTAAATTAAATTAAAATGATTTGAAAATAATTAATAAATTATTCTCACATTTAGCACAAAAACAGCTAAATGTATCGAGTAGTTTTTCAGCAATCCAAAGAAATGTAACTTTTGGGAAATCACGTTTAAAGTTTTGGAAAGCCACTCAAAGACGTGGGACGTGAACATCGCGTATTTCAACTATGTGAAAAATTTTCCTGGTAAAACGGATTTGCCTATTTATTCGTACTATAGAGAATAAATAGGCGATCAAAATATGAAATAAAAAATATTTTTTTGAAAATTCTACACCCAGAAACCCAATCAATTATGCAATATTTTATTGATATGCAACAGCAGGTGTACATTATGTAATTCAATGTCCGGCGTGGGTATTTGCCCGGGAAGTAGTTGTTTTAATTTGCATTTGTTTAACGTACTTACGTAACGTAGTCACAGAGCTAAATGTGGAAATAATTTATTAATTATTTTCAAATCATTTTTATTTAATTTGAGTAAATTAATTCTTTTTATTTGATTTAACTCACTGTATATTTTTTTGTTATAATTTCTTCTACATAATTGCTCAGAATTATTATGAAAAATAAATTATTTGCAGAAAGGTTACAAAGTATACAATTATTACGTAAATTTATCTTCAAGTAACGCAACCAGCTCATAAGACGTGAATAAATGAGTACAAAAAGTCTTTCCATTATTAAACCTCATAAGTAATTAAACAACGAAAAAAAACTGTAAAGCCATCTTAATTCACATCTTTGACTCAAATTAAAAACGCTCCATCCATCACACTTACGCCCACTCCGAGTGTACGTATTCTTCATATTTTATTAATTAAGCCCCGACAGTGCTCGGAATTAGTTATCGCGACTGGCGGGTGGAAAAAGCAAAGAGATAAATTACTTACTGGAGCAGTCTCATGTGCGGAAGTGCGTTTTTCCTTTTTTTCCGGCGAGAAGGGAAATATTCCCGGCTATACGCCGCACGCTCTCGTGCAGCAATGAAATATGTGTATTTTTTGAGGGTGGCAAGACTGGTTTAGGTCAGTGGCTTTTCCATAAAACATGAACGCATCGTTAAGGAGCGCCACCCTGCAACGCCACATAATTCAGTTTTCGGATGGAAACACACACACACAGAAAAAAAGGAAGGAATGGGAGAAATGCGGTGAAGGAATATTCCAGTTTTCTATGTGTTTAGATTGTTTGCTGGTTTTTATGCAGCCATTTCCACTTTCCTGGATTTTAATTCAGATTAGTTATGTTATAAATAGAAAAGGAAATAATTTATTATTTATTTTCAAATCATTTTAATTTAATTTAAACTAGATAAGTAAACATTCTAGGACCACATTACAGCATTAAAGCTCTCATTGCTGTTCTGGGTGTATCCACCCAGAAGATCGTCTCTGCTGAGATCTTGGAATATATTAACATATTGCATATTATAACAATTTCTTGCTTCGAGAATATTTAATGCAAACAACACTTTCTATTATTTAATTCAAAAATCGATCGATTGCGAAATCCGACTTTTTCCACCCCGGAACTCGATTAATCCCTAAATGAAATTAGAAACGGGAAATCATCCCGCGTTTCCTTTGTTCGCCGATTTCGGTTTTTCTCGGGGAAATTGAATATCCAGTCTGTGGCGGAGATGAATGCGGCCCGCGTCGAAATTATTTATACGCCTTTCTCAATCGGCGGTTTTGTTCATTTGGGGATTTAAAGGGGGGCGTGTGTGGGAGGAGGGGTCCGCGCGGGGAGCTTTGGTAGCAGATGAAGTCATTTATATGATAATTTCGGCGCGAGTACGTTTCCGGGCCGAAATTGCGCGCCGCGACGCTCCTCTCTCGCGTGATTTTAAGAATAATGGGGCGACGCCGAGCCCGGGAATGTCGGCGTTGATAATTGAAACGTAAACACAATTACGTGATAAGAGTTTCAATACGTTCTTATTTCAACACTTCACATCAAGAATTTACAGTATACTATATGAATAATATGAACAAAATAAATATACATCATTTTTGTCCCATATTATCTTCATTTCATAGACTATTTGCAACATATTCAATGAAAGCCATTCCGTATGTAAAATGTTAACTAAAACCCCCACGTTATTTTTTGTTATGACAATTTAAGCAAGTTTTGTAATTAATATGGATATTTAGAATGTGATGTTAAGAGGCCAGTGTGTATGCACCGGTATATGGAGAAATAATGGAAAATGTTAAGCGCCCTAAAAAAATAAGAAAGCAAAATGTTTACATTTTGCTGTCACAAAATTATATATATACAATCGAGTTTTTTATACATTGTTAAATATAATATAATATAATTTATTTTATTATTTCTAAAATGGCTATCGACCATCTGTCGATGGCCAAAAGCCATTGTCTTAGTTTTTTAGTCCTCGATGAAAGATGAGATGAATGGATGGCGAATTTTTGGAGGGATATTTAGGTTTCGCTTTATGCAGAGTTGGTTTAAAATGTCTTGGTTTACAGGGTTTGTGGCAAATTTTTGGGATAGTTGGGACAATCTTTGTGTTAATGCCAGTTACGATAAACATGCATAACTGCATATCATATGCATATCATAAACATTATGATCCTCATATGACATGCCAATGTCATAGAGGAATGTGTTGGATGGGTTATGTAACGGATTATTTGGCTTGCGAATTTTGGTGAGGACAAAATTATTTTCTTTATTACTTACCATGTCGCGTACTATATCATTTAATTTATATATATATAAAAAAAAACACAAAATCTGGCTAATGAAGAACTAAAAATATCTACGTAAATGTCACTGTCCTAATTTCATGTCGATAACATTGCAAATAAATGTACTATCAAAAACATATTTAATACACCGCATACGTAAAGAATCGATAAATAATAACTCAAATTTTCTTTTCTTTTCGTCACTGTTTAGCTCTTTTACAATGCTTAAAAATATTGCTTTTTATACCACTTGTTTCTCTCGTTGAAGAGTAATTTTAATCAATTTAATTAACAACTTTGCAATTACGTAAGGCACAGCTATACTGAAGAGGGATGATATCCCGTAACACATGTCTGCAGATAGCCTTATATTACGTAACTTTTATTTTATTTTATTGTTTGTTGCATTAAATATTTTCGATTCAAAAATTGTTGCATTATACAATATATTAATGTTATGCAACAGCAAATGTCTATTATTAGACATTTGTTATAGTACTTATGTAACGTAAGTCACAGTAGCTAAAAGAGGAAATAGTTTATTAATTATTTTCAAATTCATTTTATTTAATTTATTTAAATAACTGTGATTAAGTGAATAAATCCCTCTTTTCTATTATCATTTAATAAAATGTTCAACCACCATTCATCCAGCGTATGGATCATTCATGTTGGCTGTCTTTCTAATAAAATTCCCAATTTATTTCAAAAATCAAATTAAATATATCCAATTAAATTCCATCCCATATCCAGTTATTTAAAACAAATGTATATAATCCGAAGCTTGTGAAATCTCCGTAAATTATCCCGACGTGAAAACAATCCGAAGCAACGGAACACAATATGTGCACTCGCAGCCGTTCGACCTACTAAACATTTGCCCGATTTCACTAATTAAACCCACTTAAAACAATATCCGAGCGGGGCACGGAGAAAGAGAGAAAGACGGCGGAATGGAAGTGCGGGTTAATTAATTTACAGCGCATGGAAATTTTCGAGTTAATCTCGGCTTGTTATTTTCTGGTAATACACTTGATACGGATTTAACGAAAACGGTTTGTTTTTAATTTAAACGTATCGCTCTAATTGTATTTTTTGCTGTATTAATTAAATCTGATGTTTATTTAGTGGGGAATTTATGTTATTTTATATTATTAACAATATGCGAGCAATGTATTCTAAAATAAAAAAAAAATATACTGTGCGTGTATTCAAATTAATATTCAAAATTTAAACAGTTTTGATATTAAAATTAAACAAGAAAAAAAATTCACCAATATCAACGATCATTTCTTTTTTATTATACTGACATCCAACAACAAACATTTATATATACAAATGTATTTATTCAGATAATAACATTTTTGTAAATATAAATTAAATTATATACATTGATATGTTTCTTTTGTATGGATGAGATCCTATAACGTCTGCACTTATTACCTGATTTTATGATTGCATGAATTTGTATATATATTTAGTTGTTAAAAATTTTTTGTACATTCCTCCCTGTAGATGACAAATGGTCGAAACTAGTTGGAGAAAATATAAATAAGTGAAACAAACGAAGTGTTTTAATTTCAATTAAATCATCCTGAATTACATTGATATGATTGTTGTTTACATTAATTTTTTATCGTAAGTCAAAATATCACATAGCTAAACATTAAAATCATTTATTAATTATTTTCAACTCATTTTTTTTTTTAATTTAACAAAAATTTACTATTTACGATTAATTGATGAAGTTATGTGAAGTTTTTGAATATAGAACAATAAAAATATTTTCGAAGAAATAATTTATTCTTTTTTTTTGTAGATTTATATTTTAATTTTATTTTTATTCTTTGTATAAATAAAGTTGTAAAGAGGATCACAAACGATTTTAAACAGTCGGATAAAAGAATGTCGTTCTCTTCTTCTCCTTTGCAACGTTAATTGGCTGCCGGCGTCGATACGGGCGCGTTCAATATTTAAACAGGGATAGCGGGACCGAAGGGGATTCCATTCCGTTGTTAATTAATTGATTCAACAGTTTCAATATTAAATATTTGCGCCGGCACACACGCTAATTGGTCAATTTTTTTGGGAAAACGCCGAAAAGCATGCGAGACGATTTTTTTTACAGTGATTCCGAAATTTTACGTTTAGGTTTTGTTAATAAAAAAAAAATTAATAGAATTGTGAATATTATTGGAATATTTTATTTATCTTAAGCCTGAATAGACAAGCGTTTTTTTTTTCTAGAAATATCACTAATAGATCGAAGGAAATTTAAGAAATTATTTGAGTTTATTAACAACTCTAAAGTTACTGAGGATTCAGTAATTGCAGCCCGTACTAAGCTAAGTAATAAAGTGACTCAGTAATTGCAACCCTTAGTAAGCTAAGTAATAAAGTGATCTATGCACCTGATGGTGTACCTGCGGTAATACTTAAGGATTCCCGTAATGTGCTAGCAGCTCCTCTTACTCATATATTTAATTTATGTCTCCACCACAACACAATTCCAGACTCTTGGAAATATTCACGAATCGTACCAGTATTTAAATCTGGTAACAAAAAAAGATGTCCTTAACTTTCCTTTAAAATGTAACTAAGTGTTTTGATATTATTAATGGTTTTAATATTTAGATATTGGTAGTTCATATTATATGAAATAAATATGAATAAAATATTAAAAATCAACCAATTAAATTTAAAGTTATTCAATCTAATCTGTGTTTTATTGGTTGATTTTTAATATTTTATTCATATTTATTTCATTAGTGTTTTGAGTTGATATTATGTAAATACATTCTACCCACATAAATTGAACCAACATGGATTTAGAGCAAATAAATCGAATATTTTACAAATATCACAAATACTTTCGAATAATTTAGATGGCTGAATCCAAGTCGACGTCATTTACACAGATATATCTAAAGCTTTTGATAGAATTGATCACGGAAATAAGTTTAAGATCTTTGGACTCCCCTCAAACCTCTGTGATTTACTTTATAATTATCTCACGAATCGGTTGCTATTTGTGGTTTATAAAGGTTTTAAATCTAATATATTTATTGCTTCATGGAGTGTCCCACAGGGCTTAAACCTTGGACCGATACCGTTCAATTGTTTTATAAACGATATTGCTGGTGTAGTTAATCATAACATTTATTTTTTACCGTTCTAAAAGATTGAATTTTAAACCTGTAATGCATGCAACGAATTTTATGGAATATTAAAAAATGGAGGGCAGTAAAACTTATGGTCGATACTCCTTATTTGAGAATTTGAAAATATGTTAGGAAAATAATTTTATTTATATTATGTTAGATTATTTAGAATGACTTTTTTTCTCAGATAATAAATATTTAGTCGTAAAAAAATAGATTAATTAAAAATGTAAGAATTACAATGTACTTCTGCTGATATTTAAGTTTCATTTAATATAAATAATCAACAACTGAATATCAAGGAAATAAATCAATCCATTTATATTATTTGTGTATGAATGTTTTATTCCCAAAATCGCTTCTTCATAGTATTATTACGCTTTGAAATGTGATTTGTTCTATGATTAATTACTTTATTCCTGCTATTATAAACATTCATTATTTATAAAAAAATCGTTATATCCAATATTTTCTTTTATTTGTCGATATAAAGATTATTACAACTCAAGTAACAATCTGTATAACGACAAATATAGAAGAAAATAATGGATATAATGAATTTTAGGAAACAATAGAAAATTGGATTATTTAAGAGGTTTGAATTTGAATGTATATGTGTCGATTTTAAAGTTTGTATTTATTCTCATAAAAAAATGCGATGAATAATTAATGAAATAAAATAGAAAATGAATAAATAAAATAAGTGGATTTTCTGCGCTGGTAATGAAGATTTTAATAAATGTAGTCAAAAAAATACGATATTCGCTTGGAATTAATATATACAGAGAGCTTTTTTTATCAGTATACATTTCCCCTATGTATACCTGCAAAATACGCGAGTAAATTGCATTAATGTGTGTGTGTTTAGTTGCCTACAACACGTAACTGAACACACATATGCCAAATAGTCAACTAAACATACACATTTAATCGATTCAGTGCGTTTGACTCGCATTTTTGCAGGTATACACTTCCCCTAATGTATACTGATAAAAAAACCTCTCTGTATATATTTTTATTTGTGTGTGATTATTTCAAAATTAATTATTTGAATATAACGTAATTTCCGATTTAAAATTATATTTTTAAAAACGTTCTGAAATCAATCAAGCAAACGTATCAATCTTCCCCCGGGGAAAAACACTTTATTAAATCCCGTCGCGAATATTCCCGGCGCGCCAGATTTCCAGATTCCGCGTCATAATTAGAACGATGACAAGTGGCAGACTGTCTCTCTAATCAGACGCAAGTGATAACGACAACATTTCCGAATTCCGGGAATTCAACCGCCCCCTCCCCCAATCCGGACGCATACCGTACGACTGTGTTTGTAGCTGGCATTCCGCAGCGACGGGTGTCGCATTTATTAAGGGGCGGCAGGGGGGATGTTAATATGCAGCGGCGGTCGCCGAAATATCATCAGCAACCCCCCTCTCCTTTCGTGGGGCGAACATGGTATTGATATTGGCTTGATAGCGGAGGACTAACTTTGTTTAAATTAACATCGGTTGAATATATTAGTGGGGACCTGTATTAACGGTGTACGTGGGTGAACGAAATTGTTGGGTGTTTGTTACTCTCAATGATATTTTGATGATTATTATTAATAATAATAATAATCTTTATTAACAGATATATACAGAAAGTATACAAAATAAGTAATAAACATTAACAAACTCAAATATATAATTTATATCTGTTAATTGGCTATCGACCAGTGGTCTTTCAGCCTGGTTTTTCGTATTTATGTCCTACTCTTGAAAGAAGTGATTATTATTATTAAATGTAAAATAAATAATAGAAAGGACTGTAATGAAGTAAAAGATTCTAAAATATTATTCAAACAGCAATGATAATGATATGTATTAAATGTTATGTAAATTTATATGTACTGTATATAAAGATTGATTCTTCTAAAGAATTTTTCTGTCTGAATATTTTAAAATCAAATTATTATAAAAAAATTATGTTGCTTATACTAGCTATAAAATCTAGCATTGTTTTTGTTTTTCTTTCCCTCTCATACTACAATATCATATCCCGTTCTTTATAAAATCGCCATTACTGGGCGATAAAAGTGGTTTATTAAAGACTGTCCCCCCGGTCCGGCATATGTCCTAATACACGGCCGTAAAGGGCGCCTCGTCAACTCCCCTAATGTCGTTTCGGACGGTGCCATAAAAACGAGGCGACCGCATTAAAAGTAACCCTCCCGCCCTTAACACCAGATAAGACCCTCGCTCCCCCTTCTCCCACCTCATACCTCTTGTCGCAAGGATCAACTGAGGAGTAAACAGGAACGCCGGGATAGCGGCACATAAAAGGAGAGAAAAAAAAACAACATCCCGGGACGGGACTCCCTTTATACGCACACAAATATACAAGTTCTTTTTTTGTAAATAGGACGGAGTATACTGGTTTTGATTTGATATACAAGGTGGTCGGAAAAGATGAGACAATATGTAGGAAGGGTGGTGATTATTTATCCAAAATTAATAAATGAAATTTTGGATAAATAATCTGAATAAAAAAAAAACATAACGTGAGACGTAACGAAGAAGAATTCATGGTTACGTCCTACGAAGCAGTTGAAATATTAAATATGTGTCTGAAAATTCGTATTATTCTTTATATGTTTCGGATAAAATCAATAAAACGTACAATAAAATACACATTTAATAATAATAGAAAAAAAAGGATTTATTCTCTTGGTCACAGTTATTTAAAATAAATTGAGTGAAAAGAATTTGAAAATAATTAAATTGCTCATTACTTAGTTCATTGACTGGCGGGAATTTTGCCCGAAAAGTAGTTTCGATGGAAAATAGATTTTTTAAAAGTTTACGTAACGTACGTTAAAAAGTTGCAATATTATCTACTTCAAATTTTTAAGAAAAAATAATTAATTAAGATTTTTTAAATTGTGAAACCAATCATGTTTAAATTCTCTAGATGTTGGCTTCACATTTTAGAATTAATATAAACTTTAAACATACGTGTGATATACGTGAAACATAAAATAGGATTTCAATACGAATAAAGCTTGAATAAAATTAGCTTCATTACCTTTCCATATATTTTTTTTTATTACAAAGCTGAATATATTCGAAATGTATATCTCCCTTTCGGAATAAAAACATTTTGATAGAGAGATAGATTTAGTATGCAAATGTAATTATTATCGGACGACAGCAATCGTTTTGTAGTCGCTGTTAATTTCGCGTTAAATTGCGGCCGTGTTTAATTTGCCGTTCGATCCGGGCGTCCACGGTTTTTGCCCGTAATCAAATGTGGCTCCATCATTTTTGCAATTTCCCGGAGAGCGATCGGGTATTTTTTTTTATTTTGTATTTTTTTATGTGTTTCGTTGTTGCAATTGAACGCCATTCGTCCGCCAAATCGGACAACCGCTGGTTATTAGACCGGACATGCGATGCGATACACACACACACACATGAAATAAAATAATACAATAAAAAATATTAACATTTCAATCGAGAGAAAAATGTGGAATGAAAAATGAATGCTCGCATGGTTGTTCATTTTTATTTCAATTATTTCGAAAACATTTTTTTTTTCTGCGTAAACAAATAATTTCAAACTATTTTTGATAAATACTGTAGATGAACAAAAGTATAAATATTCTGAATAAAATCCTCACTTAACCCGAAGTGAAACATTTTTAATTAATAATGATAGAAAATTAAAACACTTGTTTTGTTTTATGTTTCACAGATTTTACTTTATTCTCCGACTAGTTTCGGCCAGTGACCATTATCAAGGAGTGATAAGGATTTAGTATATAAAGAAAACAAAATTACTTTTTTATACACTTGAATCCAACATTCCCGAAATCTCGATTATTCTGAAATGGAAAACAATTAATGCCTTCACAATCAACATAATTAAACAAATTCTTGAATTGATTTCGACGAATGATTTTTTTAATAACTTGAATAAAAACACTTAGAATCCTTTCTTCCTTTCTTCTAAGTGTTTTTATTCAATTTATTATCATCTTCATGTAACTCACTCAATCCAAATAATTCATTAATAAAATTGATTTATACCTTATTTAAATTAATCTACCTCAAGTAATTTCCCAAAGCTCAAACTTTCAAAATTGTTTGAACAATTTTCTCATCTTAACAAAAAATGTTTAAAATATTTGAAACATAAGATAAATTATATTATGAATTTATCTTATATTCCATTATTTATTAAAATAATCGTAGAACATGCTTGAATTTCATGAGATGAAATTATAAAAATTGAGACAGCCTCTTCAATATGTTCCAAATATTTAAAACATTTCCCCTTTATAGTCAAACACTAAAAATCAACGCTAAAGTGAATTGATATTACATTCCAAACATTTTAAACCATTTTTGTAATAATAATAATATTAGACAAATTCTAAAATCAACCGCAAAGTGAATTGATCTTACATCCCAAATCAAAAATAACCCCACTAATAAATCACGTCCGGATCACAATTGAATTCTCGTTCGTTTGCTTCAATGACGGTTCAATTTTTCAAGCAGAGTCGATATTGCTTGCGGAATAAAGCGGCGCGCGTAGCGCTCCGAGTGATCGTAACTCGTTCAACCGTAAATCGACATGGAAATGTGATTTACGTCGCCGCACGGCGTACCTTAATGGTTAATTATGTCCCGCATCGCTTCAGGTGTGTCTATGTCAACTATCGATTTGCGGGGGAGGTATATTCGCGTCAGTCAACCCTTCTTCGTGTCACACCCAAACCACCGAGATAAATGTTTTATTATAAAAGGTTACATATAATTGGTAATAATTAACCTTCGTTTACTCGTTTATGAAATTAAATATAGTAATAATAGAAAAAAAAAAGGATTCATTTATTTGGACACAGTTATTTAAATTAAGGTTGTGGTTTAGTAAAAAGAGATAGCTATATAGTAAATTGGAAATAATCGTATGAAAAAAAGAGCCATTCTTTTGGATTTAATAATATAAATATATATTTACATTTTTTATCTACCAAATATAATTTTTTTTCAATAATGTTGATTTCGTACAATTAGAATGATACAATGTATTATTTAAATAAATTATATTTAATATTATTCAGCTATTCAAAAAAATAATATGTGTAAAGGTAATGATGTTATTTTATTCAAGCTTTATTAGTATTGAAATCCTGCTTTATATATTGTATGTGTAAAGTTTATATTAATTCTAAAAATTGAAACCTAAATTTGGAGAATTTAAATGATTGGATCCACAAATATAAAAATCTGGAGATTTTTTTTGAAAACTGAAAAAAAATGAAACCTAAATCTGGAGAATTTATACATTTTTGGGTCCACAAATCTAAAAATCTTTAGAATTTATTTCTGAAAATAAAACCTAAATCTGGTGAATTCAAACATGATTGGGTTCACAAATCCAAAAATCTGGATAGTATAATTCTGAAAACTGAAAAAGATGAAACCTGAATTTGGAGAATTTATACATTATTGGGTCCATAAATCTAAAAATCTTTAGAATATATTTCTGAAAACTGAAAAAAAAAAAAAATAATAATAAACTGGAGAATTCAAACATGATTGAGTCCACAAATCCAAAAATCTGGAGAATTTAATTCTGAAAACCGAAAAAAATTAAACCTAAATCTGGATTTTGCATATAATGTTGCATATTTGTTTTATAAATTAATTAACCGGGATAATGTTTGTATTATGTTTTAAACAGATTGTGTTATTATACATAAAACATGATTATCTTGTTCCGGAATTGGCTATCGACCAGTGGTTTTCACGACAATAATTAATACTTTGTTTCATTACGCTATTAATGAGAACTAAGTAGAAGATTTATAGTATTTTTTTTTAATTTTAATTAATAATTTCAATAAATTAAAAAAGAAAACAGCTCCACAAATATTCGATTTCCCGAATAAAAAAAAAACAAATCTAATCACCGCGAAGACGGGCCCGCTTTTATAAATCGAGGGGCAATTTACAAGTCTGCTTTGGGGGAGGGGGGAATTGAAAACACGTCGCGGGCCGCCTCAAATGATTTTTCAAAAGATGTGTTCGCGCATTTAAAGTGTCGCAGCGCGAAAGGAGCCGGAGAGCGATTTATACTCTTGTCGCAACTTTGTAGAGGGCGGGCATGCCCGCTTTTTTTTTCAACCCTCGCTGAAGGGGGGTCCGTCAAAGACGTCGACGGCTTCGCGGGGCTTATTTTCGCCGCCGCGGAATTTCCTCAGCCCGCACAGAGAGACAGCGAATGAGGGTGAAAGTAATCTGATTGAAAGTTGAATGAGGGGGGATGTTTTGAATATGTTTAGGAAATGATTTAAGATGGATGATAAATATTGGACGGTGAGGGTGGTTTTTATTTAAATAAAAAATGGTGGCGTTCAAGAAGAAGTTTCTTTTTTCATCACATAATTTTCAGTACTAACGATTTTCCTAAAAATGCACAAATAAAAAATGGTGGCGTTCAAGAAGTTTTTTTTTACATCATACAATTTTCAGTTCTAACGATTTTCCTAAAAATATACAAATAAAAAATGGTGGCGTTCTAGAAGAAGTTTTTTTTACATCGTACAATTTTCAGTACTAACGATTTTCCTAAAAATGTACAAATAAAAAATGGTGGCGTTCAAGAAGAAGTTTTTTTTACATCATACAATTTTCAGTACTAACGATTTTCCTAAAAATGTACAAATAAAAAATGGTGGCGTTCAAGAAGAAGTTTTTTTTTACATCATACAATTTTCAGTACTAACGATTTTCCTAAAAATGTACAAATAAAAAATGGTGGCATTCAAGAAGTTTTTTTTATATCATAGAATTTTCAGTACTAGCGATTTTCCTAAAAATGTACATTATCAATTAGGTAAAATTAAACACATGGTTTGTTTCAGAATAAATTTAAAATAAATAATATTTTATTCTGACTAGTTTCGACTTTTTTGAAAATGAAGTAAAAATCGAAACTAGTCAGAATGACTAATTTTTTTTTGAAAATGATGTAAAAATCGAAATTATTCAAAATAAAATATTATTTATTTTAAATTTATTGTGAAATAAACCACGTGTTTAATTTTACATAATTGTTTCACCGAGTGTTATGTGTGAAATTAATTCAAGAGTTAATGTACATAATATACCAAGCCAACGATTTATTTTTCTTCTTTATCCTTTAACAAGAAGTTTTTTTCACATAATCTTTCTAAAAATGTGCATTTCCTAACATATAAGAAAATTTATCGTATTATTTTCTTCGCCTTTTTTTAATACAAAACAGCATTCGATATTTTTTATTTTCCTTCACTGTCCTTTAAAAAGGAGTTTTCATTGTCATTATCCTTTCAATATCAGCAATTTTAGAGTTAATGGATTTTTGTAAAAATTTAAATATGCAATTTAATGCAAGGAAATGAAGGAAGTTTTATTTTGTTTCACTGTTATTTTATTTTCAGCATGTACACCATAAATTGAACATATTCTATGGTGACTTCAAAAATCCTTCAAAACTTTTAATAGAAAATTTAGATTTAATATGTTATTTAAATATTACACTTCTATGTTGAACGATATTCTCATATTGTTTGTTGTTCCAAAGCAAGGTTTATTGTTTCCACTTTTTTGGTAAAAAATAATTTGTTTAATAAAACTGCTCTTTATTGAGAAAAGAAATCAGTTTTAAGAATTAAGAACATTCACCATAACTCATATAAAGTAGATTTAATTTAAAAGGTTCGAAAAACCGAAATGGCCATCACTAGTTATCCATACACTAGATGAATGGTGGCTGAACATTTTATTAAATTATGTTTTTTACATAGAACAGTACATAGAAGAGAGATGGTGGGGACATTTACAAAGAATGGATGAAAATAAACAAGTGAAACATATATTGATTCATGCAAATCCCAGGAACTCAAATTCATTCCTAAATTGATTATCCAAAAAAAGACAATGTGAGAAACGATCATTTCACTTCATTAAAGCACTTACTATTTTTCTTCGAGTTTTCAATGTAGGAAAATCAAACAGGAAACTTCATCAGCAATCGAGTGGACGTCCCACTCCATTCCATCAGATAACTGTATTTATTCGCGGATGCATAAACATCTCGTCGAATGGGCGGAAGAATGGGCGGAAGCGGCATTCCGGAACAGGGATTGGATTGCAAACATGGGGATATGTGGGTCATTCGGAATGTTTGCGCATTATGCAGCGCAAATATCGGCCCCGGATTGAATCGCAACGGGAATTTTCGAATTTAAAACGCACGGCGCCGCCGCCGCTACGAACTTTTACCGGGGATGAAATATGCACGACGGTTAATCCGACCGTTGCGCGAATTGCACTTGGATCTCGTAAATTCATAAAGGTTGGAAACGGACAACATAAGGTGTGCGCAGGGATTTGTTTAAATATTTAATGCGGAAACGTGTTGGATTAAATAAAATCATAGTTATAATTTTTCAAAAAAAATGAAAAATAGAGTACTTAAGCAGGTCTTAATACACAAGAGATTCGAGATATACTGGGTGAAAGGGCATAGTATTGACATTGGGAACAGAAAGGCTGATGAATTAGCTGGAGTTGCAGCCAGAATGATTATTCACACACCCGGCACTTACCACTTAGATCACGATGACGATCAGTGCGAAATACTGTATATTTGCAACTAATAATTTCACTATCACTAACGCTGGTAGTAAGCCAAGATTCGGTAATACAAATTAGATCATAATTGTGTCTAAGAGCACTATTAAAAAACTCAACTAGTTTAGTGCTTAGTTTTCTCACATTCTGATAGTACGCTGTTAAGTTTCCTGAGGGTGCTGACTTTCAGTCCTGCGATGTATCCTTTAGATAAGGAATACCATTCCGATGTGCAATTTTGTAGTTGTGTTCACCATTAGCCTTTTTGGCCTCAAGTTCAGCTCTCAGCTTGTAGTATTTTAATTGTAGTCTAGTTTTGTCAGCGTGAAAGTACACGTTATCTACACGAGCGTTTGAATTGCTGCGCAATACTGAAATAGCTGACTGCTTAGAATCAAATATGATTTTAAGGAGCCTGGGTTTATCACCATGTCCACTTTTACCCAGACGAAACACTTTACGAGGTTTTAAGGTTATATTTCTACGCTGCAGAATGTTAACAACAGTTTGAACATCGGTGGCGTTATTCTCAGTTGGTGGAGAAAGGTTCGGTTCAGTAACATTAAAGAGAATTGCCTTTCCTCACTGTTTCGCAAGAAATGATAGATTCCATTTGAGAGTACTTGTTCTCCATAGCTTCAAAACGCTCAGAAATAAGGTTCCTTATTTCAATATTGAACAAGTTAAACTGTTCAGTTATTGAAGTGTGAGTTAATTTAGACATAACTAACTTTTTTATATGTATCTTTATTTTTATTAGATAAATAAATAAATTAACTTTGTTTTCCTAATAATTATTAATTTTGTGACTTAACATATTTTTACCCTCTATTAACAAAAATAATTATAAAAAATAATATTAAAACACACAGTTTTCATTAAATTTAATTAAAACATTAATTAAATCGAGCACGCGCATGATTCGTAAATTATTCAATTAGCCGTGCGCGCTTTTATTTATAACAAACAATTTTTTTTATTATTATTTTTCGGACTATAAATAATTCTGACGACCGTTACACACAGCTCACTACAGTCGACGCTAATTGCATTTGAATATTCATACGTTAAGTAATTAAAAATATACATTTATTTTATCCAATCGTGATCAATACAGTCATTAAATATTCAATATTTTATGCATACAATCGCGCGCGCATGGAAAATTCATACGTGGCATTTACGGCAATTTGCGCCCGTTTCAATTATACCGAATTTAAAACTGTCATTACTGTTTAATGCGCACGAAATTCGTTTTTAATCGTGTTTAATATATACGCGAATTGGAATTTATAGTCGCGAAATGTCGTTGTTTGTTGTAGGGTGAATATAAAAGTTATAATTTATTCGGTGGATAGTTTGATAATGATGATTGCAGTAATCATTATCAACAGAATAAGTGTAAAATAAAAATAAAAGTGGTGATAAAAAGTTATGCGTACCTTGTGGTATACTTTGATAATTCATATAGATTAAATACAGATGTAGTCCAAGGATAGATCATTGAGGTAAACCGTGAATAAGTGGCAAGGTACTGGAAGTCTGCAAACTCATTCTTACGAACTGACATAAGATAAATAAGATTTAGAAAATTAATTGTTTTCCATTTTTTTTAAATTTAATTTAACAAAATGAGGAATTTTAAGATTTAACTCTCATGATTGACGGTGCCAAAAGCCTTGCTCTAATCTGTAAACGTTATAATGGAACATTGTCTCTTCTCAAAATAATCCTCTATACTATGAATCAATTCATTAAACTCATCACATGTAGATAGCCATTTTCTAAAGCCAAATTATTTATTATATAAAAAAAACTACATTGACAGATAGATGTTGATAAATTTAATTTAAAGGATATTTAAACAAATAAATAACTTTGTATATCACACAGTGTGTTATACAAAGAAAGTTAAATATTTTTTAAATAAACTTTAAATTAAAGCCTCAACCATTACGAAGTTGATAAATTTGATGGAAAATAAAATATTTAGAGCATTATATTGTACTATTATAAATAGAAAACAAATGTGGAAATAATTTATTAATTATTTTCAAATCATTTTTATTTAATATATTGTACTATTATTATAATTTTTATTTTATTCTCTTTATTACATCATTTATTACGAATATATTAGATAATAAATCAATTCCCATAATTTTCAAAACATTTCAATTTTCAACATTTCATCACCGCACTAAAACCCTAGTCTGGTTTTCATTAAGCCGATAAAATATTTTCCCTCGAAATTTTACTTTACTTTTATCCGCACATCGAAGGGATAACGGCGCGCCCGTTTTACATTCATTCGACGGCGGCGTAAAGTTAACTGCACACATTCTGCAATTGTAATAAACGGGAATTAAGCGTAGTTGCGCCCTCTTAAATCGCGCGCGGAGAGGGGGATGACCTTTTCCGTAACCGCTCCTAAATGCCAGTGTTGAAGGGTGAAGTTTTATTGATGCCGTGGGGACAATTAGTAACGTTGTGAATTAAAACCCCGGAGAGGGATTAACGTTTTTTCCTCTAACGGGGTTTTTATTCCATTTTAATACGAGGGTTCGTTTTTAATAAAGCACGCTCCCCGTTTTATCGTTAATTTGATTCCCATTGATTGATTGGAAGGTCTAATTGAATTGAATATGTTTTAAATTCGAATCAATATAAAAGCACTTCTAACTTTGGTGGAAGCCTAGAATTGGTATAATATTATATTTTTCTTTCTTAAAATGACTTTAGCACGATTTCGAGATACTCAATGAGCTGATAAATGACAACCAAATATTAGCGGGACCAAAAAGCAATGTGCATGACATTTTGGTCCCGCTAATATTTTATAAAATAAATATGAATAGATTATTAAAAATCAACCAATAAAATAATTACACACAGATTAGATTGAATAACTTTAAATTCTGGACTAGTTTCGGGTTATTAGCCCATTTTCAAAAGAAATTCAAATTTAGTTTATTTTTTTTTTAATAAAATAAAATTTAAATTCTCTTCAGAATGGGCTAATAACCCGAAACTTGTCGAGAATTTAAAGTTATTCAATCTAATCTGTGTGTAATTATTTTATTAGTTGATTTTTAATAATCTATTCATCTTTATTTTATACAATATGAACGAGGAAAGAATAAGGACCTAACGAGGCCTATGTGAGCTTGCGGAGCAACCCTAGCTGTAGCTTTTAGGTGGACGCTGTATAAACAATTTTTGTTAAAGCTTTTGACAGTGTAAGGGCCCATTTATATTGGGGTGGAACCATGCTAGCTGCTTCATACCTTGGATGATGCGCGCGCACAAGCGTGCGAATTTATAATTCAGACTGATACATAATTGCTTAGGAACGAGAACTATTTTTCACTCATAGAGTTTTAAGCCATCAGGTTTCAATTGCAGCTCATAAAAAATCAGGAATTTCCACCCCAAGCCCCCCACCCAGTATTTAATACATAATTTTGTCTGTGAAACAATATTTTTTGCAAAAATAATAAAATTGGATAAAATATTAACAACTCACTCAATATTTTTAGACAAACATAAATTATTGCCTTCTATTCACGTTATTATTTTTTTCTGAAATTTTATTCGTTTATTTATATTTTTTTAAAAGTAAAGCAAAACTATAGGAGATAGCAATAAATAAATCTGTCGGATATATCTGGGACAGGGTCGGGCGGTATAAAGCGTGTCTGGGTGGATAAAAGCTCCGGGTTTGGACTCAGGCCATAAATAATCTCCTCTCCAGTGTCGGAAAATAACGGGGCGTCGGGGGCATTGATCACGTTTCGGCGTTTTAATCGCCCACAATGACGTATATTTCTATGATAATATGCCAATTCCACGCGAAACGGAATCCCGCGTACAGAATACGAAATTCAAATAAATATAAACACCAAAATAAAAGATAAAAAAACTGAATGGCTTAAAAGATAATCTTCGGATAAATTACTACGTATGACTTGGTGAAACATTGCGAATATTTTTAAGGTAATACAATGGGCTTTCACGGACTATGTGAGCCTACGGCTGCCACTGCAACCTAACCTAACCTATGGTACAACGGGATAATAGTAACTAGAATATCACTAAGGATAACTAACTAATATGCGCGCATTATAAATAAGCTTTTTCGTTTAAGCATTTTTTAAAAATTGTTTTGTATTACTATTACTAGTAAAAGTATCACAATTCTGAAAGTGGAGGTAATAATTTTTCAAAATATTAGATATTGGCTAATTTATTGTATACATAGTGTTAAACCTTTATACACTAATAGTAGCGACAGAGAGAAAAGAAACGTTTTTTTGATGCGTTACAGTACACACATAGGAAAATTTACATTGAGTACATTCTAGTATGTTTGGTCTGTATATATGAGAGGTTTTTTTATCAGTATACATTAGGGGAAGTGTATACCTGCAAAAAACGCAAGTCAAACGCTATGAACCGATTAATGTGTGTATGTTTAGTTGATTATTTGACATGTGTGTGTTCAGTTGCGTGTTATAGGCAACTAAACGCACATACGTTAATGCGTTTGACTCGCGTATTTTGCAGGTATACATAGGGGAAATGTATACTGATAAAAAAAGCTCTCTGTATATATATATATATATATATATATATATATATACAGGATTATTCAGGACTAATGCTTACAATATCCATATTTTATTTTATTCCTGTTAATATCTGCTTACTCGTCTTTTGTAGATTATTATTTAATAAAATATTAAATAAATATGCATTAGAATTTGTTCCATCAGGAAATCCCATAAACGTCCAATGCGAACCCCTCACACACACACATACACACACCACGTAAACTTGCAAACCCACAGACACAAACACAAACACAAACAGGCGTATAATAAAGAAAATTACGGATGCAAATAGAACACGTTGAATTATTTATGCTGTGGGCGATTGAAGTCCCCAATATGTGTGCACTCTGTATTCAATATGCGTCCCATCGACTAAAAATGGACGCACACGCGGCGTGGAGGGCGGGATGAAGACGGAATAAAATGGGAAAAAGAGATAAAAAAAACAATGCAGCGAGGTGGGGGTGTATAAAGTACAATTCTTCATCCATCTTTCATGTATATAAATCTTGCCACCGGATCCCCTAGTATGACACGTTTTTTTTTTCTTTCTTCTTTCGTTTTTCGGGACCTCATCTGTATGCGCGCGTATCGCCCGTTTTATTTGCAAGAGACGAGTTTGTCCAGAAAATGATTGAAAACGTGATGAAATAAAGATAGGTGGAGGCGTGTGTGAGTGTTTACTGGAAAACAATAAAATAATTCTAATTAATGCGCTGTTTCTTTCAAATGAATTTAAAACCTAAACAAAAAATTAAATGAAATAAAATATGAATAGATTATTAAAAATCTAAAATTAAGTTTTGGCTCATAATAAAGAAGGGGTGAGCTATTTAAGAGGGTTCCGGTTGTGATTTCGGTCGCTGATTTATTCGGGCTGCGATGCATGAAGCCGGCCGGCCCTTTGACCCGGCCGCAATATATGACCCAGTTTGCGCATACATTGTCACCCCCTTTGCCCGCTCTTCCCGTCCGAAACTGGAAATCGTTTCCCTTTCACCGGAAGCCCGAAAACTTCCCGGCCGGAACCTTACACGATTTCATATTTATATAAAAAAATATAAATATGAAAGCGCACTCATGTTAACAAAAGGATTAATTTATTTTTTAAATAAATTAATGTTAAAGGAAGTATATTTAATTTTCAAAAATTGTGTTTATTTTAATAGTAGAAATGTTTCACAAAACTTGCTTGCTCCTCATTAACATCAACTAATAAATGCCATGCAATAAATCAAAAAAGTTGACCCAATATTTTAGACTTATATTTACATATCACATGTATCACTTCAAAATTGTTATCAAAACTTCATTCACTGATTATAATTTAATTAATTAATAATCACAGACGTAAATGTTCCTAATTAGTTTAGAGTACTCACATTTTTTTTTTCTTAAAAAGATAGATAATAGGATTTAACAGATTTTAATTCTGTTTGAATCATTTAGATTTGGAATATTCTAAATTATTTAAACAGAATTAAAATCTGTTTGGACAATACATTTTAATTTATTTTATAAATAATAATAAAATACGCAACTGAATTTTCGAATCCTGATGTTATTAGTAGACTTCTATGTCGATAGTAACATCTAAAGCTATAATACATTTCATGATTTAAAATGCAAACAAAATATTGACAATTAGTCATTGTGATGTGTTCTCTGATTATAATGTCTTAGTAAAATATATACGAGAATGTGAACTTTAATTTAGAATGTCAATTTAATTAATGCTTCTATGCACACAATTTATAATCATTGTATCATAATAATTATCAGTTGTATAAATTAATTATTTTTTTTTACATATAAACATCTTTACAATATCTTAATAAATTAAAGACGACGCAAGCGCCACCTTTTGCCTAATTTCAAGTGGCATCGTCAACGATAGATAGACGATCGAGAATCATTGTTTCGTCCACTAAAGGAAGGCGACCTTGTCCTGTTTAAAAATGTGAATTTACAATATCTATTGAACAATAAATACACCTATACTTTGACACCTTTATGTTTAGTAATTGGCTACCGATATCAGCAAAAAAAAAGAATTGAAATAAAATTAATTCAACACAAATTGTATTTTTTTTTTATTGTGAAACAAGCCATTATTACTTATTCATTGATTACTTTCGCAATCGGGGAAATCCCATCATCCGGTTAAAAGTAAATTGCAATTGGGATGTTTGTCTTGCCGGGACGGGACACAATAAATATCCCTTCGCCGAGACGATCGCGACACTGACGGCAGTTTCGGAGGCCGACTCGACAAACGGAATTAGCCCAAGGATAAAGGAGAATAAAGGAATACAATCCCTGGGATTCAGCAGCTAGGAATTAATGCCGGCCCTGTTTGTATTTGTTTCGTCCTTTTATTTTTTTCATTCTCGCCCTTTCTGTTATTGGGTTGTCTGCGTCTAGGAATTTGAAATTATCTAATATCCTTTTTATAAACAAACAAAAGTAACAATCTAATATCCTAGTTTATAATTAATAAAGGTATTAATTTTTTTAAAATTTTTTATTTTTATTTTAAAAAAGAATTTGTTTAATACAAAAGTAACATGCAACATATACAGAGAGCTTTTTTTTATCAGTATACATTTCCCCTATGTATACCTGCAAAATACGCGAGTCAAATGCATTAAAATATGTGTGTTTAATTGCCTATAACACGCAACTGAACACATATATGCCAAATAGTCAACTTAACATACACACATTAATTATTCAATGCGGTTGGCTTGCGTTTTTTGCAGGTATACACTTCCCCTAATCTATACTTATAAAAAAATCTCTCTGTATATATAAAACATGTTACATACATGTTTTATATATGTTGCGTATTTGCAATTTTTTTTAAGAAAAGCCGATCGTAGTTAAATCGTGCGTCACGGTGGCGTACATAATCCATTAAATTACATCCATGGAGAGTCAATTATTTGCACACGAGGACGACACGTGTTTGCCAATAAGGATAATGGATCGCGACACGAGGACCCCATTTTAGTGAAAGATTGATGGAGGTTTCCACTCTGAGGGGGTGCAAACACCGACGCAACGGGAAGAATAAATAAAAGAAACGCACAACGGCGTAACATTTTCAAAATCGCGCTCAATGATTTTACACACGAATTAATTGACTCGATTTTATATGGTGATTACAATGAAAAACAAAACACTCAATCTTAATGATGAATATACAGGCTTGGGATGAAGTATTAAAGCAAGTAAATATCTTTAAAACATAGCAGACGATATCTTTGAAATTTCAAAACTTTAACTTTAAGGGAGCCGGGAAATACATTTAGCCTTAAAATGTCGTTAACCAGTCTTGTAAGAAGTATGACAATTTCATCTATTACTTGTTTCAATATATCTAAACATATGCATCAGTGCATTTAGAGTTTTTCATGCTTATACAAATAACTCGAATTTTTACCACAGAAACTTTTTAAAACTAAATGTTTACTCCTCCTTCGATATTTGGTGGGTCATTTCCTAGAACTGGATTATTACGATTTTAATATTCAAAACATTTAAGATGTTGGAGAAAAGTTGTTAAACTCCTCACATGTGATACTTCAGTTTATCTCGCAATGCTCGTTTAGAATTAATAATATTTCATATTGATTTTTGTTTATTTGTTGATTGGGAAATATATGAATAGTTAGCTGAGATTTGCGCGGTTTTAATTGATCCACGATAGAATTTTCTGCAATTTTTTAGAATTAATTTATCGGATATAAAATTATATATGTGTTTAGGGAAATGCAGCGTCGAAATGAGTATTTCCTGATGAAGAAACAGTTTCATAAATGACGTTCCATTTCACATTGAACAAAAATGATACATAGATTTTAGACTGAACAATCTTAGATTTCATAGGGATTGATCATGAGGACAGACAGATCAAAATTAGTAAATTCTTCAGAATCAGAGTTTATTGATATGCAAGGAATTTTTAATTAAAGATTTACAAAAAAATGAATAAATATTAGAATTACTTTCTGTTTACCTCCTCGAAATGTGATATCAAGAGAAACTCAATTGCTGATGACCTCGGAAGGAAGGACATGGAACCCATCTACCGAACTCTGCTGACATTCCTCGTGCGGAATGTAAGAGACTGTTAAAGGACCAAATGATGTCATTGGTTAACCTAAAGTGGAAGGAATAATAGTTTATTATTTAAATTATTCTTTATTAAACTAAATTATTTATATATTAATATTTAACCCCCTTCGCTTATCTACGCATTTGATTAATATATAAACCCACGTGCGATACTACAGGGGTGATTAATTCAGGAAGTGTGTATTTGGCGGCGCGCCGGGGTTGGGACGAGCTAGACTATGTATGCAGATGGATAGATAGATAGGCTAGATGGATAGATATAAGCTAGGTAGTCTGAGCAGAGTGTATGTGCGGTATCGCGCTAATGGATAATCGAGCCGTTGCCCCATAAATATGCATGCATCTCAATTTCCTCTGTGTACACACACTCTATATCTTCCAATTAATGTGATCTGCGCTTACTTTCTGGATTGTTAGTGGTTAGTTATAGTAATTTCATTAACAGGAACGTGCAATTTAAAAAAAATTTATACATAGTTTTAAATTAAATATCATAAAATAATTATAAAGTATTTTAATTAATACACTTGGTTGTTCGTTTCACTAAATTTTTATAATGATTTATCATTTTCTAATGTATTATTATTATATTGTTTGAATTTCACAAATTTTTGTATTTATAAGAATTATTTTCACCATTATTACATTATTGGTTAATAAATAGTGTATCCCTTTCTAATAACGCTACATTTTTTTAATTCTTTAAGATACAAAGCAAACTTGAAAAACGTTATTTTATTTACAAATAATCTAAAAAAAAGAATTCGTGAAATGTAAAAAAATCACGGAGAAAAATATTTTCAAACCACAAAGGCGCATATTTAATTCATGTTTCCACATTTTTTTTTTAAAATTTAATGCGGGTTAAAAAATGTCAAAAATTGGTTAAGCAACACTGAATCAATTCTTTGAACCGTTTGGGAATGCACTTATATTACTTATTAATTATTAATAGTTTAGGAATACTTACCTGAATATATACAAATATGTAAATTATTGTATAATGTAATCAATTATAATGGAGAATTCCGTAAAATAAAGTTAAAGTTAATAATTAAAATTATTAACTATTTTTTACCATTTTATTTATGTATCATTTCTTTATGTTTTTTTTATTGCTCGTTTATTTTTTTACGGATAAAAGAAATGCTAAAATTTGTTAATAATTTTCAAGATTAACCAATTTTTAGCATTTTTTTTAACCCACATTAAATTTTTAAAAAGAAAATGTGGAACCGTTATGAATTAAATACGCGCCTTTGTGGTATGAAAATAATTTTCTCCGTAAAAAAAACGAGCAATAAAGAAGCATAAAGAAATGATACATTTACCCTCTGCGCGTCCGCATTTGCATTTTTATTGCGTGCGCTGCAGCGGAGAAAATTAAATTACAATTGGTATTTCGAGTCCGATTTAGCCATGAATATTTTATTTTATTAAAATGAAAACAGTGTACGTGCAGATAGGTTTATAAATAAATTCGCGCTCGCCGTATCCTTCCCGCTCACGCTACCTCTCGTCAATTTCAATTAAGTTCTTCCACGTCGCGTCGGATGGATTCCTAATTTTAGCAAGGGGATGAGAGTTATAATGCGATTTTTTCGATTTTTCTAAATTAGGAATAAATATGTGAGAATGATAGAACGGAATTCAAGAAGGATTGTAGAGATGTTATTATTGTAAATAAATGTTTTTTTAGATATAAGCTTTTTCTTAAAAAAAAAAAATAATTGCGGTAAAAAAATCCTGTAAAATTTTTCATGCTATTATTCTTACCATTCATCCAGCTAGATGAATTCAATTTACTTTATTAACGGAATCTCCATTTCCAAATTACAATTATAATTACATATTTAAAAAAAATTATAAGAAAAGTGTGACGCTCTAAAAAGATTACAAAACATATGTATTGTGGCTAAACATTTCATTAAATGTGAATCATTAAAGTTGTTATATATTAACTCAACTTATGGCATTTTGTGAACAATGTTGGTTATAAACAGTAAGTGTGCAAAGGTTTTTAATTCATTGTGTAATTGTTGTTAAAAAAATATTTTAAAATAATAATAATTGGTTTTGGTGGAGGCGCCGGTTTATTATTACACACATGAATTAATTTTAATATTAATTCTAATCAACGGATATATGCAGAAAAAAATATTAAATAAATATTAAAAATTACAAAATCAAATGTATATTTCATAACTGTTAATTGGCTATCGACCGCCTTATAATATTATTTGCATTCGAAAGAAATAATCAAAAATATCTTTCTTTCCAGTTGAAAAATTCCAATTAAAACGGGGCTAAAATTTGCTTTTAGATGTTCTTACATGGCCGTAATTTATTAATCGCCCCGCGGATAACATTCCACATGTTACTCGTCTTTATTATTCGGAGATGATTTTTGTTTGCGCGGGGGCGCGCAGACCCACCCTCTATGCAAATTTTCCCGGGCGCCCGCTTTTCGGATGAATATTTATGTTTATGCAAAACATAACGAATTTGTACTTCGCCGGCGAGATGGAAACAGAGAGAGGGCCGGAAAAAAGAGGAACGGCACACAAAACGCGCCCGGCGTATTGTATGAATGTATGTTTGTGAATTTTTATGTGCGCGATTTATCTCGCTTTTACGCCGGGATTATGCCGGGTTTTAATTAGCGGGTGCGCTTTAAAATGAAATTATTATTATTATTGCAGGGACGCGGTGTAATATTTCGCGAAATTATTATACAACGCGCAAATAAATCCGCATTGAACTTTAATTATTGTGAATGTTTTAATTGCCAAAAATAATCAATTAGGATTTAAATGGGATCAATTGGATTGTAAAATAAACTTCAAATAAATATGAATTTTAATATATACATATACAGGAAACACTTTTTATGTAAGCCATATGTTTACATTGCAATGTATTTGCTTGTTTATTTTAATTAAATACATATATATTAAATTATTTTTTCATTCTGCAATTGATAATACATTTTTTTTTCATTTTACTCCGTTTTTTATTTAAAAATATATGGAAATTCAATCAATTGAATAATAGAGAATACAAATAGAAACGTCAAGCATTTGTATATTAAAAAAACTAATTCCTGGGCCGGACATTGAATCACATAATGTACACCTGCTTTTGCATATCAATAAAAATGATTTGAAAATATAATAAATGAAACACTTTTTTCGACAACCTTAACGTGTCATTATCAAAACAAAAGTAAAAGTAGATAATGACACGTTAAGGTTGTCGAAACTTCAGTCAACAATAAAATCAATCCGAGTTATACAAACAAAGTAAAAAAGTGTTTCATTTATTACAATTGAATTACAATGTATAACAAAGTAGAAGCCTCAACAATTAACAAGATTTGAAAATAATTAATAAATTATTCTCACATGTAGCCCTATGACTTTTGACTTACGTTACGTAAGTACGTTAAACAAATGCACATTAAAACAACTACTTCCCGGGCAAACATTATGTAATTCAATGTTCGGCGTGGGTATTTGCCCGGGAAGTAGTTGTTTTAAAGTGCATTAGTTTAACGTACTTAAAAGTGACAGAGCTAAATATGAGAATAATTTATTAATCATTTTCAAATCATTTTTATTTAATAGAGAATACATTTTAAACTGTTATTTCTTGTTAAATGTGTGACTAAATTGAAGTTGTTTTCCTTACAGGGGATTTTCAGTGGTGGCTCCCGAATTGGCAGTGCCGGGTAAAACGACCGCCGTCCTCGTCACCCTCCACGGCCCCGCCAGTCTGCAGCCCCTGAATGTCACGCTGAGATTATTGCCAGACAACGGGGATGCACCTAATGAACAACTTGTTGAGACTACGCAGGAAATCAAAGGTCAGGCATTTCACAATTAAGTCCTCACTAACGAACATCCGATATTAAATGTCGTCATTAAATTCGCTACGCGAAACTTGTGAATTAATTAAGTTTATTTGAAATATGCAAAATGTATTATTACTGTGATTTATACTTTTCAAAGATGAAGAGATAATTAAAATCAATTTTAAATTCGTGGAAGAATACTGTAATTAAATGCTCAAAATAAATAATGAGATTTTTTTAATTAATAAATTAAGCCATTTAAATTTGGTATATTACGATGAAAGTCTTACGGCATTGTTATAAATTTATTTATGTCAAATTTACTTTCCTAGAGAAGTGTATTGAATCTTTTGTAACAAAATGACAGAAAACATTTTTTTTAAAAATGCTTTTATTTAAATTAGAATTACTTTTTGTTTAAACGTCCATTTCGAGACATAATAATAATATTTATTTGAAACTTCTGTTTTTCAAATAAAAATAATATTAATATTTATTTTAAACATGTATTTTCAAATAAATATTATTATTATTTTGTCTCGAAATGGACGTTCAAACAAAAAATAATAATAGGTTCATTTTGTGGTTTGTGTGTAAGGTATAATGAGAGGAAAACATATTTTAATCATTTTAAAACTTAGAATCTTAGAGAAGATGGTTGAACCACAAATTAATCTTTATCTGCATTTTAATGCTATAGGGAGTATAGCACTACACAATCAGGATTTAGAAAAAAAATACCCGTGCTATATTATTTATGGATATTGTAAATCACATAACAATGTCCCAAGATTAACAGGTTACAGAATAAAGCAAATGAAAATTCAAAACCGCTTTATACTATCACTTTTAGTTTTTTTACAATTAAATTAAAAATTGGCCCATTTTTGAGGCCTTCCAAAGCGAATGTCCTCTCAAGAACATAACAATTTTGTAGTTTTTTAGAAACTAATTTTATGATATTTTATTAACTATCCTTACCCCCAACTGCCAAATTAGTTACAGTTTTTATAAGAGATAATGATCTCAAGTACATCGTACATTAAAATGCGGTAAGATTTTTTAAAAAATCTGTTAAAGTTATAGCATTATTATTTTTTCTGTAATTCCAATTTTATAAATGATTTTTCAACTTTGGAAAGGTTCAATTCTTTTTTTTTTTGGGAAATAATCAAAATTTGATTCACACCATTATTATAATAATAATAATATTTTTTTTATTTATTTACGGAAAATTCACCATTTTACAAAACATTATAATCTGTAGACATTTGTCTATAAGACCATGCCAAATGTATGTCAAGAAAATGAAAAAAAAAAGTTAAGTGTTTTCTTTATATCACAAATGAAATGAGTTTTATAAACTAAATGAAACTGTCTGGATTCTATACCTAATCTTATGCAAATTGGTATAAAGTTTACAAAATGGCGGCTATTTGATGGCAAAGTCCGTTTTTTATCTGTATCTTTTAGTATATATTTTCGGTTGTTTTATCTACAAATAGTATATAATGGAGTTTGATCAAGTAAAAGCCTCAACTATGGATTATTGTTATATATATAATTTTCTGAAAATTAAATCTTCTTCTAAGACTTGATATTATTTAAATATTATCATTTAACCCAATTCACGACATAATAATGTAACCTTCCGGGGATGAGATTTTCCGTTTCAGAACTTTGTTTCGCCGCGTCTCCGAAACGTATAAAGCATCGCCGTGCTTTCAATTTGCGCAATTTCCTCCTTAAATTCTTTTGTTCCGTGCATATTTCATGGCGAGAGAATTGATGTTTCCCGAGTGGAAGGAACGGGAGTGCAACGGCGTGTCGACGACGACTCCTCCGCGCATCAAATATTCCCTTTTCGGTGAAACTTGGAGGGCTTTTAAGCGCACGCGACGTGTGAACGACGTTTGTATTCGGGCACGCAAACAAATCAGATATATATGTATATATACATATATATATTGTTTTGTTTTTGTTTAATATTAATAGTTTTTGTTGCTTGTTTATGTTTCATTATTAAAACTTTAATAATAATAAATTAAAATACGGGTTTTTGTATACATATATATATTTATATATAAATTTATGACAGGGCAGAATGATGGCCCACACAGACTTACACCTACATGTATTGTAATTATTTATATTGTTAAAATTATCTGTATAGTTTGAATAAAGGTATATATATATACAATTACAATTACAACTGACATTTGGTAAATTATAATTAAAATAAAACACGCTACACCGTTGTGAACCCACCTTAATCGTGAATAGAAATCGACAATTTTTACTTTTTAACATTTTTCTTTTGTCAGAGCATACTGAATTTCGTCGACTTGCATTCCCACCGCGATCGAAGAATGGCAACTATTTTTTTTATGAATTTTTCAAATTTTAAATATATTAAAACATAAAAGTGTTTGTTAAATAAACCAGTTTGCTGCAACTACTGAACAACTGGCCTAAATTTAAATAAATCATATTATTTATTGTTTATCCCATTTGTCAATGGGAACTGAAATTCAGGACATATAATGGTCGACACACAAATTCAATCAACCGCACACGTTCCATTGAACACACACACATACCCATTCAAACAACAAACAGTCTGCTTTCCTCTACGTGTCAGTTTGTTATTTTTGCATTCCAACTGGCGGAGGGATAAAGCCAAACATTCAACCACGCTCGATTTCTCGGTGGTCGGTGTTTTAAATGTTATCAGGTGATTATTGTGCTCGGAAAGTTTCAACAGCGCGGAGAAACTCGCGATTAATTAAATGTTTGATCCAGACCGTAATAAACTGACGTTGACACTAACTCGTGTGGATTATTTGTTTTATAGAAAATAATTTATTCAATACTCAGAAAAAGCAGGTAAAAACAAGCCAATTTTCACCTGCACAATCAATAGTTTTTTTTATATACAATTGACAGATTTATTTTAAAAAAACTATTGATAAAGAGCACATTGTGCTCAAAATATATCGTATGTTCAATTTAGAAAAAAAAAAACTTAAGAGTGCCATGATTTATTATTAACAAAAAAAAAATAAGTTGACACACCTGTTAACAATTGATTTACGAAACGTCAGACGTCAGATCTGTTTGAAAGTCACAATGGTTCACAGCAACCAGTAAAAAAAACTTTTTATGAATTTTTAAAGTCAGGCGAAAAAGATCAAAGACGTACCCCTTTCAACAAAATTCATCAAAAATTCATTTTGTGCTACAAAGGGCTGAAACCCTCTAGAGAGATAGATTAAAGTCTACTGAACTCAAATATGTGCGCCAAAAGTCTTTATTTTGTTCAGAAATATTTTTTATGAATTTTTAAAGTCAGGCGAAAAAGATCAAAGATGTACCCCTTCCAACAAAATTCATCAAAAATTCATTTTGTGCTACAAAGGGCTGAAACACTCTAGAGAGATAGATTAAAGTCTACTGAACTCAAATATGTGCGCTAAAAGTCTTTATTTCGTTCAGAAATATTTTTTATGAATTTTTAAAGTCAGGCGAAAAAGATCAAAGATGTACCCCTTCCAACAAAATTCATCAAAAATTCATTTTGTGCTACAAAGGGCTGAAACCCTCTAGAGAGATAGATTAAAGTCTACTGAACTCAAATATGTGCGCCAAAAGTCTTTATTTTGTTCAGAAATATTTTTTATGAATTTTTAAAGTCAGGCGAAGAAGATCAAAGACGTACCCCTTCCAACAAAATTCATCAAAAATTCATTTTGTGCTACAAAGGGCTGAAACCCTCTATAGAGAAAGATTAAAGTCTACTGAACTCAAATATGTGCGCCAAAAGTCTTTATTTTGTTCAGGAATATTTTTTATGAATTTTTAAAATCAGGCGAAAAAGATCAAAGTTGTACCCCTTCCAACAAAATTCATCAAAAATTCATCTTGTTCGTCAAAGGGCTGAAACCCTCTAGAGAGATAGATTAAAGTCTACTGAACTCAAATATGTGCGCCAAAAGAATTTATTTTGTTCAGAAATATTTTTTATGAATTTTTAAAGTCAGGCGAAAAAGATCAAAGATGTACCCCTTCCAACAAAATTCATCAAAAATTCATTTTGTGCTACAAAGGGCTGAAACCCTCTAGAGAGATAGATTAAAGTCTACTGAACTCAAATATGTGCGCCAAAAGTCTTTATTTTGTTCAGAAATATTTTTTATGAATTTTTAAAGTCAGGCGAAGAAGATCAAAGACGTACCCCTTCCAACAAAATTCATCAAAAATTCATTTTGTGCTACAAAGGGCTGAAACCCTCTATAGAGAAAGATTAAAGTCTACTGAACTCAAATATGTGCGCCAAAAGTCTTTATTTTGTTCAGGAATATTTTTTATGAATTTTTAAAATCAGGCGAAAAAGATCAAAGTTGTACCCCTTCCAACAAAATTCATCAAAAATTCATCTTGTTCGTCAAAGGGCTGAAACCCTCTAGAGAGATAGATTAAAGTCTACTGAACTCAAATATGTGCGCCAAAAGAATTTATTTTGTTCAGAAATATTTTTTATGAATTTTTAAAGTCAGGCGAAAAAGATCAAAGATGTACCCCTTCCAACAAAATTCATCAAAAATTCATTTTGTGCTACAAAGGGCTGAAACCCTCTAGAGAGATAGATTAAAGTCTACTGAACTCAAATATGTGCGCCAAAAGTCTTTATTTTGTTCAGAAATATTTTTAATGAATTTTTAAAGTCAGGCGAAAAAGATCAAAGATGTACCCCTTCCAACAAAATTCAAAAATATCATTAAGGATATCTTTAATGATATTTTTCAAAGTATATAATTCCAAAATATGTACACAATCTTCATTATTGAGTATGCTTAAAGAAAAGTATTTAGAACTTTAGTTGTTGTCAAATTTATTACTTAAGAAAGTTTCATCTGTAGCTTCCACCCATTGACTCTAATTCAAATTGTTGATACGTACATTAATAACACCCATTATTTCTTCCCGTAAATACACACGAAAGTGTGATCCTTGCGTAATTACAGTTCAGCAGCAAATGAAAAGCGAGCTTTCCTTGCGAAGCGAGGAGAAATTATTCGCGCAACTGAGAACGGTTGCCAGGCGAAAGGTGAAAAGCGGAATTCGGAATGGAGGGCGCGTTTATCCGCCGGAATGATCCGGAGTCGGGGGACGAAGGGAGCCCGCCCTGGCGATGACGTCGCAATCGCCGGCCCGCTGGACCGCGGCCTGATCGAATAAAACAAATTCGCGCACAGGTAGACGGTTAATCGACTTTGAAGTTCTACATTCGGAGCCTTTGATACGGGGAAAGGCTGTTTTCAGGGAATCGGGAGTGTGGAAGTTCAGTGGAGGGAGGGTTTTTTTTTCGGGATGCATAAAAGAAAAGGGGTTGTTTTTCGCCGGGCCGCTTTTCAGATCGGCGATCTGTTTTTGTTTCATTAACGCTCTCGCTTTCGGCGGAGGTTTTAATGCTTCATCCTTGACCCCAATCGCTTTAATGTATAGACACAAAAAATAAATACGCTAAGAATGAAAAAAAGTTGACTTCAATACATTAATAATATTAATTAATTATAAAATAAAGACTGCGAAATAATTTATACCACTGGCTCTAAGAATAATGAAAAAGAAAAGGAACAATCACATAAACCACGTTTGGTTGTGCTTTTTGCCATGTTCCCATAAAAAAATTATAATTCAATGAGTTTATGTAAAAAAAAAACAGCTGTTAAAATGATCTACTTTTATTATTTTTTATAATTTATTTTAGAAAAAACAATTGTTTAAATGTTTGTTAAACATCTGTAGAAATTCATAC
The DNA here is from genome assembly GCA_963082785.1 of Philonthus spinipes. Classification (NCBI taxonomy): domain Eukaryota; kingdom Metazoa; phylum Arthropoda; class Insecta; order Coleoptera; family Staphylinidae; genus Philonthus; species Philonthus spinipes. The sequence continues at coordinate 26,622,304 of OY720307.1, read as the reverse complement.
TAGCTTTAAAATTATTACAAAGCAAAACACAATATTTTGCATTGAGCAAGACATCAATGTAACACGTATTAGCAACTGCCAATAACTGTCTCTTTGTACTAAACTGCAATCTTAATTACTTGAATCCGTATAGAGTAATCCGGCTGAGTTGCAAAAAATTAGCTTTCTGCACGTGCCCTAAATAATTCGATAAGGAAAATTTCGATGCTGACGACTAAGGATGGGGGGAGGATGAGAGCCTTCTGATTACTAGCGATTGGCAAACAATCGGCGCTCCGGATCGGCAATCAGCAAACGAAACATTATGGGGAGCGGCGAGAAACTGACGAACGGAGACGGGCGAGAGGAGTGGAAGCAGGGCCCCAGAGAGAAATTGATTATGCTGACGTCTGCATCATCATCTTAAAACCCGCATCCGCTTCGCCCCCGTTCGCCAAATTGAGACCCTCCGATGAATTCCAATCGGACAATAAAGTTCTGCCGCATTTTTTTTACTTGGTTCTTTCTTCCAGCGACCGCGTTATTTGCCAGCGAAAGGGAGTAAATGCTGAGTTTGGCGGATGTTATTGTCTTTACTTACTAGCGCAGGACATAATTCTTTTGCTTATATTTTTTTGTTCAGAAAAATTATTTGGGACATACAGAAATTGTTTCCTAATCCAAACGCCTTAAAAAGAAAAATGAAACAATGAATAATTAAACTTCATTAAAACATATAATATATATATATATATATATATATATATATAAATATCTTTATTTATGAATTTTGTACAATGAGGTGTGTGTTTACATTTTAATTTATGTTATAATACTGTCTGTTACAATAAAGCAAAATTCACAAACTGGCTAACATATAATAATTTCGGGTATTACCACCGATTTAGATAGTCAATATGTCATTTCTTTAACTAACTAACCATCTTTATTAAAATGTGTATATGTATGTACAATAATATATAAAATTAGAAATTATAGAATTTCAGTCTTTCAGCCTGTCTATATCTCGTTCTTGTCGTTATTTAATCGTCATGATCGCTAACGTTGTTGTCAAAGTCCGCATTGTTGGATTGGATGAAATGAGGGGAACTTGTATTTTGGGGAAATGTTAGGATTGGGTGGGATACAGAGGTGTTTGATTAGGTGGGAAGGAGTTCAAGGCGCTCTTTAGCGAGGTAAATTGCTTTTTTGATAAAGGATAGTATGTAAAGGATTGTTTGGGTGTCGGATTTTTGTCAGTACATCATATTTTATTAAGCCATTACTTCATATTTATGAAATACCTTGTATATTACATTATTAAATTAATATCAATTAGATTAATTCTGTATCGTAATTTGCTGGATTAATTCCATTAAATAAATAATCGTGACGAATCTGATGTAAGTGAAAAAAATACGTCGACTCGAATACATCCGTCCCATTTCTAAACGAATTGAGCCGGAAGGACCCCGGATTTGTTATTGCTGATGAGTGGCCTTTGTTTTTGTTTCACTTTTTGCCCCAGGATTTCATTCCGTTGAAAATGAGATGTATTTCTTTTCCCCCCTAAAACGCCAAAAATGTCCCTGTCGTATTTTCCGCATTAAATCACTTGATGGAATTTCAATATTGATTGTTTATTTTTATATTATATATATATATATATATATAACATCTTTATTTCTGCAGACAATTTTATATACAATAAATTAACAATATAATTCTTATACTACGTTGTCCTTAGAAAATGGCTATCAACCATCGGTCTTTCTGCCTTACAGAATTTTGTAAAGGAGGTGATTGATGTACCTTGGAATGTCACTGAATGTGAAATATTTAATGGCATTGAATTAATTGAATCGAATAATAACCCAGGGCCTGACAGTGTTCCGTCAATTTTTATAAAAAAATGTATTTATTCTTATTCTCTAAAAACACCTCTTTTATTAATTTTCAATTATTCATTAATTAAAGGCATTTTTTCCAAATTCATGAAAAAAAAGGTATGTAACATCCATTTTCAAAAATCAGGAAGTAGAGACAATATTTGCAATTATAGATGTATTACAATACAATCGTTTATACCGAAACTATTCAACAAACACTTCCAATTTATTATGCTTTCAAGATCTTATTCCCAACTCAATGAAAAATAGGTGTTGACACTGTGTATTTGGACATTTCTAAAGCCTTTGATAGAGTATCACATGATATTTTAATATCAAAATTACTTGCATTGAGATTCAACCAATCCATCGTCTCGTGGTTTCGGAGCTTTTTAGAAGATCGTTCACAATGTGTGAAAATTAAGAACCATATTTCTGATGCCTTTTGTGTTCCTTCTGGGATACCTCAGGAATCTCACTGTGGTCCCTTATTATTCCTTATTTTTATTAACGACATCGCGTTGTCAATTAAAAACTCACATTTTTTGCCTCGAAGTAACTTTTATTTGTAGTTTTTTTGTTTCTCTTAATTATTTTGTATTTTTACTTTGTAAAAAAGTTTATATTTATTTTTTGTAAAATGGTTAATCCGTTAAAAATTACTAAAAAAAATGATTCAATTTATATATATATAGATATATATATATATATAAGTTTGTGTTTTATCTAGAAGAAATATTACAGCATGTGGTTAATCGTAGCCGTTAGACGATTTTTACGCGAGCCATTTCAAATTTCACGTCGAATTTCTCCGCCGACAAATCCGAGGATTAATTAGCAAGGAACGAATGCGCCCCCGATATTATCTCATTAATCAGTTGGAACGGCGCTCTCTCGTTGCGGAATTGATAAATCATCCCCGAAATTGACCGTCGTTCTCCTCTCCGACCGTTTGCTTTCCGGCGTTATTTTTGTTCCGGCACTCTGACCCAATTTCGCAGACAGATTATTCCCAATTATTTCCATCCTCGGCTCGCGGGGCCGATCTCGATTCTCGCAATTAAAACAAAAAAAAATCGATCGCCGGAAGAGAAAAAAAAACCTCCGCCCAAATTGGGATTCGGACAGAAGTGAGATTTTTTTAGTGTTTTTGTTGAAGTTTTAATTAGGGCAATGTTTTTAAAAATCATAAGAATTCAATAAAACTTTTTCGAAGTGACCTCTTAAAAAGTGATATTTTTATAAATATTCTGATATCTCCTAAATTGTTAGTTTTAAAGGATCATTGAATAATATAATATAAATCATAATAAATGAGAGACGAGGCAAACATTATATTTTGCCTAAAAATAGCGCTTGCGTCGTCTTCCATTTATTATGATTTGTATCAGGAATTTAATCGCAACACAAGATCCGTTCAACCGTCTTCATCAAAGCATTACGAATGGAACACACTTGTATGATGAGGCTCGAAGAACCGAAATTACCATCACAAGTTATCCATACGCTAGACGAATGTTAGTTGAACATTTTATTAAATATAATATAATAATAATAATAATTTCTTTATTTCCCAACGGAAGAACCAATACAGGGAAAAGATTTAAACAAGTAAACTTAAGATTAATAATAAAATAATAGAAAGAGAAAAAAAAGTAATAACAACTAATATAAATATTTACAATACATGCAGGTGTTAGTCAGACTAGAGTTAACCTTTTTTGTTTATATTTCAATAACTTACTGATAATTGAATGTGTAATCTAGTTAAAAAAAAGTAAAGTTAAGTAAGGAAGCAAATCATCTATTCGAGTTTGTTTACGTGCGATTTAAATTGAATTTTATTTCGAAAAGTGTAAACTTGTTGTAGTTGGTGGAAAGTTACTGAATTATAAATAAGTCGCAAACAGCAACTTTGCGTTTATCGCATCGCACCTAAGACCGAAACCCGGTCGCCATTAATTGCGAAACTTTCCGCCTTTAACGTTTGATCGAAACTATAAGCCGCTGGAAACAGTGGAGAACAAAAAAAAACACGAGAGAAAAGGAAAATTCCGCTGCTTTAAACCTTATCAACTTGAATTGGAAAAAGAGAAAGCTAGTTTAAACCTTATCATCTAGAATTGAAACAAAAAAAAACAGAGAAAATAATTCCGCATCTTTAAATCTTAATACATTGTGTTGAGAAAAAAATGGGAATGAAAATTTAGCTTATTTTAACTGTATTATCTTAAATTGAGAATGAAACCTTATAAAACCATTCCTATTTTATGAATAAAAACAAATCAAAAAATTAAACCTCATTATCTGGAATTTGAAAAAGTGCAACGAAAACAATTTATCTATGGAATCTCCATTTTACAATATACATTTCATTTACAAAAATCTAATAAATAAAATCCTAAGTGAATACACCAATTGAGTCCCAAATTACGCATCTTTAAATCTTAATACTTTGAATTGAGAAAACAAAAATGTGCAATAAATTCCACATATTTAAACCATATCAGCTTTTCGGTTTTTCGAACCTCATCAGACTATTTTTTTTATATTTCGAAAATACCGAAATGGCCATCACTAATAATAATAATAATAATAACAAACCATTTATTGATCAACGAATACATTATTTATTTATTTATTCAAACGGTACACCATTTTACAAAATGAAAACAAAATATATAAAAGAAAAATACAAATTGATTAGAAATAGACTTAGTTTACAGTGCATAATTGCATAAAACAAAGGACCTAAATAAGTTTCATACAATTTAATATATTTTTAAATGTTGACATGGGAATTTTAAACATATCTAAATTAGGATTATCTTTACATATATTGTTGTAGTAACGCATCATTCTCATTAGATACGAATATAGTAGATAAATTAAAAATAATATAACAAAATTTAAAAAAAAATCCATACGCTAGATGAATGGCGGTTGAACATTTTTTTAAATTGAAGTATGTTTGTTTTTTAAGTTAAGATATAGAGAATTCTTATAAAGTCAAAAATATATTGAAAGTTTATTAAAAAAAGTTAACAGCTCGTATTAAAAAAGTGCAGTGCAGCTACGTGGAATTTCCGCCTCTTTTAATTAACTTGGAATTTTAAAATCGACATTCCAGACGTTCCGATTAATCGACGCTGCGGTTATTAGCATGTACCAGTGCACCTCGCCGGCGGATCCGGAGGGAATAAATCAACGTTTCGGACGCCCGGATGCGGGACTGTCCCGCCCGGAAATAAAGCCCGGCCCGGAATGGATGGGAATATGCATGGAACTCATTATCGCCGCAAATATTTCATCGCTGTTGTTCCTCGCCGGGTTTATTGCGAATTATGCGAAATTGCAATGGATTTTATTCAAGGAACGCTGCGCTGACGGCGTAAATGGTTTCATAAAATGTAGCTCAATAGCTGGCTACCCGGCGCTTCCACCATATGTTTCAGGTTTAAACAAAGTTTGATCTACAAGTGTGTTTGAGATGGAAAACAAAGTAATTGTGTGCAATATAAAAAGAGTTGTTCTTCATCAAGATACATGGAACACACTGGTCTAATGAGGTTCCATTGACCGAAATGGTCATTTGCCGCGAAATAAAAATTGTCTTAAAGAGTTGCTAATGCTATCTAATTAAAATAATAAATCGCGACAAAGTTTGTGAAATTTCACTTTGATGACTAATATTTTTGTAAAAATAAAAAGTAGCAGCCAACTGTAAAATGTCTTAATTTGTTGCTAAGTATTAGCAAATAAAATTTCAACTTTAAATATCACTGTTGTGAGGAAATTTTGGACTTCCTTGTAGAAGTAAAGGTGGGAAAATGTGAGAATATCATTTGTTGTTAATTGCTACAAAAATTTTACTATGAAACCATATAGAAATAAAAAAAAACAGTGAATGAATACTCTTTTCTATAAAAAAAAAAAAAACAGAAAAATAAATAAAAATGGTGATGTGTCCATCATGGCACTTTCCCCGGTGAATACGGTCAAATAAGTTTCTGATAGAAAATTTAATAGGGAAGCAAAATGATTAATAGAAAAAAGTGATTGTTATCTTTTAAAGTTAAACCCGAGTATTTAGAAGAATATTATAATTAAGTGTGTTATTTCTTACCTTATAATGTGTTGAAATCACCTCTCCACACTCTTTTTCATTTTTTCAAACTGGAGGCGTTTGCGAATGATAAGTTGAATTTGACGGCACTTTGACGTTTTATTTGTCATTAAAATAATTATTTCAATAATTAAAATCTCTAAGGGAATTTATCAGATAAATGCTTATAAAATGAAAACCGGAGGTCCTACAATAAAAGTTTTATAACAGAAATTATTTATTTTCCAAGATCTAAAACTTTTATTTGAAACATTTTTCTATCCGAATTAAAAAATGAAAAATTGCTAAGAGTAAAGTTGCACTTAATGGGTTTTGATTCTAACCAAAAGCTTTTCAGATCATTCCACTGTTATATAAAGCTTAGATATAAAGTTTGGTCTTAATCCATTTAGCCGTTTAAGCGCTATCGCGGAAACACACAGACACACAGACACACACACAGACACACACACAGACATTTTTCAAAACTCGATGGAATGGACTCAGGGGACCTCAAAACGTGCATATTTGTTGAAATTGGCGGTTCGAAAATTTTCACGATCACAATACTTTCCCTTGGACAGGGGTCCGGGGAAAGTAAAAATCCGTGAATAATTTATCTTAACTAGAAATTGGACTTGAAGAAAAGTGAGAATCGATGTCGATATAGTTTTTGAAGGAAATTGTGTTATATGAAAGTAAACTCGCGGCAGAAAAGCTTCACAGTCTATTTTGAAGTGAATAAGTTATGCTGCAAATTTCTATTCACTACAAAATAAACTTTGATGCTCTTCTACCACGAGTTTGCTTTCATATAACACAATTTTCTGCAAGAACTACGCAGATGTTTGTATTTAAGAGAAATGTTTGGGTATCTAGGGTTACAAAATTTTGTGAGGAACAAATAATAATCTTGCCGATTATATATTAATAAAAAAAATCCTCATTATTACCGATTGCTCAAATAATTAAAAGAAAAAAAAACATCGATTAAAAGCGAAACTAGCGTGGAACAATAACAGCCAAGAAACGGCTTTAATAAATGTATTTCAGTGGAGCGGGGGAAGGGGCACCATTCCTCAACTCCCGGAATTAAGCCATTTCATTTTCATAAAGAAAACGTAATTGGAAGTAAAACAGAAGGCAGCGCGCGGGAACGGACGGACGGACGAACAAAAAAAAACCGTGCACAATAAGAAGAAAAGGGAGAAAGGAAAAGAGGCTCCGGGAGCGAAATATGTAATCATCCCCCGCGCCCCTAATTACGCGATTCCGTTCCACACCCTAAAGGAATCATCTTTAATTGACCCAATTTAAAACCCGCCACTTTTTCTCATTAGAGTTATTAAGATTTTATTTTTTGCTTCGTTCGCCTCTCGTTCTTTTTGATTTAATAAGATAATAATAAAGAAATTACGAAATATATTCAGAACTACGTAAAAGTATAATTTTCACTAGAGGGATCTGGCTAAGAATTTTTCAGAATTGTGGGTATATAAAAAAATAGTTAATCAGTTCTCGATTCCCTCTAACTTTTATTTGAAATAGTTTTTAATCCGATGCTTATTTAAATAAATATTTAAAAAATAAATAAACCGTTAATAATAAACTGAGACTTACTTTGAAGGTTTTTAGCCAAAAGTCACCGGGCTCTTCAGATTGTATACAAAAAATAATTAAAGATTTCAAAATAATTATTAATCGAGTATAACTGGCAGAAAGACTGTTGGCCGATAGCCGGTAAATAAAATAATAATATTTATTGTTAACTTCTTTGACATTTATATGTATATTGTACTGACAATAAAGATTCTTTATATATATCGAGTATAACTCAACTTCAAATAGAAGTCGAGCATAACTCAACTTACAAGCAAATTGTAAACTGCAAATTTAAACTAATTTCGAGACTTAATTTCCTTTAATTTTAATCGAAAGGTATTATAACATGTAATGATGCATCCATTACAAAAAAAAAACATTTTGCTCGCTTAATGTTAGTCCTTATTTTCGTCAATAAATATCTCGATGTATTGTGTTATATTTTTGTACAAAAATGAGGTTTGTTTTTGAAAATGAAAATTAAACACTCGCATGTGAAAACTTAAGATACGGAATGAGACATACCGACATAACCTAAAAATAAGACCAATAAATGAAAAAATAATGGAAGGGCAGATGAGATGGTTTGATCACATCTGCAGAATGAGTGAAGAAAGAAACAGCAAGAAAATATACCAGGCACGAGCAACAGGAAAAAAACCCAAGGGAAAACAAAGGAAAGATTAAAAAAAACACAATAAGAGAATAGGCACAAAGAAAATGGAGAAATAAAGGATCTAACACAGGACAGAAAGAAATGGAAGGAATACTATCGTACACAATAAATCCATATGAAATTAAGAGAATTATATTAATTTGTATTGTATGTTTATAAAACCCTACAACGAAAGGTGAAAGGGTCAATGAATAAAAAAAATGTGAAAACTGCAAACACAACACTGTCAGTATTTTTTACTTTTGAATATTTCATCATAGAATTATATGTTCAAGTATATATTTTAATTAAATTAAATTATTAATGAGGATAATTAGTTTATTTCTAGGTCAATTTTACCCATATTTAAGATTTTTTTGCATGTATTTGAATGTATGATAAATATTTAAAAGTGTTAGGGCCACAAGTACCTGCCCAACGGCTCACCCCCGTCTAAAGATGGAAGGGGGTGGTTATAATCGACAAAAGTAGGGAACAGATTGATTTTAAATCTCTTAGTGTACTCTTGTATTGGTAAAATTGTATTTTTTGTTTTTTCAATTAAATTTCACCTCGAAGTATACTTACTTCGAGGTGAAACATTTTTTATGTTAATTATATTATTTTATTATTTATTATTTATTTAATTATATTTTAGTATTTTAATTAATACACTTGGTTGTTTCACTATTTTTATTTTATTTTTGTATTCCGACTAGTTTCGACCAGTGGTTATTTTCAAGGATTAATTCCTTGAAAATGACCACTGGTTATATCAAGTGTATTAATTAAAAATACTTCATAATTATTGTATTTTTTTGAGTTATAAGAGAAAATAATAAGTGTCAAAACGATTACAGTTTTATTAGTTGATCCATCTCGCTGTTTTTTCCAACAATCCACTACTCAACATCATCAGAGCTAACAAAACGTACAATGCATGGGTTTTACAAAACGTATCATATGATTCAATGATATAAAATCTCCTTTGTATATTTTGTTTGTTATAGACATGTTTTTATCCATTCATGATGCCAATGAATTCATTTTTTGTGATAGAATTAAATGGTTTAAATTTTTAAACAGCGAGACAATTGTTTAACATCTAAATTGAAACAAAAGCGGATCGTTAAGGGCATTCCCGCGGGAATACCTGTGCGCGACGGCATTGTCCTTTGTCCCGGTGGAAATGAAACCGGATTTATGCCGTTCACACAATCATCCGAGGAGCGCACCTTAATGCATGCATGTGCGCCGGGGCTAAAGCTCGCGTCGCGCTACATCCGGATTATCCCTCGCGCGATTTTCCTAATTGGATGCTCCCTCCTCCATTTAATTAAAAGAAATAATAAATAAGGAGGAGGGGAAGTATCAATTGGTCTAATCCGGTTTAAACTATTCCGAAATCCCCTCGTTGGAATAATTTCATGGCTGGGATTCTGCAGGGGTGCCGAATTCGCGCGGAATGACTTATGGATGAAATTGTAAATTGGTTTTTCCTCGTCGGGGAAAAAGGGGGGGCTTTGGTAAATTGCCGCAGGCGAGGCCGCGGTGGGGTGCGGATTGCGAGTTTCTAGATTCGAATTCTAATCCGGCCGGGGGAGTGAGAATTATTTTATCGTTTCGAATTCACCTTTTAAAGTTTTCCTAATAGAAACAACTGAAAATACGAATTATGGTTTAATATTGCGTCTCGAGATAGCTATTTACAAAAAGTGACACCACCGATGGCATGAACTTGGAGCCATAAAACCCCTGATTTATTTAACTTGCCTGCATTGTTGATCACACTGTACCCACCTTAAATACGGTATTCTGCCCATATCACGCACGATATCTTTAAATTACAACACTGCGCAATTCGTATAATTGCAGGTATCACTGATGTATGAATTAAGATCTTAATGTGTCCCTTACTGATGTATAAATTCGGATCGGATCGATATTTGAAAAAAATAATAATAATAAGGATTCATCTCTATTGAAACAGAAACGATTCTCACTTCATTATATATTTTATTTCCCTTTTCCACGCTTGGCACACTTTCTTAAAACGACCTTTCCATATTCGTTATCTCTCCCCATCCCTTTATTCCTCTGAATTATTTATTTCTAAGCGCGTCTCTTACTTTGCGTCCTTACTCATGTGCAAAGCAGAAGCAATTACACAAAATATATATACGTAAGATAAAATTTATCGAGAGTAGGAGGAGATGAAAAAAAAAAAAACAGGGGAAATTTAGTTAAATTGCAAAATTTCACGGTGAACGCTCCCCGCGCTGCTCCGCCGGAGCATTAAGAAAACATCAACTGCGTCAAATGGAGAATTACATTTACATTTTTTATCGCGAGGAGAGCCGGCTTTGGGGCCCCGGACACGTTCCTCTCGATTACAGAGAGCTAAACGCGGATGAATAAAATATACGCCGGACCCGGTGCTTGCTTTTCATTCGCTCGGCAATTAAACTGGGATAATTGAAAGAATTCCGGCGCGAAATGGATAATGTGTGCGGTGTATTCCTTTTAAGGAATTCAAGTAATTGAATTTTTCTAGAATTTAATAGAAAAATTGAATTATATAATAATAAGTCTTTATTGCCCGACAGGAAATATACATCCAAATTACAAGACAATTTACATAAATCCAAATAAAATAAATATAGGAGTATTAATAAAAAAACGGAGATAATTCATACTTTTGTAGTTATTTAAATTAAATTAATTAAATGTATTCAAAATTATCATCAGAAACTCAATCATTACCTTTTTCATTGCTGTAATTTATTTTTAACAACAATGTTATAAAAATAACACAGAGGAATAGAGTATGCACCTGTAAATGCTTTAATAATTTATGTATATATTTATCATGTAAAAGCAGTAGCGTTAAATAAAGTATTATTATTATTAATAATGGTCTTTTAACTAAGACTAGTCAGCTAGTAAAGAATTATTCAATGAAATAAAAACTAAATGTTTTATTATAACATACAAACCTAAATACTACAGAGGAATATCTATAAATTGAAGAAATTTCAACGTACTATATGAGATATAATTTCAATTAATTAAATATAAGTGGAAAAGTAATATCTCTGGTGGGATTTGAACCCATGTCCACCGATTTCTAGCCGAGGGCGTTACCAGCTACACCACAGAGACATATGATATCAAATCTTCATTCAGTGCTTCAAGTTCACTTATATTCAATTTATACAGACATTCATGATGTGCTCGAGGACGATACACAGCGCTAATCTGTTTCCATCTGAAGTCGAATAATCTTCATTATTCGACAGAGAATAGTGAAACTCGAATTTGAAACACTCTCTATATTAAAAATTTTGATCGTAACCAAAATGTACATCTGATTTTAATAAATCTTGCGAAGAAGGCATACTCAATCTTTTATTAAATAGTATAGTTCACCTTCACGTATCTCAACAATTATTAAAGTAGATCAAACTCAGTTAATTGATTACTCCACTATTTCTTTATTTTGGATTGAATGTACATTTCGATTACGATGCGATATAAATAAAACTTCACTTTGTTATTTCTCGTTTTTTTTTTTTAGACTAAGTTTGATTTATTTCAGTTGACTCAATGCAAATACAGTAATTCTGATATTTACAATTTATATGTAACTCAAATACTATACTCTAAAATCGAACTAAAATCTATTGTTATTATAATTATTTTTTTGTATATAAAAATGAAGAGAAAAAAAAATGTATATGTTAAAGGAAACCGCGAAAACTCTCGCATTCATTCACCCCACCAACCCCCGTTCGCTTTTCAGTGTTCAATTTAATTGAAGCCGGTGCGTTTCGCACCCCGATCACGTACAACCAACTCCAACTATTTCTATCGAATAATTAAATTCCCCCTTTGCAGCAGTAACGCACACACACACAAACCATCACGCAGACAAACAGGCTGGGGGCTCGCACACAAAAAGGGAAAATTTCTAGCTTTCGACTAAATTTTCTTTATGCGCCCTTTATTCGGCCGCCCCCCTTCCCATTCCAGAACTCCACTCCAGATTAATGTAATTGGACACGGGAACAATACGGCGGCGACGCGTTTTTTTTTTCCTGCCTTCCTCCAGAGAGAGGGCTCGAGACTTCTGGAAGGGAGGAGACGAAAGGCGATCTTTTATTTATTGAGCATTAGGTTTCATCCACTCCCCTGGAATAACTAAGTGATATTCATATAAAAAAATAGTCTGCCGTCTCGTGTTGATTTTAGGAATAAGTAAATACTGCTGATCGTTAATTGAAAACGTAAGAGAGAAGAGAATGCAGAAAATAAGAACGCTACAGTTTTCAAATAGTTCTTTAAATACAAATGCAAAGATAATTAAAAAAATATATAATTAACTCTTACTAATTGCAATCACTTGAGAACATTCAACGTAAATTCTACAAATACTTGTGGTATAAAAAGCATGGAATATATCCTCCGCAAAATTATTTTCAAAACATTTTTATTTAATTTATTGAAATAACTGTGGCCAAATGAATGAATACTCTTCTCTATTTAACAATGACTTGCTTTTGAATGAGTTTAATGCTGCCTCACGATTAACACGGAGAAATACACTAGGTCAAGTATTTCTATTCAAAATCCTCCATAATATGATCGATTGTTCCCATCTATTATTTAAAGTTAACTTTAATGTACCTAGATTATCTAGTAGATGTTGCACGTCCTTCTATATAACTAATGCACGCTCTAATATACTTGAATTTTCTCCATTGCGTCGAATCTGCCAAATTCATAATTATTTTAATTGTGACATATTTAACTTTAGTCTGAGTGAATTCAAGGCGTTCCTTTCTGTGGTTGAATTTAACTAAGGTTGTAGATACATTATTATTTCGTGTCACAATTTTTATTTTATTTTTACTTAAATATGTCATTCTTTATATTTTTTATATACGTTTTATATACGTTTAGCATATTATATTAACTTTGTACTTATTGCTCTGTAATTGTTTTTTTTTGCCTCTTAGGTAATAAAGTTTATTATCATACTTAATAAGGGGAAAGTAAAAAGTTTTAATAAGCCTAGATCTGCAAATGAATATTTTAAATTGATATTGTAACAAATTTTAATTGATTGCAACTATAATGGCTCCAAAACTTACGACGAGTTAATACACCCAGTTGTAAATTGAGTAATTACAGCAAGATATCCGCAATTCCGACTTGATAACGCGATTGACCTTCTGGCGCGGTCGGCAAACATTGTAATTTAATGCGGACGCGGCGTGACGGAGGTCTGGAACACAGTTATAATCCGTTTATGATCCGTGTTTGTGCTGAGTCTTAAGTCAGCAGGAAGTCCGGCGAACAGGATGGGGATACACTCCTTGTGCACATATTTGACGTTCATTCCGAATCTACGAATCTGGGTTAGGACCACTCGCGTTATATATATATATATATTCCTGCACATCCCATTTCGCTCCGGATGATGTTCCGCGCCGCCGGGGGGACGGCGGCGTGATGGAATACATAAGCCCGGATCTGGATGCAGCGCCCGGACCCCGGATTGCAACCCGAAATTTGATTAACAGATGAAACGTTTCGCCGTTACATTCAAAGTTTGCTTTAAACAAGTTGGGATTGTTTTTTTTTATTATTATTTTAAAAAATAATTCAATAAGGCAGAAACACATTACTCTGATCGATAGTTCAGACTAACTACAAATATCACATGTACACAGATGATAGGCAACTGTTGGACAATAAAGTTATTATTATTATTAAACTAAAAAAGTTATTATCAATTTTAGAAACAAGATTTTACAAGTGAAATTTGTAGAAAAGTAATATTAACCTTTAGATCATTAATTTGCACTATGTAATCTTATTTTCACATAAAATAAATTAAATTAATCTTGCGATTATCACCTAAAGATATTCTAACATCAGTTCGGAAATATATTTTTATTATATTTAAATAGGTTAAACGGCAGAAGGAATATGCATGATATAATCCCGTGTAAAAAATTAAACACATTTGTAATTTTTTTTATTGATTTTAAAATAAAATTAATTTATTTAATTTGTGCTGTGTACTCACAGATGCGTTTTTTAACGACAACTTTGCTGCTAAAATTATTTTTACATAATGTATACAAATGGTATAAATTAAATTGAAGATTAAATTTAAAAACTGCACCGCACCTCTGGCTTTAAATATATTTTTACAGCCAAAATCTGAACAATTTGCTGGAATTTAAAGTTATGTACACTGCACCGCAAAATTAACGCAAAATTCGAAATTTCGTTTAAAAAATTAATTTTATTGTTTTTCATTTTTTTCTCCATTTTTTTTTCCGAAGTGGTTCCTAATAGCTACTTATTAAAACTAATTTGCTTATTTGTGAACAAAAAATGAGAAATAAACAACAAACTGCAATAATACAGGAAAAACAATAAAATTATTTTTTTAAACGAAATTTCGAATTTTGCGTTAATTTTGCGGCGCAGTAAATTAATCAAGTAACTGCTGATCGAATATACGTTAGTCTACACATTATTTATATATTGTAAAAAACACATTAAAACTAACAAATATCACAAAAATATATTATATATATCAACATCAATGTGTTTTAATTTTCTTCATGTTGGTTGTGTGGACTTTAATTATTTAAATAAAAATAGTTGTCCTTTCTCCTACTTATTTTTTTATTAAACTAAATATATTTCAGAAACTATGTTTCCGTCTTCAATAGTGAAGTTTAAATAAATAATAATAATTACTACATTTTTAGTTTAAGGGTGCGGTTTAGTAGAAAGAGATGGCTATATAATTATATGCAGTTAGTAATTCGAGTTACATTGCTGTTGTGATCAATTAACGATATTGTATTATACATAAAAGTAATCTTAAAACATGCAGGATTTACACCAGATAAATTAAAATGCATTGGTTTAATTAGATTCGATATAAAACAATTATGAAAGAAATAATGAAAATCTGTCAGTTTTATGTCAATTTCTAACGTATAGTTTTAGCAACAAATACGTGCTTAATGACAATTTTTGTGATTTCACTAAATTCTTCATTAAAATAGCTTTACACTCATTACCCATTAATTTTATTATATCTTCCAATTTTTAATTCTAACTAGAACTGGTGAATTTGGGTGATATGTAAAAATTTACTGTTTTTTTTAATTAGGCCCATATTTTTCTACTTAAAATGCAAGTACATATTCACGTTATTAATTCTGGAGTCCGACTCTTTTTTATCGTGATTATTTTCACTTCATCTCTTTCTGCTAAACCCCAACCTTAATAAAAAAATAAGTAGGAGAAAGTATAACTATTTTTATTTAAATATCTATGTGTTTTCATATAATCAGTTGAACCAACATGCGTATTTGGTTGCCTGCCTATCAATCTGCACTCATTGTTGATCACTATCAATGTGTATGTATATAATGTTAAATGAAGAAGAGACAAGGACATGTAGTATGTAGTTCAAGGATTTTGGGTGCTACAGTATTTTAGGAAAGTATTTATTAATCGAAACCCTTCTATGTATAACGCTAAAAGCGCTTTAACAAACACTATTTTTTTTCAGCTTGCTTCCCTTGATCAAAATTATGCGGATTAACAATTTCATTGACCAAATATTTCCCCATCAGTCGGCTTGATCAATACAGACCAAGGTAAATCTCGGCGATAATGAAAGGACCCGGGGAAATTATTCCGCCCGGCGAGAACGGGGCTTAATCCCAGCACGGTGACCGCCTCCGAAGCGGAAACGGAACCCCAAGGCGGCACTAAAGTGCGAATACCGAAATAATCCCGCGCGCGCCATCGTTATAATCATCGGTATCTACTACGGGTTTTATGTATATGCGGACCCTCCTTATCGCCCCCCTTTCTCCCTGCCCGCGTTTTCCGGTTCGATTTATAGACCCCGGCCGTCCCCGAGGGGGCGCTTACCACCCCCCCGTTCTCCCCTCGCCCTTCCTTTATTGCTTTTGTTTTAACACTTTTCGGACCCCGACGCCGTTTTCAATCGGTCGCCAAAGTTTTCGGGACACCGGACACGGATCACGATTCGTCACGGGGGGTTTAATTGCGGAAACTTTCCAGCCTCCTTCCCCGGGGCCATAATATGTGATCTGATTCCTGAATATTGATTCAAATATATCATTATTCAATTACCTGAAACTAAAAAAAAATAAAATTGAAAAAAAAAAGAACTACTCAGTATTTAATATTATATAGATCTTTATTAATAAATTTACAGAAATGTATTTACATATTAATTATATAATACATAATTTATGTACAATTCACAAATTAGCTATCGACCAAAAGTGTTTCAGCTTATTTCTTATTATTATTTGAACTGAGTTTATCGCTTTAAATGATTTGAAGTTGCATTCCATTTCTCAATTTATTATAATTTAATATTGTAAAGGGTGTCCAAGAATAAAGCGTCATTTTGAATCGGGCATTAATTTTTTGGTAACAATCGTAGATTGGTTATCAGACATGGATAGATTCACAGTCGAGCAACGCGTTGAAGTTGTGAAAATCAAAACCGTCCCTTGCTTTTTTAATTTGATAATTTCTAACTCTTCTAGAAGATTAAGTTTTTTACCTTTTCTACATATGTACAATTTTAACTTGAAATTATGTGCTGATTCCAGCAGGTCCTCAGTATATGTAGAATTCCCCTTATGTTCTGCAAAGGGTTTTTTGTGTTCCTGAATTCTAGTTTTGAATGAACTTCCCGACTTTTAGAAATTTGCGTCGTATTTCATTACTCTGAAATAGAGATATTTTTTCTTATGTTTTAAATAAAACCTTTTCAAATATTCGCAGATAATCCTATTTGATTGTTGTGGATGTTTTTTTTACAGGATAAAATATTGTGGTTGCAATTTATCCGTAATGTTACCCAACTTTAACCTCATATCAATTTGAATTAATATAAATTACTTTTTTTTTCAAGGATTAACTCGTCTGTTAATAGAATGCCCGCCATTATTTTTCTCTTTCACTGCGAGCATCGTATTTATCAAAATCACCTCCGAAGTGATAAATCCGGCGTGCGGTTTAACAAAACGTTTACACACTGAGGCGACAATGTGGGTGTTTTATGTGTGTGTGTGTGTGTGCGTGTGACTGTTTGGGGAGAAAATATGGTAGATCCGGCGTTGAAAGGACAAGGATTGATTTTCTCTAATTTACCCTCGGTCCCCCCTCTTGAAATATTACTACACTGGCTCGCCCATTAAGATTCGTTTTGTGTGTGACCGCCGAACGAACACTTCTGCGATACTCTCCCCCTAGCAGAAAATGTTGTCGGGGTTTTATGGATTAGCCCTCTCGACGTAACAATTGACGTTTATTTGACGGCTGAAGGCTCGGTTTTAACGGGCGCTCCCGCGAATCGTCCGGGGAGTTAGGTAAATTTTGGGATTTTTTGACTGGCGGCGTGAAAGTTGGAGATGAATTATTTATTCACTCATAATTTCGTATTTTTTTTAAATAAACTTTATAAATCAATAATATGGCAATGTTTATTCAATATTTGTTTTGAGTTTGATTAAATTATAACACAAAATATACAGGTTATTATGTATTATGCCGGAAAGAATGAGCCCGTGATGAACCATTCTCGCTGGTTTGGTAACATATTCAAACAATGGGCGCGTTCAGGGAATTGTAGCGCTGCAGCGCTTTACGAAAGCAATTTTGATTTTGTGACTTTCTAATATTTTTTTGCCGAAAGATCCTCCCTACGAATCCTTACGAAACTTTGACACGCCAAGAATCCTCTTGACTATCCATCGAACGAATACCTCTACCCATATACCCAAGTCACACCCATTGCCCAATGTTTAGCGAGCTTTTCCCAAAAATTTTCAAACAATTCTTACAAGAAATCCATTCTTAATAAATTCTGTATTCCTCGAAATCCAAATATCTTTCCCAAATATACACACCCTAGTATCATCATTCATCAATTAATTCATAAGTAGTAATCAAGAAATTTCTAAATCGACATAACCTTAAATGGTAGGGTAGAAAGAGCCCATAACAGACCAACACTTTCATGCATATTTGTAATTATATAATATATTTGTATATTGAATTGAATGTTATTGTCTGAATAAATATGTATATATATTTTTTTATGCTGAGAAAGAATTTCTTTCGATTTCAATTTAATACCAATTTCGGTAACGTAATTTTCATTAATTAAATTCAAATGATTTATTTTACGTCCGAAATTAGTAATCAATCTAGATTTACCTCAGTGGCTGGCGATTAAACGAGCCGTTGCAGCGCGAATCGATTTCGCAATTTAGGCCGAAAATCATATTGCATATGATGAGACGCTGCCCGCCCCCTTGCCACCCCCTCAACGGAGTGAAGTGTTGTTGCGACGGCGGAAAATTAAATTTCGGTCGATTAAATCCGGCCTAGCGGATGGTGGTCGGAGGAGAGGTCTAGTTTCACGACCCAACGGCCCGAGATATTGTCATTTCGCCCCTTATTTGGTTACGCGGACGCCCCCCGGTTCCCTGCGCGAGGGCGGTCGGGTCGCACTGTCATCATTCGACCCCCTTGGCGCGCCGGTGCAAACGAGCAATTTTCGACTTTAATTAAACTCGCTGATTTATGATTCACGTGTAATCACTAGTCTTCCCAGGTGTGTTGTTTATATTCGCTCTCTATTTTTGTTTTCGTTTGCATTATGAAAGTTATGACCGAAGTGTCTGAAGCTTAATATTAATTATTGATAAAATTTACACAAAAGCAATTAATTTAAAAATGTAATGCTTATTTTACTTCTAAGCCTGCATTTATACTTTCATGAAATGTTGCGCATGTTGTTTATTTATTTTCAACAAGACGGTGCTACCTATCATTCGATACTGTAGAGCTTAGACATTATTTGTAACTGCATTTGGTTTTATTAATAAACAAAATAAGAATAACAAGCTGAAAGACCTCCGGTCGATAGCCGATTCATCTACAGAATATAATTCTAATTCTATAAATAATTGTATACATATACACATTTGAATAAAGATGTTTAGTTAGTTAAGAATAACTTTCAACATTAATCAGCCTTACCAATCATTTTATCTCTAACAATTTTATTCAATATTTACTTGATTATCCTTTTTTTATGTATAATATAAATGAGAGAATGGCTTGTGCGGTGGCTGGCTTTTATTTATTCGTTGATGTTTTGTTTGCAGGTCACGGGATATTGCCTCTGGGCGTCCCGGGGGATATCGCCGGGACCTTCGTCCTCCAGACTCTGGTGAACTGCACCGGAAATGAACACGAAGAATGCGAGCTACAAACGACCTCCCAGATGAGACTCGTCGGCCCCGTCCGTGATGTCATCATCAGGCCGGCTAAACACGCTTACAGCCCTGGGGAGACGTGTAAGTCTTTTTATTTAAGGACGTTTATTTTGTGTTTCCCCTTTGAAAATAAATAAGTAATGTAAAAAAAGAAAGAAGCAGGAATTAAATAAAAATAATTAAAATTAATATTTAATACAAATATTTTAGAATCAAAAATATAATCGTGTTAACACATTCACGACGAGTAAAGCTGACGATAACAAGTCGCGACACAATGTTGTTTTTACCAGGCCGATCATCTTAGATGGATAATTTGTTTTTTAAATAACATACATACATGATAAAATAGAATAGATCAAATAATAAAATAATAGAATTAACAAAACACATTTTAAAAACAAAGCGTTTGTTCACTTAATCGTAGTTATTTAAATATATAACAAAATATATATTAACTTTTAAAATTTATTCAAGTTTTCTTTGATTAAAGTGCTCTTTTATACATTTTTTCTTTTTATTTTTATTTGTTGAGATTAACGAGTTCGAAATAATGGACGCTTATCGATGGACCTCCCATAATCGTCCCTTAAAAGTTCAACTTTTATTTCATACAAAGTTGGATCCTTTCGAATTGTTTAAACTTGCCCAACTCTCCGGGCGTATCTCTTTCGCGGAATCGTCTCCCCCTCCTCCTCTTCAGATAACGAGTCTGAAAAGGATTTATCCTTATTCCAGCCGTAATGCTATTTTATTGGTAGATTTTTAATCATTTATTTAATAACAATAATAATTTAATTTTTGTAATTTTATTAAACTGTAAAGATTAGGTGATTTTGAATTCACATTTGTTAATAAATTGGTAGTAAATAAAATTTGTTTATTTATATTTTAGTTATTCATTAAATGGACTAGTAACCCGAAGCTAGTCGAGACTTTAAATTTATTTATTTTGATGTGTGTTTTCTATTTATTTAACATTTTTAATTATTAATTTATATTTATTATTGTAATATGAACTATCAATGTTAAAATATTAATCATAGTAAAATTCCAGATCTATCAATATTACTAATATTTCATTTTTGGTGAATGCGCCGGGACCATGCATTACCTGCACCGTGTAATTTGTCGATCCAGGTTATTCAGTACAAATAATTATTAATTATTATATAAAATGTAATTAATTAATAATAAACTTTATTTCTTTAACAGAAAATAGCCTCATTACAAAGCAAAGAATAATACAAAATAAAGAGGGTGCTCCTATATAAAAAATGACGTTAAACATAAATTATAACAGGAATTGAAATCGTAATTAAAATAAAACTTTTCATAGATTAATGCGTATATGTATATAATTACATCAACATATATAACAATTCTGTTTTTTTTTATTCTCTTCTTTGTAAAGAACTGGAAGCTCAATTACGTTAGGTTTTCGAGAAAACATCCCCACGGTTGGTCTAACCGACTCACTAAAAAAAACCTTCTGCCTTGTCGTATCCTACTCTAGAACCGCCTCTTGGAATTTATTTCGGAGTCAATTGTAGATACCCAGACATTATTTTTGACCCTTTAAAGATCATTCCATAACCTTAAACATCAAGATCAAGTGTAGGGCGTTTAAAAAGCTTAACTTACAAGCACCAAGGTATTAGTACGAAAACTGCTGTACATATCTACAAAATAATGCTTTGTCGCCCTTTACTCGATTAAACAGCTATTATTACTATCTCTATCCAGTTTCCTTGAAAAATATGCAAGTCGCTTAGTGTGCTAACTAAAGTCAGATACACTCACAATTCTTTACGTAATCCTTCAAATCCACTCCTATATGAAGTCACCATTTATTTCGTCCTATCAAAGAAAGGCTTTCCTTCCTATGTCAAAAATTTGCGTCAAATCCCATAAACATAGAACTAATAAACTCCTTATAACAAAAATATACGTCCCAAACGTAAATTCCCCAGTCCAACTCTTCATGAATTCATTACTTCATTTCACAACACTGAAGACAGTTAAGTGTTAAAAATCACCACATTTTATCCGTATATTTTGACAAGGACGAAAATACAAAATCCAGGAGGAGAGTCTATTAGCTGATAGCTAACTGAGAGATTTTTACTATATACATTGTAATATTTTATGTTATATGTAGATATTGTATGACGTTTGTCAATAAAAATTATGTATATATAAAAATAAGGGCAGAAAGACCCCAGGTCGATAGCCCGGACAGACTAACACAATATTTGTTCTCTTATTTAAATATAAATGTATATTTACAATTATGTAATGATGTTGTCTGAATAAAGATGTTTGTATATATATAAAAATAAATGAAATGTAATTAAGTTAAACAGGATTTTAATAAATTTAAAAATTAGTTCTATTGTTGCAAAAAATTATTTTATTTTAAATTTATTGTGAAACAAACCATGTGTTTAATTTTAGCCACATGTTTAAACATGTTTCACTAAGTGTTAAGTGAGAAATTAATTAAAGACTTAATATATTCCTCGTTAGATATTAAATGAATAAAATAATATCCATTGCCGTAAAGACTAATATTTACATCCACACGTATTTTATTTTCGTTCCCCTGATTTACACAGCGGTCGCTCTTTTTTTTTTTTCTATCTTTGATAAAATGCGCACACGCGAAGCATCGGAATAGATTGTTGAATATAAATCATCGTATTGCGGCCCCGGGGATAACGCTTTCTCGTTTTTCTGCGTGTGTGTGCTATTTACATGCCCAGATATGTAAACCATCCGTTCCTCTTTTATTGCGCACTAAACTCGCGGTTTCATTTTTCGCGATGGAATTTTCGCTCGTGTTTTACGGCTCAATCACGACGGACGTTAAGAAAATTGAATGAATGAATAAAAATGAATAAAACCGAGTCCGTTCGTCTAAATTCTTCACTTTACTTGAATGATGCATTGTTGTCTGCTATATATATGTTTGATGTATATACAGGGCGTCCATGAATAACGGCACTTCCTCGTGTGATAAACATTAAACAGAGATGTCAGGCATTGCCCGTTTGTCTTTAAATCTAATATCACAGTTGGGACAGTTCCCGGGACACTGGAGAATCACAGACAATACAATTACACAAACCTAAATCTAAAATAAATTAAATAAAAACTTAAAACTAAACAATTGAAAGAACCTAACCTAAAACACATTAAAACCTAAAACCATGGCATATTAAAAATCTAAAGATAAAATTACAATAAGGGACGGCACTGAGGTTGTAAACGTACCCAAAAATGCCGTAAGCATTAATTTTATAATTTCTCACCAAAATATTTGTTATATTCCATTCCAGTCATATCATATACTATTTATGAGAAATTTCATCGCAGATTCATTACCGAAGCATGATAATCGTATTGACATAACGTTTCAAAATGTTTGACATTGATGTCATAGGAATAGGACTTTTCTAATAAGAACTTTTAAACTAAAGGTGCTATAATAAAATGTGATATAACCAAAAATGGTTTAGTTTTCCAAAATCTATAACTTTTATTTGAAATATTTTTCTTTTTGAACGAAAAATAATAACAATCACTAAGAGTATAACTCAAGAACGAAAGGTACTACAACAAAAATTTAATAAAAGAAAATACTGTTTTTTCCAGATACTTATTTTCATTTAAAATATTTTTCGATGCGATCCAACTATTCATAATTGTCGAAAATAAATAAAAAAAACACTAAGAGTACTGTTTTCTATTTATACTGTTTCTATTTATACTAAGAGTAAAGTTGCACTTAATGAGTTTTGATTGTTAACAAAAAAAAAAACGTTCAGATTTTTCATCTGTTATAAAAATTTTGGATATAATGTTTGGGTTCAATCTATATACAGAGAGGTTTTTTATCAGTATACATTGCAGGTATACACTACCCCTTAGTGTATACCTGCAAAAACGCGAGTCAAACGCATTGAACCGATTAATGTGTGTATGTTTAGTTGCCTATTTGGCATATGTGTGTTCAGTTGTATGTTATAGGCAACTAAACACACATACATTAATGCATTTGACTCGCGTATTTTGCAGGTATACATAGGGGAAATGTATACTGATAAAAAAAAGCTCTCTGTATATTCAACATCTTTATTAACACACAGATACATACATATATACTTGTTATTATAATATTTAAACTTAAAAAAAAAGAAAACATGAAATAAGGTGATGTAACTGTTACTGTCAAATGGCTATCGACCAGAGGTCTTTCTGCCAAGGTTTATCATTTCTGTCTGGCGTCAGACATCAATAAATGAAAGGATGAATGATAAAATATATTCGAAAATTGTGTTAGGTGGGGTTTTATATTTCGGAGGGATTTCGGAGTTTCTGTGCAAAGAAAATAGGGATAGGACCCTGTAATTAAAATGATTTTTGGAGAATTTTTCGGAGAGGAATTGAAGACGTTCTTCTATGGGAATAACAAAGGTAGCTTCGTAGAGAAGGTTCAATCCATTAAGCCGTTATCGCAGCAACAGACACACACAGACAAAACCCGTATGGAATGGACCTCAAAACGTGCATATCCGTTGAAATTAGCGATTCGAAAATTTCCACGATCATAATACTTTCCCTTAGACAGGTATCCGGTGAGAGTAAAAATGAATTAATTTAAATTTATTGTAAACGACATTTCAAACACAAAACCAGAAACAAAAAGCATCCCCGGAAATATAGTCCAAGTGCCTGGCGATCGATGTGGCACTCATCCTTATTCGCAGCCCTTTGAAACACGTATCCGTTTTAAGTCGGGCCGGCCGGGACTGCGTGCCAAGGTGGTGCCGCGGCTCTGGCGAGCTCAAGTGCCATTCCAGTTTCATGTTGCGGCAACAATGGTTTCATTAGTTCGTGCGCTCCTGCATCCATCCACCTTGAATATTAAGTTTGCTTTGTGAAGTGCCTGGCATCGGCCGCCGCCGGTATATAAAGCCGCTGATGCAATTATGAAATCCCCAGATCGGGGGGCTTTTGTGGCCTAAATAGAATAGATATACACTCACATATACATACAGACACAATGAGTATGTGTGTGTTTCTGGCGGAAGTATGTTATAATTTTATTTCCTGTTGTTTGTATCCCTTTTATTCCCGTCTTTTCTATTTGAGGGTAATTGCATCAAAAACACCGACGGAATAAAAACAGATTTTTACGTAAAAGCTCTTTCGTTGATTAAAATTGTGATTTTTTTTAAACAAAATAAATATTACGCTCCAAGTGGTTTTATAGGATTTTATAGAAAGGAAACCACTGTCCCTTATGCTAATTCAATTGGCCATTGCGGCCTAAATTAGCAACTGCTTAACCCAAAATTAACAAGTCTTCTATTTCGTTATCATTAATAGCTTCACGAAACGCAATCAAAATATTAAATAAATTTTAATAAAAATGATTTGAAAATGATTAATAAATTATTTCCACATTTAGCTCTAAGTACGTAAGTACTTTTAATGCACTACTTCTCGGGAAAATACCCCGCCAGACATTGAATTACATAACCTACATCTGCTGTTGCATATCAATAAAATATTGCATCATGCAACAATTTTTTGATCCGAGAAACATTCAATGCAAAAAAAAAACAGATAAGAATGTTACTTAATATAAGGCCATCTGCAGACACGTGTTGCTAAATGTGGAAATAATTTATAAATTATTTTCAAATAATTTTCATTTAATTTATTTAAATAACTTTAACCAAGTGAATGCTTTTTTTTCTGTTTACAAAATATAAAAAATGTCAATGTTAGGTTAAAGAAATTACTTAGTAACTTTGTTGTACCACTTAACAATTTATTTCACTGTGACTAGTTTCGACTACATAGTAATAATTCTCAAATTGAGTTTGAAAATGATTACCGTGTGCACTTGTCGAAACTAATCAAAGTGAAATAAATTGTTAAGTGGTATAACAAATAATAAATTAAAGAAGAAGCAAGCGTCACCTTTTGCCTAATTTCAAATGGCATCGTTAATGATTTGGGTCTACAAGGTAGACGACATAAGTCACTAGTTATCCATACGCTAGATGAATGGTAACTGAACGTTTCATTAAATGGTATAACAAAGTTACTGTTTTGTTTATCCTAATATAGAAAATGTACCACGAAGTAAGCGCCTCAAAGATTCAAGAATTACATTTTATTAAAAGTTGGAAGTGGTTATAATATTATCACCAGACCGATAATTGTTAAAGTATTATTACACAGCAACAATTGAATTAAAAGGATGTAGCAGCGCGACTCGAATAAAAATTAAAACAAGAAGAATAAGAAGAGGGCGGGTAAAAAAAGGAACAGCGGACGCCATTAGGCGTAATGGGGTAAGTCAAGATGGCACTTGTCCCACTTTTCAAACAACTAGCGATTCATTAAGAAATTTCCTCCATAATTCCACCCCCCAAGACTTTTCTTTCTCCGCTCGCTGCCTTAATCCCTCATAATTAAAAAAAAAGCAAGAGAGAGAAAAAAATGGAAACGAGTGAGACTGAGAAGAAACGGACGGGAGAACAATTCAATTCGCGGGATTGCGCAAATTGGAAACGTTTAAGTGTTTGCGGAGGCGGAGTATTTTTTTTTGTTGCATTATGTTTTGTTTGATGAGATTAACAAAAGGGATTTTCAGCGGCCGCTAATTAACGCCGGGGATTGTTATCTTTGTGGGTGATTGCGATTTTTGTTCAAATATGTATTGTTGAATATTTTACTCTTAAAGTAATCGCCTGGGTTTTATGTTAAAATGTTGGCACTGTTAACTCGAAAAACACTTAGAATTAAATGATTCCACCGATTTATTATCATTATTTCATTTAAATTTAGATATCAATTATTTTTATAAATTTAAATTTGTAATATTTCTTGAATAACTTTCTCATTTATCACTTGGTGAAACATTTATCCTTTAATATTATTATGAAATTTGTAAATTTAAATTTATGTTTTTAATCAAATTGTAAATGGCTGGTCCGTTCAATAAAGAATTATTATTATTAATATAATTGTGGATAGCTGGACAGAAAGACCTATGGTCGATAGCCCATGACATACTACTAACACAACTGTACATAATGTTATAATAAATTTTGTAAAATTTTATTGTCATATTGTCTGAATAAAATATCTTTATTCAGACAATATGAAAATAAAATTTTACAAAATTTATATATATGTATATATTGTGGATAGCTTAGTGCAATTATTCTATGTCACATATTGTCACTGCCATTCTCTTCTACAGCGATTCATAGCATAAGTCAACAAGTGCGTTCAAGTTCAATAACGTCTTTTTCATTTGTAGTTCGTTATTATACTTCACTTAAACGCGTATTGCATAGTATTATCCTGTTTTCAGTCACTTAACTGTTGGATGATAAATGAATATTATTATAATATATTGGCATATACAGAATTACACCCGTATACAATAAACTATTAATTGCAATGTGAATTAATCCACATGGAAGTATAGTAAATATGAATAAACAAAAAAAAAATATTTCAATATAGTAAATTTGAATAAAAGGTACATGTGAATTATACCAAATGCTGCAGCCCGTTGTGTATTCATATAATTGCGGTCGTGCCGCGTATATAAAATACGACGCACCGACACAGAGACTGTATAAATAACACATGAATATTTTATTGGAGCCCTGAATGAAATTTATAACTTTTACAACGCACAAGCGCGAAAAAAATATATGTGCGCCCAGAAAAAAAAACAACAACTTGTATATATGTTTGCCCGGTTGCGTATCATATGTGTGTAATGCTATACCAGCGAAAAAGGTTATTTATTGTTCTGGATGTATATAAAAATAAATTGCGTATTTGCAAAATTTTACAAAAAATATATTTTTGTAATAATAGAAATATATGGGTTATTTTTAATAAAGGTAAATATTGTTAAAGCAAGGACATATATATTTTACAATATATCAATTCTAAATATTTTGTTTTATCATTACAATTAAACAGATTTAAAAATATGAATTTGTAATAAAAAAGCTAATAATTAATTGTTTCTTTTTTAGATTTTCTTATGTTTATTATCCTTATTTCAAAACATTAAATATATTTACAATAGATATGCTCAAATAGTATAGATTTTTTACAGTATTTAGAAATTCGTAATAACATCATCTTTAAAAATCTGCAGAAATTACAGGATATCCCATTTAAATTAATAAAATTGAGGGTATTTCCGGAAGTATATTATTAACAAACAAAAAAGTACAGCAGAAGCATTTTTCATCATTGCAGGCTTAATTAATAATTTTAAATTTTAATAGAGAAAAAAACCAGCGAGCCAAGTATTAAATCGCGTATAATTTAATACCGCACATACTGAATTTACGATCATGAAAACGCAATACAATTTTTAATAAAGCTTCCCTTTATATTGCCCCGAGCTGTATATTTTTATTTTTTCGTTTCTTCTAGTGTCGTTTTGGGTATTGGCACTCGATCACGATCTCCAGATTGCAGCCGGCGCAATCGGAACGGTCAGCGTAAAGGATCCCGCTGGCACGAAAGTCGCATTCTGGGATCAAATACCACTGGACGAAGGTAAATTAATTTACAAATTGCTAAAAATGAAATTAAATAATGAAATGTTTGTTAATGGTACTCGAAATTTGTTAAAACTGTAATCGCCAGACTGTATTTTTGTTTTTTAAGATGTTAAAGTATTTGATTTTCCACTTTGATTGTTTTTTAGTTAAAGTGTTTAAGCATTCAATTTTCTACCTTTAATTAATTTCTCACTTAACACGCGATTAAACATATTGAAATATAAACCACTGATTAAAATATAAATCAGAGAAAAAAAAAATACTCTGAATTGTATTTTATTTTTCGACTAGTCATTGAGCAGGAAAAATTCATAGATAGAGACTTATTGTCATGGAATGCCTTATTACAAAGGAATAATTCTTTGATAGTGACTTATTATCATTTAAGCCGTTACAACTATTGATTTTCCATATTTTCTTGTTTTTTTTTTATGATAAATCATTCAAATTTCCACTTTCCTTTGTGTTCAGGTGTTAAAGCATTTGATCTTCCGCTATCCGAATACGTGCGTTCTGGACGTTGGTTGATCCATGTGGACGTGGAACTGAACGAATTCACCGCTCCTATAGAGGTGGCTCCAGGTGCTGCGAGCGGGTTACCGGATGTGGCTGCTGCTGAAGAGCATTACGTGGAGCTTCGCTTCGGCAGGGAAATGCGGAGGAGGTACAAACCGGGACTTCCATTCTCTGGAAAGGTGAGGAAATATTTTCGTAAAAAAATATAATAATAAAAAAGTGTTGTTTTTTTATTATTGCGAATTGTAACAAAACAGAACATAAAGAAAAAAATAACATAAAGAGTTTATTTACTTTATTGTAGCATTAAATAATTAGATATTTTAATCGGCAGTAATTCGGGTTTTGAAAACAACATCAACTACAAAGTCAACATATCGAATTCGATGGACAAACACGCAGTGTCAAAGTTTGTTTCGCTGGAACGCTCGCAGAGCTTAAATCACGGCGCGAACCCGTGACATTATGACGGTTTAACAGTCGTTAATTACCGAATACCATTGAATTGCGTAAATTGTAACGAGCCCAACGCCAGCTCACTCCGATGCGCCGATCCTTTGAGCGACGCGGCAGTCACATCATTTGAAACCGAATAGTAATAAAATTGTTATTTAGTTATTTACGGGGCGAACATAAATGAATTTATTAACTTGTTTGGAATTACGATAGCAGCACTATATGTATTTGATAGTTTAATTTTTTATAGGCGTTTAGCCAAATGTTAACTAATTTTATTTGCCAGACACATGACGTATTTATTGCACGTATCTGACATCAGTTTTTTTTTGTAGGTGGACAAACAAGTCACGGTTAACTATTATGCTTGGTTAGAAAGATGCTAGACGTATTGCATGAATTAAGAAGTGATCGTTGCAAGTATCTAATTGATCAATAAAATTATTTAACATTGGTTTGTTAGGCTAATCTCCGCTTGCAAATTATAATTTGGCAATCGCGTCTTAATTTATGCAATACGTCGAGTCTTTTTGATTGTTTAAGAGGATAACCAATCAAAATGGTTTGATTTTCCGTTTTGTTTGTAGATTGGGATTGACCAAACGAATCAAGACTATCTAATTTGATATTTTCCTTATAGATGATGCGATTATCATTTTTTGTAGGCAAACAAACAAAATAAACTTAACTAGTTTGATGGTTTATGCAGATGTTTGACGTATTGTATGAATTAAAACCTGGTTGTCAGTTTATTATTTGTAACCAGGGATTAGACAAAGAAAGCCATGTTGATTAATTTGATTATTCAAATAGATACTCGATATTGTGATTGAAAAAATCGAGCCGGCCGAGATTAGCCAAACCAAAGTTTTGGTTTAATTGCTTGGCGGAATACATTTTAATAAATTAAATAAAAAATAAATAATTAATAAATTATTTCCACATTTAACTCTGTGACATTTTGACTTACGTTACGTACTTTACAAAAATTCACAACTACTTCCCGGGCAAATACCCCGCCGGACATTGAATAACATAATGTACACCTGTTGTTGCATATCAATATATATTAAATTTAAGTTTATAATTTCTTTTTTGTTTAGGTTGAAGCAATGAGTACTGAAAAATCTGTCCGAGTGAGGGTGAAAGTGTACGACAACACGACGTCGATCTACAGCCAGGACATCGAGATAACGAACGGAGAGGGCACATTCGTGGTGCCCGCCATAATGGCAGACAGCGACGTCATTGCCCTGCAGGTAACAAAATCATCCCAATTTTTCTCCCCAGCCTTTTGTGCGAGCGCCCTTAAAAGCCCCGTAATCCACCCCCGCGTGAAAAATACCCCTCCTGTCCACCAGAGCACGGGATTTCCACACATATCCCACCCGATTGATTGATGTCCCCACGATCCACTACACACATTACGTCTGCCTCTCCCCCCATTATTTTTTCTCCTCCACATTTTTTTTGCGTTTGTTTTGTTTTTAACGCTCATACTGCACAATTGCCAAACAAACCGTGACTAAATCGCAGCGAAAATATGTTGTTATAAAATTCGTTTTAAAATCAGCGTGCATCGCGATGCGATTAACACCGACACTGTTTTAGCTATTAATTACGATTTGCCGGCGGGATAATCGGGAGGGAATGGGGGGGAAATAACGGCGATAACACTTTAAATCGACGGGGATTACGAATGCGCCACTCGCAATTAACATGACCGTTTGAATAATTAATTCCTGATATATCAGTAAGCTTCAATATCGCGCTGCGATTTTACTATTAATATTTATTAACTGCAGTTTAATGAAATTTGATCTGCTGATGCTATGATTATTATTGCCCCGATTTAATATTCAATTATTTAATGTAATCGGCCGTTGAATTAATCCATCAATTAAAACTTTAGATATTAACAATTCTAATTGTTAATAGCCACATGAGAAATTACTTTATTATTTAAATACTGAACATTTTTCATTAAACATAATGTGTTATGTATTATCGTACAAATTCAAAACTTCTCACATACTACAAACTAAAACAAAATATTTAATTAAATGTGAGTTTCGTGAAGATTTGAAAGAAATATTGTTAACTAATACTGTATGTAATTACAAATGGAAATAAACTATATACAACCTACATACTTTGTTACATTTTTAAATGGATGAAAGGGGCGAAATTGGGGGAAAACTAAATATTACATGCTATTTTTAGAATTACATAGAGTCCTCGTATTTTTTTTTAGATATTTTTTATCGAATTTTATTTATTTGTTTACCATAAACGTGAAAACCCATTTAAACTTAACCTACCCTAATATTAATAATTTTAGGTTAGGTTAAGTTATAGTAGCAGCTATTGACTCCTCTTACTCTTTATATTTGGAACACTATTAAAATCGCAATGCATCATTCTCATGACTTCCTTCTGCTTTCAAGGGTGTTTAGATAACGGCGGGGTACTTGCCCGAGAAATAGTTGTTTAAATGCAACTTGTTTTCAACGTAATTGTAAGAAATTGCAGTAGCTAAAGAAAAAATAAATAATTAATAATTCAATCGAGTAAATTAATTATTTTCAAATTCTTTTTATTTAATTAAATATTGACAATGCCACTTGGAATTAGACTTGCACAGTCTTTCCATTTTATAATTATTTTCATTCAAAGAGACTTAAAAAAATACCTCATATAAAAAGATACAACAAAAAGGGAATTAAAAATACCCATAGAGTTTACTTTTTAAATAATAATAATGCACAAACTGTTCCGGTAGAGACCCTTCCAGGCAGATTAACTTGTTTAAAACTAATCTAAATTGCACGCCGTTGTGGTTTATGCACGTGCAAATTACACTTGCAAACCGCGGTTAAGGCTAATTAATTCTCACTACAGCAATAACAACCGACAGATACACACATATAAATAAATTCATAATTAAAACAAAATGTTTAATATATAAATTGATTTAAATATATTAAATAAAAGTAAATAAATAATATATTAAATAACTGTGACCAAGTGAATAAATCCTTCTCCTATTATTATTTAAATATGTTTCACTGGGGATTCAATAAAAACTTATAATACGTGTATAAGTTTTTATCACGGACTCGCGATTAGAAGATTATATCAAATTGTATCCTGCATCTTTTTAAGAAAAACAAGACACAATTGTATTGTTGCTATTATAAAATCTGCAAGTTATCAAAAGACACCGCATGATAGATAAAAATAAGTATAACATAAATATATTGTCAGGTAGGATTCAATATGACTAATTATTATTAAATAGTCATATTATTATTATAATAGGTAAATGACAATAAACAAACCGTAATTATTCTTCGACTTTACTCGTCGCCATTTTGTGTAACGATATGTCGATTTTATCAATGCCGCGGAAGGTCCGATCAACTTTTCTTAGCATATTTATAGGATGTTCACGCTATCAGGTATAATTAATGATTTTACATGTAAATATTTTTTTTGAAAATTCCTGCTTCCCGTTAATTTTTTGAGAAAAACTAAAATGTATTCAGAATTTAAAATTCCGTATAACATGTTGCTTTGTTCAATTTTTGAATCGATGTATAATTAATAAATAATAAATTAAATTTGATTAATTTGAAAAATTATCGCGTAATTAAATTGCTTTAGTCATGACTTTCATATAAAAGAACCAATAAAAATTAACGTTCCTTTAGGCATATTTCTATGATTGCATTTTTTTATTTATTTATGAACGGAAGTCTCCGTATATATATACAGAGAGATTTTTTTATCAGTATACATGCAAAAAAAACGCGAGTCAAACGCATTAATGTGTGTATGTTTAGTTAATTACTTGGAGTATGTGTGTTCATTTGCGTGTTATCGGCAACCAAACATACACACATTAATCGCGTTTGACTCGCCTAGTTTGCAGGTAAACATAGGGAAATGTATACTGATAAAAAAGCTATCTGTATATATATATATATATATATATATATATATACAACATACAAAAGTAACTTAATTAACTTTTTTTTTTCGTAAGTCATGGCTAATGCAATTTAAACTTTTAATATTCTTCAAATATTATCAATATTTATATTCATAGATTTTTAAATTCTAAACATATTTAAATTCTTTCATTGAGACTGCTGAGCATAGGAAGTCGTCGCGGATCAACCCTACATCGGCGTCTGAATTCTAACGATTCGTGACAATATTTTTAGATCGAAGAAGAGGTGGATGAAAATGATATTGCAGAATTAATTTAAGAATTATGTAGAAATAAATAAAATTAAAAATAATGTTACGTTAATATTGAATGCAGTTTTTTAACATATTTTATTTATTTATAATTTATTTAAATTTGGTTTGGATGACGGGTGATGGCCATTTCGGTCTTTCGGACCACATCAGACACACTGGTTCCATATACCTCGATGAAGCTGATTGAACGAATGTTTTTATAAATTCCAACATGAAATACATTGGCGCATTGCGCTATTGTTACATATTTGATTTTACAAATAGAAAAGAGAAATGTGGAAATAATTTATTAATTATTTTCAAATCATTTTTATTTAATATATTTGATTTTATTTCAAAAAAAAGATATTCTCATCTGCGACTTATTAAAACATATTGCAACAATTAAAAAAACCCTTGGTATTGTGTTGCAATTTATCAAAGGAATATCCCTTTTATAATAATCTAAGGCACGAAAACTATTCAGAAAAAAGTGTAAAAAATTGTGAAATGGTATTAAGGTAACCTTACGTTAATATATTATTCAGTTTTAATTATTTCATTACACAGTTAAGTATTCTATTTTTCTTTTATGAAGATGTTTTTTTCTTCTAGTTTTATAATAAAATTGGAAAGAGTAATAAAGAAACCTGCAAGTTCGAATCGAAAGTTTTTCCCTAAACGCGGAATTAATATGAAAATATAAAATCGCAATAAAATAGAAACGGCTGCGCTCGCCCCGAAGTGAACGGGGCAAAGTTCCACCCGCGAGGAAGTTTCTGAACAATATTAAAATATTCGGTTATCAAATGAATTCCACGTTAGCGTAAGCATTTCGGATAGAAAAACACGCACCCATAAAGAATCCCTCCGCGGATCCACTCGGTAATTTGCATTTGATGAGGATTCCATCGGCTCAAGTGTTTTCGTACAAGGGATGAGGACTTTTAAGTAAAGGTTGATTTAGATTAAGTAAGACGTAATGGATTTTATTTGATGAATATAAGTTTTATCTAAATGTAATGATTTTAATTATATATATATAGTATATAATGATGACATTTTTTTATACGTTTAATACAATTTCGTTTCTTGTTTTCATAAACAGGACAAGTTCTCGCCTTCCTTTAGTGGACGAAACTATGATTCTCGGTCGGCTACCAAGACCCAAATCGTTGATGATGGCACATGAAATTAAGCCAAAGATGGCGCTTGCGTTGTTTTTCATTAATTTTTATTCGATTCATCATATTAATGATATAAATTAAAAATCTTCATTTTTTGGAAATATGCCCACAAAATGATTGATTATATTGTCTAAATTAAATTGAGAAAAAAATATTTTAATCCGGATTTTAGGTTTATAATTGTGTTATATTAGTTATATTAAAAGAATGCAGAAGAATGAACGGTTAAGAAAACCCTGTGGAGCAAACTTTATAAGAGATTTGTTACTAATTTATTTTATTTCTTCATTTTTTGTTAAGGTCGGAAATTTACATGTTATTTGGCCATAAGGACGAACAACGATTAATCTTCCACAATAATGAAAATTGAGTGTTGAAACTTGTACATATTGTACATTGAAGCGTTGCAAGTAAATTGACACTTTTCATTTAAAAATAAAATCATTCTTAAATTCAATAAAAATTAAATAGTGGAACACTATCAAATGATCACATAAATTCGTAAAATATTTCCACAAGAAACATTATTTCTTCTTCACATTGCTTCAATTTATTGAAATGATTATTATAAACCTGTTGTATTAAGCAGATTGATCTAAAATAAATTATAATTAAAATTAATCGTTGCTTAAAAATATCCATAAGAGAAATGTAATTTTTGAGTATGCCTTTAATTACTAGGTGGCAGCATCGTGCCATTTTAGAAATATCTTGAAAATATACTATGATTTCTGAAAACATGTGAAAATAAATCCTATCCCTAAAATTTCTGTTTCAAGGCGTTCTTTAATGGATGAGATTTTACAAATATCATACAAGAGAATGTAAGAGGGATTGATTAGAGGATTATTCGGGTATCTAAGTTTGGTAAGCACTCGCAGGATGTGCTCTGTTTTGTTTCTTTATTTTTTATATTAAAAAAATAAAAATAAAAATAATAAAATAATTAATTAAAAATTAAGTAGATGAAGTGTTAAGACCTACACAACCAGCTTCATAGAAGATTAATTGTTCATGTGTTTTGTTATTAATATTAAAAAATGCTTTATTTTTATATTGTTCGTAAAAACAGTCTTTTCTTAAATTAACTTAGGAATTTAATTAATCCGCGAAAATATGTTCGCTTCAATTACACAAGCCGGCAACTTCTCGTAGCATCACTTTCAATTAATCACCTAATTACTAAACGCGTTCCATTACGAAGAAAACAAACGTGGCCCTGCCGGATTAATTACGAGGCGCGCGCGCTCCGGATTTTTCCCTCGTTAATCCGGGCCTATTGTTTTTTCCCGCCATCCTTCTTAATTTCCCGCGACCATTGTCGGCTTGATTTATGTGCAATTATCAGATTCTCCCGGAAAATAAAAGAAACCGCGTCCGCGTTTGTGTGTGGAATGGAATGGGCGGGGGAGGTGTTAATGCGATTTATTTTTACGGGGGAATTACGTCGTGGTTGTGTAAAATATTTTTCAAATGCGGACGTAAATGGTATTGCGGAAATCTCGCTGGCGATAAAAGGGTCGTTGTAAATTTTTAAAGTTGAAGATAAATGCATTTGATGGAGGGTTTGTATTTTCATATAAAAAAAAAAATAACAATTTGATAATATTATTGTTCAGACAGACTAAAATCGAATATTGAATAAATTAGGTTAATAAATCGTCTTACAAATATGTTACAATCACCATTCATCAATTCATTTGCGCAAATCATCAGGACAGTTCAGCTAGCTAGCATAGATTTTTCTTTAACTTCATCATAAATTCACGACAGGGCAGAAAGACCTCTGGTTGATAGCCCAGACAGACTAACACCTACATGTGTTGTTATTATTTATATTGTTAAAATTATCTATATAGTCGTCTGTCTAGTCATAGAAATTAATACAAATTCATGACAGTTGACATTAATATTTTCCTTTTTCTTTGTGGACTCATTATCAAAACAAAAAATAATCTGAGTTATACAAACGAAGCAAAAAAAGTTTTTCATTTATTAAAATAATATTTTTTAATTTAATTTTAATTAAGCCTCAACAATTAACAAAAATTATTATAATGAAACATTAACTTTAATTGAACGATTCGAAGTCATGTCCCCAATAAAATCACCGCTTTTGCAATTTTATAAAATCCGTCAAATCCAAACGCCAATCAAGAAACGAAAGCAGCTCCGCTTCCTCCCCCCCCCCAACCCCCTCTTCCTTCAGGAGTATTAATGAATCCCCATCTTTGATAAAAGACGACGCGAGATTCTACATCTGTTATTAATTGTCGCGCTCCCGGAATTCGGTCGGCTGCCATTCGCGCACGACGGGGAAGGTCTGTAGGCGAGGCCCGCTAATTGTTCGCAGGCTCTTCGGTGGATTGCGCGAATTATCATATCCGAATTTTCGTGATTAATAACTCTCAATTAACTCGCGAGGAAAGTGCTAAATCAGATGCTTTCCGGTGATTTCTCATTCCCGGGTGCGATCGTTTCGTGTCTCCGATCGCGACCCTCGATCTTTCTCCCTCATTCGACTCGCAGAAGGTGATATAAGGAATTTCGGGTGATTTATTTTCTTAAGAAAGTTGAGACGTTTCAATTGGTATTATGTCAGTATGAAAGAAAGTGAAGTAATGGATTTTTTTACATTTTTTTTTTTAATAAATGGATGAAACTTGAAATTTTGTAATTTCTATTGCTTTAAATTAAATTGTCCTGTAATTGGTTATTCTGTTGGAAAAAGTATATATATATATATAATAATATACTTTTTATTATAAATATATAACAATCTTTATTAACAATTAAGTTTACAATAACGTAACAAACAATAATAGAAAAAGGGGATTTATTCACTTGATCACAGTTATTTAAATAAATTAAATAAAAAGATTTTGAAAATAATTAATAAAATATAACAAATGTCAGTTGCTGATGCATAACAATAACCATTGTATAATGCAACAAACTAATAAATAATAAGTAAATTCGATATTTATCAAAACTTCAACTACTGAAGATGGAAACGTAGTTTCCGAAATATATCTAGTTCGATAAATAGTAAGTAGGAGAAAGGACAATCATTTTTGTTTAAATAAATTTAACTTTATTACCTTTTTTGAAAAGAGGAAACAAATGAAAATTGGACTTGAACAAATGAGCCTATTTTGCTTATTTTTTGCTTCCTTGACATATTTTTAAAATATTTCCATTCATCGATATATATGAATAAATTCTAGTGTTACTGTTTTATTTATATTAAGGAAAATAAACGTAACAATATATATGTTTGTTCCAGGCGGAATTAGTCTCTGTGGAAAGCAAGGAAATCGAGAGCCATTATGTTTTAGCCAGAGAGCCTATACACAAATGGAACTCCTCTTCGGATTGCTACCTCCTCATCGAAGGAGTAGAACACACGCTTCAGGTAATATAAACAAAATAACGAAGACCAAACTGGTTTTAAATTTAAAAAATGTAGCGAATATTATATATTCGCTCTTTAAGTTTTGTCTGTATGTTTCATTTCTTATTCTGTCTATTTTTATCTTACTTTCAATCTTTCTAAGAAATCTTATTTCCTTTGATTAAAACACTTTGTTTTTTTTTTTTTCACCTTAGGTCATTTTCAGAGAGATATGTCTCCAAGTGTTTTAATAAAAGTCTATTAATTAAATATGTTTCACCACGGGTTAAGTGAGAAATTAATTCAAAATAATCTCATTTCCATTGCAGATATTCTTCGTTGTT
Organism: Philonthus spinipes; assembly: GCA_963082785.1. Classification (NCBI taxonomy): domain Eukaryota; kingdom Metazoa; phylum Arthropoda; class Insecta; order Coleoptera; family Staphylinidae; genus Philonthus; species Philonthus spinipes. The sequence continues at coordinate 26,583,939 of OY720307.1, read as the reverse complement.
GTTTCTTTGTAATGGCCCATGTTTCACTGCTATACATTATAGTTTTTCGATATTACGATTTTTATTATCTTTGGAATTTCTTTATTTCCAAAGAAGGATTTTTTTGTCGTGTTGAAAAGTTTACCTGTTTTTCCCAGTTTGTCGTTTATTTCATCGTCTATTGTTCCCAAGATATTTGTATTTGTCTATTTGTTGAATCGGTGTTCCATCAACTTTTATTAAGTGAGTTTTGTTTTGTCTAGATATTTTCATTGATTTTGTTTTCTCTGTATTTACTTTCATATTTATTTTTCCAATAAATTTATTTTAAAACAATTATTTTTCGGTAAACTAAATTTTCCATTACCGTTAAGGAACTTCCTGATTTAAAACATATTTTTCAGCCCGAGGAAGAAGCCCACGTGACGATCCTCTCGACGTGTCCGTGCGAAAGGGACCTCCACTACGTGATCACGACGGACGGCAGGGTCACCGACTGGGCGCAAAGGAGATACGAGGATCCGATTCCGGCTTCGGCCCTCGCCTCGACCGGTGCCGTTTGCAGATTAAATTTCAGGTATTTATTCGCAAGGGTTTTTTCATTGTAAACCGACACCTGATTCGCCCGGACTTTCTCCGGATTAGTTTACTGCCGATAATTCCCGCGAACGCAGTAAAATTTTAACGGGCCCACTATTCCTTTAACGTCCACGGTAATGGCGATATAAAAGTTTACTTTAATCTATGTAGACGCCGGGATAATAAAAAATATAACGGCCGCTTTTGCGATGATAATAAAATTGAGATATCGTATCGTCTATATACATATTTTCTTTTTTTATTTTGAGCGGAGGGTTTAAATTGAATACTAGTTAGATCATTACAATTTAAACAAATTGATAAATTTAATAAAAGAAAACATTTTTTGAAAATGTAATTCAAATTTCTGTAATCTTAGTGAAGAGTTAACTGTATATAAATGTTGTTAGGTTTGAGCAGTTTTACATCCAAAAAAATGTATTTTATTAAATTAAATAAATATGATTTGAAAATAATTAATAAATTATTCTCACATTTAGCTCTGTGACTTACGTAACGTAAGTCAAAAGTCACAGAGCTAAATGTGAGAATAATTTATTAATTATTTTCTCTGGATGCTCGTGGTCAAGTTGACGTTATCTATACTGATTTTTCACGCTCAATTTTTAACTCAATTGACCATGATCTTCTAATTTTTCAACTTTCTCGTTTAGGTGCAGTTCCTATGATTACTAAACTCATTGAATCATAATTACAAAATCGGTCATGTTATGTATTTTACAATAGTTTTAAATCCTACGAATTTTCCTCTTCCACTGGTGTTCCGCAAGGTTCTTGTCTCGGCCCACTCTTGTTTAATTATTTTATTAATGAGTTATTGGGCATTCACATGTGAATTTCGTTTCCTTGTTTGCTTAAACAGGACAAGTTCGCCTTCCTTTAGTGGACGAAACAATGATTCTCGGTCGTCTACCTTGTAGACCCAAATCGTTGACGATGCCACTTGAAATTAGGCAAAAGATGGCGCTTGCGTCGTCTTTAATTAATTACAGTTATTGGGCATGCTTATTATTGTCATGTATGATGATTATTATATGAATATTTCCTCATATTGTGTCTTCAAATTTTTGTTCTATAATTGTGTCATCCTATTGGACAAATAAAGATATTATTATTATTATGAATATAGCTGAAATCGAATATTGAAAAGCCCGATCCCCTGAAATTTCTGTAAACTTAGTAATTTTAACTCAACGAGAGAGTTGAAAACTGTCAATCGACAAGCCTTCATTAAACCATACTCCACGACCCAAATATTGAAGATTTATATATTACAGAGTTTTTTGTTTGTTTGTTTCCGAAATCTAAAGACTTTAAAAATATTACTGAATTCTTTATGAATCGAATGTTGAGAAGCCCGTTCTTCTAAGTTTTCTGTGAACTTAATAATTTAAAATCAACGTAGGATTTGATAAAAACCGCAATTCTGAGGACCTCCATCAAACCTGTACTGACAGTGTTTCAATATGTTTGTAGTTATTATGACACATTGAAATAAAGAATATATGATATCTGAGACCCAAATACAGAAGATTTATAAATCAGAGCGAGTTTTTTTTTTATTTGTGAAATCTGAATACTTCGAAAGTATATTCCGATACAACGATCACGGCATAAATCTCTGAGGAAATTAAAGATTATCTCGAGGAGCGCACGTAATAAACGTATTGATCCAATTAGAGCCAGAAGGACGGGAGTGAAGTTACCGGAGCGCGCCGCGAGCGGTGCAAATATCCATTTCGATTGCTCCTTTACTTACGAGAGGAGGCATCGTTATAATTAAGATATTTTTACAGCCCGCAACGGGAACAGTATCCAATTTATTCCCGACAACGTTTTTATCAATTCCCGCGGGGCACGGGTGCGTGAAGCGATTTTTTTTTTTCTGTAAAGCTTTAATTAACCCGCAGAGTCGAAATTCTGTAAAATTGTGTAACAAGTCTCGATTTCTGAATGGAATATAGAGGAATTGCTACTAAAAAATATTAACACTTCCTTGGTTTCATTCGGGATAAAATATGAAGTATTTGTGACTATAATAAATTATTAACACTTCTGAGCCGTTGTACACCTCTTTGTTTTAAAGTCTTCTTGAACTACCCTTTGACGTGAAGATTATCCCGTATCATTTCTTTAGATTTACTTAAGTTATATTAATTGTAATTATTTTTAATACTGGTATTGTAAATTATCAGTGTGGTTATCCTCTGATAATAGCATGGATTCCCTAATCCATAATTTTTGTCTTTTAATTCGTATTTGAAATTATTTTCATCAATGAGATTAGTAATTAATCTATGGAGTAATAAGTACTATTTATTCGTTTTTCAGATATACTCTCTGAAATTCATAAACATGAACAAAACAAAAAGAAGAGCAACAAAAAGACATCACGATACAGTTCCTTTTGTCAGAAAAAAAAAGGGACACACGTACCGCATTTATTGATTGACACATAAACAATTTATTGTGATGTCGATCACGTCCCCCCGTTGAACTCTCCATATTTGCCCTTTGTACTCGCACGGATGATAAGGCCCGCTCCGCGTCCATTCCGGAACAATGCAGAAGGGCGCAAGGGTTTCGTCCTTTATGGCGGTTCCCACTCTCCCCCACCTTTTTCCCCATTCTTTTCAGCGTTATCCCGGTCACGGTCTTCCTCGAGGAACGGACTCTAATAGGATATTCGATCCCGGACGACTGCAATTCTCACGATTGCCTACTTCTCATTTTATTTTTTTGCTTCGCGAATCTGGGCGGAAATTGGATTCGCTTTAATGACACAGAGGGAAAAGTACGTTATAGTTTTCGCTTTAATGTAAAGTTTCGCAAATGTCGCCGCGGACGTAAATCTCTTCATGTGCTCGGTTGCTTTTATGGGATTTCGCGTTCTGTGCTTCGCCTTTCCTCTTCCAAACTCGTTCTCTCTGTGTTTGCTCGATAGGTTTGCGGGGGAGAGGGTTTGATCGTGTGTGTGTGTGTGGAACAATTATCGGAAATGCGCGCTTGTAAAGGTTTGTTTCTTTTTGTGCGGGGGTTCTAATTTAAATTTAATACAATTAAATCGCCTTTTGTGGATGCCTTTAATATTTATTACATTTAATAAAAAGCATTGCAAAACAAACAATCTAGAAATGTATTTTATTACATATAATTTTCTGCTTAATTAAATTCTCATTTAATCCGCTAAATTCATTCTGAATTTAAAAATACACTGAGTTTGGGAATAATTATAATAATAAAATCTTTATTACCCAGCAGGAAAAAAACCCAATTACAGAGCAATAAGTACAAACTTAATATAACATGCTATTATAAATAGAAAAGAGTATTCATTTACCTGGTCACAGTTATTTAAATATATTAAATAAAAAATAAATAATTTATTAGTTATTTTCAAATCATTTTTATTTAATAAACATGCTATTATTATTGTGCAATCGTAAGTAATCACAGTGAAATTAATTGTCAAAATATATATTTTTGTATACTAATTTTAATTTAATTTCGAAAACTTTTTCCTTCAGCTTTTCCCATAAAAAAATCACGGCACATCATCTCCAAATTATTCGGTCGCCAAAAACGGCTCTTGCAACTTCCAATGTAGATTCAGTTGTATGGCAGGTAGCTCCATATTGTTGAAACCATATTCTTGGTCTACGTTCCACTGCAGGACTTACAAAATTCTGAAACATTTCCTTATATCGTTTTCCAAGTTTTATTGTAAAAACTAATACTTTTATTATTATTTCAAAAACACTTGGTCTGTATTAAGTGCTATGCATCTATTATTATTTATCAATATGTGTATGTATAAAATAGGGAGAGAAAAATCAGGAACGAACGTAAAGTTCTTGGAATGTCACCCATACACAGAAACACGCGAATACACACATTTCTTCCCCTATGCCGCATCCAGTACATCCACACGGGATCCCCTATATTAAATAACAGGCGAAGCGAAGATGTTCAAAGAATTTCCAAGGGCGGATTTCTTGTGAAGTAAAGCAAACGCGATTAGGGCATTAAAAAAGATTATTACCTCCGACGAGCGGCGCTCACGTGGAACGGGATCGTGCGCGAGGGATGGGGGTCGCAAAAATTTCATTGATTTCGCAATCGGCGATGCAGAGGGTTGTATCGTCGCCGGCTATAAAATATCCGAGCCATTAAAGCAGGTTCCGCTTTGTCTTTTCGGTAGAAATGGCGCGGAATGAGTTCCGTAATTTGTTTGTTTATATACAGCGGGGGGCGATTATCTGGAAAAAAAAGAAAAGAGGAGGGGATCGAACTAAGGGAGGTGTGGGAGTTAACGCCGGGATTGATTTTCAATTACATCACGGTTTTCTGTACAACTGTGTTTTTTTTTGCACCTTCTCTTTGCTTGTTTTTTCTTTCGTTTTCGTCCTTTGGGAGATAATGATTCGCTTAGGGTATTCAATCTTCTCTGAAAAATAAAAAAAAACATAGATTTTCTTACAATAAAATTAAACAAAGAAAAATTAAATCAAAAAAGGGATCATTCTCAATTATTATTACAATTTTTAACTCCACAACAGAAAGTCGGGTTACATAATTTAATTATACATTCGCAAATGTTGGGGCCGGCTCTGTTGGTTTTAATAATTCAAAGCAAATATTTGCTTGTAATTAAAACGCAACCGCCACAATCGACAACGGCTTCCGTTTATTTATTTAATTTTTTTTCGTTACGATTACTGTGGAAAAGGCAATTGTCGTTACGGTCCAAGGAGAAAACGCAGAAACGATTTCAGTTAAATAAAATGATTAAATAATAAAAGACAATTGAATTCCTTCGTGGAATCCCGGCGCATTCACCATTTATTCATTAAGGTTTAGCGTTATTCTCGAATGCAATTAAATTTGTTTTATATTATTTGTTATACAGGATGAACATTTAAATTAATTTAATTATGATTATATATTTATCTTGCTTTTTTGTATAAATCGTGTTATTTTGTCTGCTGTAGAAAAGTTATTCAATAAACACGATTACTGTTCAAAATATTTTTTTTATACAATGATGTCTTATATACTTCTTAGAGGTTCGAAAGAAAAGTATCATAATCTCCACTCTTTGCGGGCGATGTGGGGGTGCGAGACCCCAAAAATAAGACTGTGCCACATTTGGGGTCTCGCACCTTGACATCGCCCGCAGAGAGTGGGGATTCTTCAGAGGTTCCAAGGAAAAATACCAGAATAAATCTGGACAATCTCCACTCTTTGGTAGCGATGTCTGGGTGCAAAACCCAAAATGTGGTACGTGGTTATATATTTGGGGTCTCGCATCCCGACATCGCTCGCAGAGAATGAAGATTATCCAGAGATTCCAGGGAAAAATAACGGAAGAATGAATATTTTTTATACAATGATGCCTACTTCTTAGAGGTTCCAAAGAAAAATATCAGAATATCCACTCTCTGTGGGCGATGTCGGAATACGAGACCTTAAAAATAAGCTCGTGCCACATTTGTGGTCTCGCACCTTGACATCGGTCGCATAGAGTGGAGATTATCCATAGGTTCCAAGGAAAAATACCAGAAGAATAAATCTGGACAATCTCCAAAAAATAAGCCTGTACCACATTTGGGGTCTCGCACGTCGACATCGCCGGTAGAAAATGGAGATTGTGCAGATTTATTGTTTTTCCATTTTTCCTTGGAACCTCTAAGAAGTTTGCCTAGCAAATTATTTATATCCCCAAGGAAAGAGATAATTTTAAATTTGTTTATTTTTAATGAATTAAGAGTAAATAGAAAAGACTTGGTCAAAGTTAAAAAAAAAATAAAATTTATTTTTTGAATTAAGAGTAAATAAGAACTCTCATGAATTACCACGCTAATCATTCAGTCCTAAATTGGATTCTTTATTTTATTGTTAATAGCACAATGTAAACTGCGATTTTGCATTAACTCTTGTATTCCCCCCCCCTCCCTTGCTTACTGTCAGGCGTATAATGCAATTACGTAACTTTGCTCGGGGTCGGAGGAAGCAGCAGAAGCGAGTCCGATGCAATGATCATAACAACGCTCGTGCTTCGAGTAGTTTACGTCTGCTGCGGATGACTTCGGCAGCAGATGCTCCTCTTAAAGATGTCAGAGGCAAGAAATTGTGGACTGTAATTTCGAGATTCCCCTGAAAACCACAGTGCCCGTGGACCGCGCGCTCCGTTTAATCCGAAAATTGTTATCGCTGACTGATATTATTGGCCGGAAGGTTCAATTGCGAAAGCCACAGAGGTTGAAGATGGGGAATTAATTGATGAATTAAATAAATAAATGTGAAAATAATTAATTCTTTTAATTAAATAACTGTGACCAAGTGAATAAATCCTTTTCCTATTATCAAAAGATTGATTTCATTTATGCCAATATCAAGTTTAGTGAATTCAAACAAAATTTTCGTAACATTAATATTAGAGCAAATGTAGATATCGGGTTTTCCGGGCCTCATCCTCCCGTGTTTCGCGATGTACGCAAACAAAGCAATAATTCCCCTCCCGTGTGTATAAATTTCGGGCCATTAAACGAGAACGTCTTCGCCGCCGCCGCTGGAGCTTTTGTTCGTCGTTCGGTTCGGGCTGGCGGTAAGCTCATTATGATAAAAGTAGATAGTCGTGTCTAATGAAGTCGGCGATCCGCTGGCTCGTGAAATTGACTCCCGACTGGAGAGGATTCCGCGTAATAACGCGACGTCATCAGGCCAAATAGGGTGTGAATCCCCTGGATGGGAATACATTTTTCCCCTTCTTCGACTCCTCTTTTTTTTTTCTCTCTCCGCGTAAACTAAAAATGATATAATGTTTGAGGGCGGAGTGTATGAAAGGCTACAGGGAAAATCAATTTCACTCTCGACAATATCACCGGCGCTTCGAGAGGCGATAAACTCTTTCTGTATGTTGTTCCGGGTAGCGCGCTGCTGATAAATTTCCAAGTTTCTCAGTCGGGATAAGGGGATAAGATGGTGCTGCCTCCGCAGATATTGCGGCGTGCGCGTGTGTGTGTGCAACTTTTAACTATCGGTAAATTTATCTAACGAATTATCTACTCAAGATAAAATTTAAGTTTCGAGTTCCGGCTTGTGTAACTTTTACTCTCAGATCAGAGCGAGCGACACCGCCGGATAAACTCCCGGGAACAATTTCAGTGAAAGTTTATTAAGTAATAATAATCGGTTTTACAAATCAAAAACAAACACTCACAGGAAGGAAAAACTAATTTTGAAATTAAAATAACAAAAAAAAGATAATAAAGATAATTTTATACTATTATTAAAAAGAATTAGGCTGCATATTCCATCTCTTCACAGTAAATAGTCTTCTACATTTAATGTAGTAGCACATAGAACTGATATTGGTCTGAAATCACGTGTCAGTAATGTATCCAGATGTTTTAATAAAATTTACTCTTACTGTGATATATTTCATGATACTCGGAAAACTGTACTGCCTTAGACTAAATATAATTACTAAATATATTTTACAAAATGTAATTAATTTATTCGTCATATTGATAAATAATATAATATATTAAAGATACAAAAATATAAGAATATAATATCCTTATACAAGGTGTGATAATCTTCAGGTAAAATTGTTCATTGTTTAATTTCAAGTAGAAAATTTAATTAAAAATATGTTACATTTAATGAAACGTTCAGCCACCATTCATCTAGCGTATGGATAACTAGTGGTGGCCATTTCGGTTTTTCGAACCTCATCTACTTGCGTCGTCTTTAATTTATTATAAAAAATGTTGTACGATTCTTCATTAACACCCACGAGGCCATTGATATAATAAATATGTGACCAGAAATCAGTAATATTTTGATTAAAATTAGTTCTATTAACATCCAGCTTAACATTACAAATGTTTATTTAATGATAAGTTGATTATTAATAGCAATAATTATAGATAAAATGCTAAAATAAATTCTAGTCATACATTTAGGATATTAATGGCCTCATAAAGCTTATTGAATAATTACCCAATATTTTTTTTGTTTTATTTAATTTAATTTTTTATTTTTTAATTTAATTTTTTATTTTAAAAACTTTTTTTTTAGTTTTTAGTTTTCTACTTAAAATTGATTAACGAACCACTCTAACTGAAGATTCTCACACCTTGTATGTATCTTTAAAATTAATTTACATAATTTTTAACTAAATTGTCTTGTCTCTTTTCTTCTATTCTATTGGTTGTCTCTTTTATTCTTTTCTTTTTTATACATTAAGGGAGAGTCATTAAACAAATAAACATTATTTGAGTGTTTTTTTTACATATAATATTTTTATGTTGTTGAAATAAATCTGATATAAAGTAAAAGCGCCGTTTTCTTTTTATTCGTTTCAGTTTCAATGTGAGATCGGTGATGGCCCCAGTAAGTCAACTCCTCGTTTATTACATCACACCCCAAGGAGAGCCGGTGAGCGACGTCATCAGCTTCGATGTGAAGCTTCTACATCGACAGGTAATAATAGGATTAGACAAAGAAAGCAATGTTGACTAATTTGATTAGTCAAGTAGATACTCGAAATTGCTATTGAAAAAATCGAGTCAGCTAGGATTAGCCGAACCAAAATTTTGGAATAATTGCTTGGCGGAATATATTTTAATAAATGAAATCGGCATGCATTGCTCCGTGATTTTTTTTTCTTTTCTGAAACTATTACACTTAAAATCTGTAATTGAAGTTAACACAAATGAGAAATTAACACAGATGAAATTTGAAACTCGGTCGTCTACCTTGTAGACCCAAATCGTTGATGATGCCACTTGAAATTAGGCAAAAGGTGGCGCTTGCGTCGTCTTTAATTTATTATGAAATTTGAAACGTTTAACGTTTTTTGCTGTATAAATTCAATCGTTCATATTCGATGGTTTTAATCCATTTAAATATGTAGCTAAAAGTGATGTCCCGCAGGGCTCCATTCTCGGTCCGCAACTGTTTGTCATATTTATAAAATCCAATGTACTTTTATTTGCAGTTGATTTAAAAATATATGACATGTGACATTGAGGGAGTTGACTATTGTGTAAAGTTACAGCAAGATCTATATATTACAATTACAGTAGTGGCGTTCTATTAATGAATCATTATAAATTGAAAACGATGCAAGCGCCATCTTTTGCATAATTTCATGTGGCATCGTCAACGTTTTATTAATGGTTTATTAAATTTAAATAAATGTGAATGCATGTTTTTTCTACTAAGAAAAAAAAAATAAATACAAGTACACATTACACATTGTAATTTTTGAATGCGCTAACTCAATTTCGCTTTTAGTTTACTTTTGTTATAACCCTTATTAATTTTTATAGTTTAATGAAATGTTCAGCCACCATTCATCTTGATAAAGCGCTGCAGCGCCACACATAAAGCGGTACTGTTCAGCGACACCGCTTCCGTAAAGCGCTGCAGCGCCACACATAAAGCGGTACTGTTCAGCGACACCGCTTCCGTAAAGCGCTGCAGCGCCACACATAAAGCGGTACTGTTCAGCGACACCGCTTTCGTAAAGCGCTGCAGCGCTACAGTTCCCTGAACGCGCCCAATGAAACCGTTTTCGCTGGTTTGGTAACAGATTCAAGCATTGTTAAACTCTGAAGAAGGAGAAAAACAGACTCCTAAAGCTCGGTCATCCTCAATAAATTGATTACGTGAATTAAGAAAGTCTATTTACTGGTCGACTAATCTCTGAGTGTTACTTCCACCTGAATTAGGTTAAAATATTATAGAATACAGTTTCAGCCTCAAAAAATACATGAGATTCGGTTGAATTAGTTTAAAACGTTTTCATTTTTTTGTAGGTGTGTGTAATTGATGTATATTAAAAGGATGCAAAAAATTAAAAGGTTTTCCGGGTTAAGGGTAAAAGTAATTGACTATATGAAAATTATCCTGGATGAAATGCGTGATATTTAATTTCAGATCGAATATTTATTATCGGCCCTTTGATGTTGCGCCTGATCAATTTATAATTCCCGATGTTGGCAATCCGCAATTATCGTTATTAGCGACTCCGGTTTTGAGGAAAGCGCAACGATCAAACGCGGGCGTGTAATTTATGCATAGATTAGCCGAGACGATCCGGTTACATTCCTCAAAGATGAAAATATCGGGTTCCCCGCCATAAACGCCATTAACGTGCAAATTGAGCGGAAATCGAATAACCGTCGGCGACGGCGACGCATCGCGTCGTCGCCGAGAAACCGACTAACCCCGAAAATTTCGCCCGGTTTAATTAAGTCCCGCTCGCAACTCTAGAAATTTCAATACCGGGCTCGTAATAAAGTGCGCGTCGGTGTTCTTTCCAAATTACAATTTCTAGGGGCGCGAGAGGGCGAGGGGACAAAGCGACGTCCTCGTTATTATATTTCCCGGGCGAAAAGAAAGAGAATTCCCCGCTTATTTCGCACAATAAATCGGAATTATTATGCGGCGATAATGAAAAGGGAGGGCCGGGGCTTAATTTGATTTTTATTGCGGAAACGGGGTCAAGCCCTGGTTGTTTTTTTATTTTTACTTTTTTCGGAGAGATTGCGCGCTTTTTTTATTTTCGTATCCGGCGGCGGTTTTGATTGATGTAATTAAACGTATCGCCGTTTCATTTAATTTTTTACGGAAATGATATTTGAAAACAAAAAAAGAACAACAAAAACAAATGATGGAAACGCGCAAATGCATTTCATTTATTAAATTAAATGAACATTCAAGGACAGAAAATGAATTTAAAAAAAATATAAATAAAATAAAAAGAAAATAATTAATCAATATTATTTATTTAATTTATTTAAATAACTGTGACCAAGTGAATAAATTCTTTTTTCTATTATAATAAAAAAAAGTACACGCAAAAATTAATTAAGGTAAAAGTATATTATGAAATGATAAATGAGCTAACTAATTAAATTTATTTATTTACTTATTTAGGGAATCTCACTTTAATCTATTATTAAACCATATATATAATCTATATATTTCTATTAATTTCCATTTAATTTTAGCAATCCAACTTATTAATAAATAACTAATTTTGTTTTATTTTAGCAAAATAATTCCATAATGATCCTGAGGATGGTTTTTTAGTGATTTTTTTTCCACCTTGAGAGCAAATGCTGGGACCGAAATTATTTTGCCTGCCCCACAATTAAATTAAAATAAAAATTAAAAAATCAATATATCCATTCAAGTAAATATCCATAGAAATTTTAATAAAACAAATTTTAAATTCTCTTGAAAATGGGCTAATAACCCGAAACTAGTCGAGAATTTAAAGTTATTCAATCTAATCTGTGTTTCATTGGTTGATTTTTAATAATTTATTCATATTTATTTCATACAATATGAACTACCAATGTCTAAATGTTAAAACCACCAATTATATTCATATTTAGTATTAAAACTAAATACGTGAAATGTATTCACATTAGTATGCGAATATAAAACAATTGCTTAAAATAATGCTTCAACGAATAATTTCAGGTTTACGTGATGATGGAAGACCGAGAATGGTGGCTTCCCAATCAGGCTTTGGATTTGGAGGTGATAGCGGAGCCTTCTTCTCTGGTTTGCCTCTTAGGAGGAAGATCCAGCGGTAGCAACGATATCAGATTTGATCCGAGAATTAGGTAAGATTTAAATTTAGTCGTGGAACGAAATAATAGCATTGGTTTATTTCAGTAGTTTGTAAAAAAAATCAGTGAAAGCTGAATCTGCTGCATATAATTTGAATTAGACGAACCGATTACATGTTATGTAGAATGTGCTTTTGCAGTGGTCTCTTTAGCTGGGATTTTGAATGCTTAATCATGAAATCTTTATTGGAAAAATTGAACGATGTGATTTAGATAAACCCATTTGACTATTAATGAAGTCGTTGATGAAGGAGAATATTTTTATTGATATATATTGTACCAATTTTTCTTAATAAATGCTTTTTTAAAGTGAAAAAAATATCAGAATACATGCAAGTACATAATAGATATATTTATTTATTTACGAACATCGCCTATTTAACAAAATCTTCTATTATAAAATAATAACAAAAAATATCTAAATGAAACTGCAAATAAATATTCTACACACAATACGGGAAAATAACAAAATATATTTTAAGACAAAATAAAAATTGGTGGAAACGCATATAGGATGAACATCCTATATGCGTTTCCATCAACAAAAGTGGCGTTAAGGAAAATCAATTTAATTTCCCGTTTTGTTTCAGCGAGGAACGGATCCCCACTTCAGTGACGGGCGAGGTGGACTTTTTGGAAGCGGGTGTATCCTTCTTCCAGAGGCAATGCATAAAACACGACACCGGAATGTCGGCCGTGTCCTACAGACAGCGGGGTTCCGGTGCAGGCCCGGCTTCCAATCGACGCAGGCCACCGGAAAGCCTGGTCGGGGGAACACCACTCGACCAGCTCTGGCTGTGGAAGTGCTTCAATTACACGTAAGCATTTTCTTTATTTTTTAGCGCACATTTAAACATCGCACTGAATAAAATAATGTGGCAACTACGTTTAAAAAAAAAACACATTCAACGAGATGTTTCTAACTTTTTTATAGCGATAGTTAACTTTTTTTGAAATGACACCATATCTATTTTTTGTTCACTTCGGATAGGAGGCAGTTTCCTGCACTCGAATATCCATCACAACTATACGCTTAGCTAACAAAAAAATGAATAAAATAAAAAAATATCCAAATCGGTTTATGTTATAAAAAAACAAAGATTATAAAAAAATAAATAAACTATTTCATTAAGTGTTCAAAATGCCTACCACCTACGTCCAAACATAACTCCTCTCTATGCAAGACTCCTTGAATGCAGACACATTTCAAAACATCACGATTTAATTTGCGGCATTCAATGCGAATCCTTTTTTTATATTTTCTTATTTTATTCATTTTTTTTTTTGTTAGCTAAGCGATAATTGTGATGGACGAACATATGACAATTGTACCATTAGTGCAATGTTGGACAGTGCATTCTGAATGATATACAACCAGTTGTTTGGCAGAAGTCTTCGGACAAATAAAGGAAACCTAACACGCATCATTCTCCACCAGGACAATACGAGTGCTTCCATATCGGCTCAAATAATATACTTTTTGAGAACTGAAATAGTCGAATAGGTGGGTCACGCGACCTACAGTCCTAATTTGGTACCCTCGGACTTTTCTTATTCACGAAATTCAAAACAATTCAACATTTTTCGACGTCTAAAAAAGCGGTTGATGCGTTCAAAATACACGTTGTGGAGGTACCTCAATCAGAGTGGAAAAAGTGCTTCGAAAATTGCTTCAAGCGCACTCAGAAGTGTATTGATCCTCATGGTAAATATTTAAAAAAATGTTGGGATAAAATAAAACACAAAAGTGTATAGTTTCAAAAATGTTTTGCTTTATTGTCTCACGATAATTGTTTCCCCACACACTGGCTTCTTCAGGTGAAGATGACAATGGTAGGTTTAAAAAAATGATAAACTTTTGTACAAAAATTAATTCATTTTTTGTTGTTCTCTGTTCCTGAAATATATAAGACAACCCTATTAGGCGTTATTATTAATCAAATCACAATTGAAGCATTACTACGAAATGTCATATTTAATAAATAAATAACAACGGTCACTAGTTAATCCAAAGATCTGCGATGTTTGTCTCCCGTATGACGGATGAACCGGGTGACTCGGGAGCTTTTCCCCAACATGAACTAGACAAAGGGGGGACGGGCTCGTGTAACGAAATCCATTTAATCCCAGTTTTACGGACACAATTTATATTTTTCCTGCTGCCAGCACGAGCAGTACAGTTGCAGTTGCTCGGTGGGCGGGGTATGGGGGGTTCGTTCGCACCTTTTAAAATCCCCTCTATCCGCTTTTAATTCACCTCATCGCGCCGTTTCTTCTCTTTGTTGTTTTTTTTTTGTATTCGGATTACATCACTCGCACGCGCGCTGACTGAGGAGGGATTGCGGGAAAGAGGAGGATCTGTTTTTAAATTAAATGCCTATCTGCAATCAGTGGGGATTTAGAAAAAAAAAGTTCAAGCCCGACTTGCTTTAATTACAGCGGGATATTTTTTTGAGTTTGGTACGTTTTCATGAACTGTAATAAATCTGAATAAATTATTACAAATCTACCAATAAACTAAATAAAAACACAGATTAAATTCATAATATTAAAAGGTTCCGGCATCGAGGTCACAACCTCAGTATCATCTCTGTGATTTTAGGTTAACGTTTTATATTTATTGTACCTAACTTACAATAAATATAAAACGTTAACCTAATATCACAGAGATATATTATGTCATTTTAGATTTAAGTTTTATCGTTTATCTATTATAGATATAGATTATCTTTGTTCAATATTGAATAAAACGCAGAAAATGTATATAAGTCAATGAAATATTAATTTGGATAGATAAATCAATGCCTGTCATATATTTTTAAGAAGAGGGTTATATGCTCGATTGTGAGTTCTGCCGATTCCAATATAGACACAAGAATGATCATATGGCCATATAAGTCTGGGAGATGCCATGTCATCGTTTGCACGTCTTAATCACAACCAGACGCAGGAAGTCCAACGTGGTTCAGACATAGATCCCAGTGTTGCCGGGTGAACCTATCAAGCTATTTGATGTTGGAAGGTTTTCTGCGTTGGAATTTGTGGCATGGTAGCACCATAGTCAGTCAATTCGTAAAGTTCACCACAGATTTTCGTATAACAAATAAAACCACGTACGTCGTCGCAGCTTCCACTGAGGCCAATGAAGAAAAGTAGTCTCTTGAACGAAATCAAGAAGACAATCGTTATTAGAGAGAAAGTAAAAAAGGGTGGGTAGAGGTTTTTGTTCTATTGGATCGACTACATTGAGGTTAATCAACCTCGTGGGGACATTTGGTTCCTCTCCGTGTGGAGAGTTCGTTATCATGGAGTATCGTTAATTCGAAATTGGAGAAACGGGCTTTCGCCAGCTGATGGGTGTGCTCCTGCACATTGGGCGTTTTGGTGTAAGAATGCATTGCTGACAAACCACGGAGCACGAACGAATCATCCTACTCTGCGCGATTTCCAACCTGCGTAATTGCTCCTCTAAGCAGGACAACTATACGTCATTTTTGATCGTGTAATTGCACACCTGGCTCTAGCCAACCTTATTCTTGCTGAAATATCACTTTTGCACAAATATCTTAGTAACCTCCCATACACTTGCTATATAAAAACAGTAAATAATATTTCTAACAATTAAACGCGATTTTAACGATCTACGAACTGAAATAATTTGTAATAATCGCAAGTGAAATCAAATAAAAATAACATTTAGTCTTGATTATCACTCACAGATCATAAAACGCGCAAACGTAAAGATATAAACTATTTTTTTTTTGTGGCGGCGATAAAATGTTTACAGTCCCGCTTTGCCCGCGCCGGAGTTAAAGGACATTTTATTGCGGAATGCAAGAGTAAATAGCAATTGGGAGCGAGGGGTGGCAAACGGAGGGGGTGAGTTATAGATGACCGCGGTCTCGTAAATTGCACACGGGACGATGCCGCACTCTAATCGGCCGGCGGACGCGGCTCGCACGGACTACATAAACCACCCCCGGAATACCGAATAAATTTATATTACCGCCGGATTTACGACGTTAATTTCAGGGGCGCCCGGGGGCGAAGAATTCCGGGTTAATTTTCATTAACGCCGCGGCCGGATGTATCCGGCTCATCCGGGACCGTCGTTTGTCTCTTTTAATAAGGTATTAGCGTTTATGCTTTATTGCGCTTAACAAATGGACTTGTATCAAAACCGTTGTTCCGCACACGGAATATAATGGACGGTAACGAGCGTAATAAATTTCCAGGATTCGGAAATGCACGGGATGGATCTTTGAGTAATTCTGTACTCGATTATTCAAATGTTACAAAAATTAAACATATGCGTAAATTAATAAATTATATATAATTAATAGTTTTAATATTTAAACTTAATTTTTGTAAAAAAGTGTTTCATTTATTAAAATTAATATTTAAACATTAGTAATTCATATTGTATAAAATAAATATGAATCGATTATTAAAAATCAACCAATGAAACATTTAAATTCTCAAGAATTTAAATTTATTCAAAACAAATAAAAACACAGATTAGTTTTATTTGTTTTATTGGTTGATTTTTAATAATCTATTTATATTTATTTAATATAATAAATTACATTTTGTAGAAAATGGTAATAAATTAGAAATTTCCTAAACATATACATACTTTTTATGTATAATTTAATTCTAATTAGCTTAGTATGTAAGCAACATCACTTTGTCCGACACTCCCATGAATGTATGCATTTGTTTCTGGAAATAAAAATAAATAAAATATTTTTTTTTAATATAAATTTAGAATTAAGAAGGACTCAATTATAAATAGAAAAAAGTATTTGCCCGAGAAGTAGTTGTTTTAATGTGCATTTGTTTAAAGTACTTACGTAATGTAAGTCAAAATGTCACAGAGCTAAATGTAAACATAATTTATTAATTATTTTCAAATCATTTTTATTTAATTTAGGATTCGATTATTTAAATGATACAAAAATAAACACATGCGTCAATTAAGAAAGAATATATTGTACAAAACGGTGATCAATTTGAATTTAAAAATTTTCCTAAACTTTTTTTTTCCCTTGAAATTTTAATTTAGAATTAACAGGGGCTCGAATATTAAAATGTTACAAAACTTAAATACAAGCGCTAATTAATAATACAATGTATTATAAGTTTTATACTTCCGGCTGTTAATTCCTTCACTCAAACACTATATTATACACCTCTGACTCACCCATGAATGTAACAATTCTTTCTGGAAATAAATGAAATGAAAAACATATTGTACGAAACAGTGATCAATTTTAAAATTCCCTAAACACTTTTTTGCGTTGAAATTTTAATTTATAATTAAGAGGGACGGGGGACTTATTGAGTGATGTTTTATACGTAAAAAAAGAAACGGAACCAATAAAACGAGACATACGAAAAATGCCCCTTTTTATTGATTAAAAAGTGTTTACGTCAATTAACAAATACCACACGCTCCAATTTCGTCCAATTATTGAGGAGGAAGAGGAGGAAAAAAACAACTTTGAGGAGCTGAGCGGAGTTGCGGATGTAACTTTGCCCGTAAAACGAGGTCCTTTGATCCGAGAGGCCCGGGCATAAACGGCTCCCAACCACCCCCGGAGCCACTCCGCATTTTTTTCTCTCCCGACGCTCAACTTTACGAACACATTCCCCGAACATATTTAAAAATTACATCGCGGAGACGACTACTTACAACTTCTTAAAATTCCATATAAGTTGCGTGCCCCGGGCGGGATTGATTTTCCCCTCTGCTATTCAACAACAAAATTGATTTTTTTTTCACTCGTAGCAAATGTGATGCTGTTTTTTTTTATTTCTTCTGCTTCTTCATATACATTATCTTACTGAAAAAAAAATGTTCTGAAATAATGTTGCGACAGTAAATTTTTTTAGACCTTTATTGGCATATAAATAACATATTTACAGCAAAAAAACTTCTTGTATATATTATCCCCCTTAATTTTAATACATTTAATAATAATGTAAATGATTGGAACAATATACAAATTTTTTAATCTGAGTAATGTAATGTGTTTAATTTTAATACATTTAATAATAATGTAAATGATTGGAACAATATACGAAATTTTGAATCTGAGTAATGTAATGTGTTTGTATTGTATCTGGATTATTATTATTAATCGCTTTGCAAATAATGAGCGTTGTAACTAAGTGCTAAGTAATGCATTCGAAAGCCTGTATTCAAAATTTCATACACGTTGTATACATTTTTCTGAATAATGTATTGAATTTTTTTTTTATTTCCTTGTTAAAATTTGTTTACAATTACATAAAGTAGAAATACAAGTGAAATAGTAAAGACCAACTTTCGTAAAGTTCGCCGAAGGAAAACGTAGCTATAACACTGTAGCCGCGTACAAATTTGTTAGTGCGAAACTTTTTCAGGGAAGCCGGGAAAACGCAATATTTGTTATTGTTGTTGATGAAGGTAAGCCCGTTCAATTCCTCCTCGCCCCGAGCAAAGGAAAAAAGCGAAAAAAAGTGTAATTTCCTCAGGTCCCCGCATTGCATTCAAATGGGGGCTTTTCGACCCCCGCCGTAATTTGAATGCGGACAAGAAAGGAAATCAGTATGCAGTCCCGGACGTCCGCACGCGCTACCCTCCGCCCTCCCCCCTTCGTCTCTAATAGTCTTCCTATTTGTTTCAGATCCGAGATAGCGTCGTCGGGACTGACAATAGTCGGCCCCCAGGAGGCGGGGAAATGGTCCCTCTGGGCCCTCACCGTCTCCAATAACGGCGGCCTGAGGTTCTCGTCGCCGGTCAACGTCAAGGTGTTCAGGCCCCTGCAGGCCGAATTCCATCTGCCGCCGACGCTGCGGGTCAGGGAAACGCTGGAGGTCGACATCAAAATCGGCAATAACATTAACTCCTGCATGGACGTGAGTAATCGAATCCTTATTTTTTTTTGCTCTGCGAAGTTTTCCCTCCCTTCTTACACATAACGTCGGTATTTGCGTGTTCGGGGAAAGTTCGCCGCCTCCTGTAGGAAATATGGGAATAAAGTGCCACCCAGACGCGTTAATAATAATAATGATAATAATAAAAGTTCTTGGAGCGCTCTCTCAGGGGCTTACATCATCAACTTTTATGCACACATGCCCTCGCAAATCATCAATATCGGCTGTTTGCGGAACGCGGAACTCCTTTTCTTAATCAAATAGAACGGTCTGGCTTTTATATTATCATCCTAAATCACTTTTTTTTTTCACAAAATTACTTTAAAATATATTTATATGCATATATTTACATACTGGAACACTTATATAACATGCATTAAAAGTACATAGTCCTTCGGCATTTGGCTTCATTTTCTACATAATCACGACTGTGTTTCAGAAAACAAAACAATAGCCAATTAAGCAAAAATTGTCGATCAAAAAACAGTAAATTCTCATTTAAATATGTACTAGTTCAAGTGTTGAGCAGTTTACATTTCAAATCTTTTGATGTAATGATGATTTCACAAAAAATCACATATCTTCTTTATCACAAGCATAACTGAAGCCAACAATTGTATAAATAATTATGATATAGTTTTGGATCAAAAAAAGTAAGTGTAGTGTAGGGGGGAGAGAAAGACTTTGAATCCCTAACATTTTTTTTCAATCCCTTTAGTTAGATAAAGCTGTCATTTAATTTGAAAGACAGCACAAAGCGCCATCTTTCGCCTATTTTATAAGTAGCGTCAATAATTTGAGCTTACAAGATAGACGACCGAGAATCCTTGTTTCTTCCACTAAAGGAAAAAATTCACTCAAATATCCTTGTAGACAGATGGTTGACGATTTCACTTATAAATTAGGCAAAATATGACGCTTTGTGCTGTTTTTTTGCAATTATATGAAAGCGTGAAAGTAATTATAATAATGGCTATATTATAAATTGTTTTCTATTGTTATTAGTAAAACAAGTTCTAAAACAAACAAAAAATATCTCTAATTATTTATAAACGAAATCACATGTAAAAAAATCACATCCTCGCAAGTATCACAAATAACCTGGAGGATAATAACCAAAACAAAAAAACAAGAGAAAAACTTATCGAGCATCCAGTTGTTCGCGCTAATTAATTTTTCGAGTGAATCGAAATCCCTGGCCGGCCCCCGCTTAATTTGTCTCTTGGTAATGAAGGACGGGCCAGAACTTTATCCGCGCGCAAACATTTTACCCTCGACGGCGTGATTAAAGGGGAAAAGTTCGAGTTCAATACTTCGAATTATTGGCCACTTGAATCCGTATTTCGAGATCTCTCGAGGGCCCGACGCTTGTATTGTATGCCTCCGTTATTGGATATAGCCTCTTTTTTTATTCTTCGAGTGATTTTGCGGACCCGCGGCTAGGCTCCAATCCATTCGGGTCTTTCTGGACATGATTCAACTTTCATATAGTTTGTGTGTGTGTGTTTGTGAATAGTTTGAGTTTTTTTTATTTTATTTATTGATTGCAGCAGCTCTGTATTAGTAAAATCCATGGGCGTAACTGCGGAAACATATAGTTTGAGTTTTGTTTTTAATTATTGATTTACTATATTGAATAGTTGAGGCTTTTATTGCATCCTTGTTTAGATAAAGTAAAATACTAACGTGTATAGTTTCAAAATTATTTTTATTCTCTCACGTTTGACAACTTTCTCTTCATACCTTATGGGGAAAATAATGGATGTTTTCGCTTTTAAAATTGAAAGACAAAACATAGAATCTTTCTTTTTCTCGAAAGGAGATGGGGAAAAGAGTATTCATTTCTTCATTTTTTCCAAAATTGATGGATTTAGTGAAGAATCTTACTTTCCTCTTTCCAAACCTTATGGAGGAAGCAATGGATTTTCTTTTTTTTATTGCAAGACAGGCCGAAAAATCTTTCTTTCTTTTCTGCAGAGGAGATGGAGGAAAGCGAATATGCTTCTATTTTTTTTTTTTTTTTTTCAAAATTGATAGATGAAGTGGAGAATCTTACTTTCCTCTTTCCATCCTTATCGAGAAAGCAATGGATTTTTTTTTATTGCAAGACAGGCCGAAAAATCTTTCTTTCTTTTCTCCAGAGGAGATGGAGGAAAGAGAATATGCTTCTATTTTTTTTTTTTTTTTCAAAATTAATGGATAAAGTGAAAAATCTTCCTTTCCTCTTTCCAAACCTTATGAAGAAAGCAAAGGTTTTCCTTCTTTTTTTTAAGTGAAAGACAAACCGGAAAATTGTTCTTTCTTTTCTCCAGAGGAGATAGAGAAAAGACAATATGCTTCTTCCTTTTTTCCAAAATTGATGGACGAAGTAAAGAATCTTATTTTCTTATTTCCAAACCTTATACAGAAAGCAATGGATTTTTCTTCTATTTTCGGCATGCGCAATTAAATTTATTCAATAAATTAAATAAAAATGATTTGAAAATATGTAACATTCAAAATGTCACAGAGCTAAATGTGGAAATAATTTATTAAATATTTTCAAATCATTTTTTTTTTAATATATTTAAATAACTGTGACCATGTGAATGAATACTCTTCTCTATTTAAATTTATTCATACATAAATTTGAATTCATCACAAAAACACTATTATAAGGCAGCATGATAATACATGATAAAAAATTACAAACAAACTAAGAGTAAATAAAATCAAACTAAGCAAACTATTTCTTAAAAAAACTGACATTTTCATCAATAAAACAATTGTAAAGGAAACAATCGCCGTCCCCGTTCGAGGTAACAAGACCGATGGTTATTGCTTTCGTGTCCTTTGAAGAATGTCGGTGTTAACGGCTTGCTGGGGGGAGGGCGACGAAAGTGCAAGAACTTTTATACATCGCAAGTTTTCCGAAGCGGTGACAGGAGGAAAACTTTGCTCTTGCAACGTACACCCAATTCCCATTGTCCGACTTTCGAGCCCTCTCACCCCAATGCACTTTATTATAACTTTCGGGCGACATTAGCTGAATCGCAATTACCGTCACGGATTTTTTATGCGTTCTTTCCTTTTTTACGATTGCAGATAACGGCCCTGCTCGCCCTCAGCGAGGGGGCGCAGTTCCTCAGCAACGGGCTGCTTTACGTCACCGAGAGGCTGAGATTGGGACCGCACGGCGCGACTTCTCTGGTGGTGAGGTTACTGGTAACGACACCGGGATTGAAGAATATGACAGGTATATAAAGCTCTTTTTTTTCAGAAACGATAAAAATACACTTTTTGAAATAAATAAAACAATATTCTATAATTTAGATCAATTATGCATGCTTATGCCTATTGACAATTTGGGTTTAAATATTATTTAGGCAAGTAAAATTTAAATAAATAAAAAAATTATTAATTGCGCGCATCCCGGCAATGACCCTGACCCTGGTTCTTAAGACATCTAGTAACAATCTAAGACAAAGAAATCGAATTTAAAGTGCGCCAAAGTCATGCGTTTTGGACTTTGAAATTTGATCGATTTTGTGTTGAAAGCCGTGAATGACAGAAAGAGAATTAAAAATTGTAATAATAATAATAGGATAATATGTGGATAACTTCGCAGAAAGTGATAGAAAAAGAAAAGACATCATGCAAAACTGATTTAAAATTTATGATTTTTTTTTCCAACCTGCGTTTCTTCAGGCTAGGCTGTAAAACCCAATAATCAAACTGTAAAACTTCATTGTTAAGACGGCGCAAATGACCAATGTTGTCAAAGCTCCCTAAAACTTCAATTCAATTCAATTCAATTCATTGTTAATAATTTCGGCCAAATCTTTTGTGTTCGGCCGAAATTCTTAACAATGAAGTTTTACAACCTAATTATTGGGGTCATCAATATGTACTCCTATCATAAATACAGATTTGATCCCTTTTGACTATTGTTAATACAAAAAGAATAAATAGCATTGAATTTCCCAAAAAAACGTCTAAATGTGTTTAAATTAAAGCGTCACACATTCAGCGGGCCCATCGCAAACAAATTAAAAAAAATAGTTTTAACGGACTGAAGTATCTGAAAATATGTAGAGTACCTTAAATAAGAAAATTTCAACGCTATACTCTATATTAGTTGTAATTTACGATTTTAATTTTATCCATAATTGTATTGAAATCATAAAAAATATATATATTCTTTACATACATAGAACCTTTATTAATAAAGGTCCTATGTATATATATTCTTTATATTCCATATGGCTAAAGTATTCAACATTTAACAAAATAAACAGAAATAATGTTGCAATGTTTTTTTTTTGTCCATTTTTCCGGACTGTATTTAACAGACCATAACAATAAATAAAAGTTTTCGCAACAACCTCCCTCTTTAACTCCTCGCTGCATTACAAATGATTCTTCTGATAATCCCCTCCTCACGATAGTTTCGGTGTAGTGAACATGACGGGTCTTTTTGATTAATTAACAGACAGCGCGATTAATCACGCCGGAGCTTATAGATAAGGTACAATGTGTAAACAGGAGAGCTTTTAGTATTGTTTCGTGGGATCTACCGGGCGGGGAGAGGGGACGACCCTAATTCCATTTTTCGGTTAGCTGCACCCCAACTGTCCGACTGGACATGATGAATTCCGTTCCGGGTTCATTGTATCCCCCAAATTTATTGCTTAATATCTAGAAAATCCCCCTTCCAGGAAAACGGCGGAGGAGGGAGGGAATCATGATCGCATGATGGAAATCTGAATATGAATGGGATAAAGAAGAATGATGATCTGTATATTGGTATTTTATGCGACCGTTCTTGTATGCAAACATTTAATTTTTCTTTCTTCCCTTTTCATAAAGCTATGCTTTTATTATTTAACGCGATTTTATGGTTTTACAAAAAAAAAAATACGATTATATTATAAATCACTTTTTGGGATAACATTAAATTCCATCACCCTGTAAATCCATTTATTTTACATTCCTCATTTCAAATATTAGGGAAAATACTCGTCTGTGTGAAAAAAATCAACTCGCTAATAACCACCGATTTACCTATCCGAAATTATAAATTATAACGCAATAAAAAATAATCTAAGTTAAGCTACAAAAAAATGTATTTAAATCATGAACAGTAACAATTAAAATACTAAACTCTAGTTCTTTTAATTTTTTAATGAATTTATAATAAAATAATAATTAGAACAATGTTGCATCATAACAATTTGTCTTAAAATATAATTCATAATTAGAAATGTTGATTTCCAGACTATTGGGCTGTGGTTACACTGGTTGTGAAAGCCTACACAGTTTGATAATTCATAATATTCAAAGCAAGTTTTCCCATTCATTTCATAACTGAAGATAAAAAACACTACGATGGATGCATCACCATTATTTTTCCTCTAATTTAAATTAAATTCCCTAATTTTTACAGGCTTATTTAACCACAGCGAAATTCATCCCTTACGGTATCTGGAAGAGGGTGGGAGGATATTTTATTTTACACCGAGTCTCGGAGAACCATTTAATTAAATTTACACGGATTAATTAATTAAAACAATTAAGTCGTACCGCAGAAAGGCGCGCCCGGAGACATTATTTTTTCGCGCGCGCGCGCCCACCCCTGCCAAATGTCCGAAAGTTTTAATGAACAAAGTTGTAATGTACACACATAAATATAGAGGACTTATAAATTATGACGATAAACGTCCGCGGTAAATCTTTTAGCCGATGGTGGCGTCGCAGGTTTATTAATTTTAAAAATTCTGAGAGGGAAATTGCGCCGGTCATTTTGTTGCTTAAAAGCTAGTTTTAGCAGTGAGATGAAATTATTATATGTACACATCTATATTCAATCTGTAAAATTGAATTTGTCTAGAAAATTAGCCCTCATGAAAATATTTCGTACAGTTTAATATAAATACAATGTACCTATTTTTTTTTATATAAGTATACATTTTGTGCTTCCTATATTGAAAATCTTTATTTCTGAGTATTACATTATATAATTTTATAATACATATACATACAATCATTTACACATTGTTAGACCTCAGAAAATGGCTGTCTTTCTGCCCTGTGCTTCCTAATTATGCTAAATTAATATAATTTAATATGTTATGTCAGACAAAAAAAGGAACATTAAACACGAAATTTCAACTTTAATTATATCTACAAGTTTTATCAAATTTTTCCTTACTACATGATAATTTCCAATTATTTCTCCATGCGATCACAAATATATCAAATCTGAAACGATCCGATCCTAAATTTGTTTAGTATACGCAGTTCATGATTTTCACACATATTTTACAATTCTGAGCAAGCAACGGGCGCATCGAGTGACTGTTGTCATCTCGTTCATGCATATTCACGGCAGCTCGCTTATAATTTCGATGGTCGGGGCAAATAATTATTTATTTATTTATTTAGTCTTATATAACATCGTTATATAATAATAATAATTTTTATTTTCCAACGGAAGAATCCGACAAGGGAAAATATACAATCAAAATCATAATATAAGAAGAGTACAAGCAAAGTTGTTCCTCTCTACTTCTCAGTGTGAGGTGGGGTGCGGGGCAAATACAAAAAAAAACATATTTCATGAAATCTGATCGTTTCGGATTTGATATTTTGATGGACGTATGGATAAAGATGTGATGATTAACGTAGTGTAAGTCTTCTAAGAGCTATTCGAGCAAAAATTGGTCTTTTAATTTCTTCTGATAACTCGGCGGCAAGGCCTGAAGAAGTTTCCCTCCTGAATTTTAACGAGATTCTTACTAACGTCCAGCGCTGATGCGTTCTATTACTCTTCTTATTAACGACCCGTTTGCTTTGAATGAAATAATATTAAATTTATTGTAGCAATGAAATAAAAGCGAGAGATTTTTTTATCACCTTTTATTTGATAAATAAATCCTTATCACCGCATAAAAACATGTCTGCGTTGTTCTGGCTGGGGGGACAATAACAATAAAAAAATATTTTACAGCCGGCCAGCAGACCGGACCCTTTCCGTCCGTTAGCAATGTGGGTAATGTTTTTGCGTGTTCCAGTTGAGGTGAACGGCTACAGCAGCCCTTCGTGCGAGGGTGCGGAGGGCGTCAGCAACACAACCCTTGCCGGGGCGGTCGTCAGGTCCGCCACCGTCAACGTCCAGCCAGAAGGCGTCATCAAGACCGACACGGAGAGCGCGTATTTCTGTGCAAATGGTAAATATAAAAAATATACTTTTGTAGCCGGATAATCAAAAAATGCAATCCCTCTTGTCAGAAAATATGATAATCTCGACGGCAGACAGCTTCAAGTACGAATGGATCGGCGCGCCGAGGAACAAAGACAGCTTAATAATGGAGCTGAAAGCCGGAACGTCTAAGAAATTGGGACCGGTGCACATCGCTCTCGCGAACACTCATTATCCCAGCGAGAAGATGTACAGAATTACAGTCGGGGATATGGATAATACGGTCACGTGGATTGGTAGAGGAAAATACGGTAAATATTTATAATTATTCACAATAATTATAATTATTACAATAATTATAATTTGCAAGAGACAGTAGTGGAATGCGGCGTTGAGTAAATATCTATTAAGTTTAAATTAGTGTTAGGTAAAATCGAATAATATTAGTAATCGAGTATTTCTAAATGAACAATTTATTTAAAATTGCAAGTCTATAACTATAAATTGATGTTTTTCATAAAAATGATTTCAAAATAATTAATACATTATTTCGTGTGACATTTTGACTTACGTTACGTAAGTACGTTAAACAAATGCACATTAAAACAACTACTTCTCAGGTAAACACCCCGCTTGACATTGAATTACATAATGTACACTTGCTGTTGCATATCAGTAGCATCATGCAACAATAGTTGGTTCAATTTAATTAATTTACTTTAACAATTTTTAAATTGTGTAAGGCAGAGCTGTACTGACGAGGGATAGATCCCGAAACACGTGTCTTTTTTGTTCTTTGCATTGAATTTTTCTTGGATCAAAAATTGTTGCATAATGCAATATGTTATTGATAAACTCTACTCTTTTTTATTGATGTTGGTGTTTTTCAATAAATAGGGAATAATTACAGATAGTAATACAATATGTTGCAACAATTACAATTGTTATGTACTTAACTTTGCAATAACTAAATAGAACGAAAAGATCGACTTTACCCATCTATAGTTTAAGCCGATCACACAGATATGACGACGAGACTAATTTAAGTAGCTTGAGATCAAATCAAAGAGCATGCAACTTTTTTATCAGATTATGATGAACTTAATCGAAAGCTTTGCTGAAATCTGTATAAATTACATCAACAGACTAATTAAAGTAGCTTGAGATCAAATTCAAGAGCATACAAATTTTTAAAAAAATATATTATTATGCACTTAATCGAAAGCTTTGATGATTTTTGTATATATACTGTAGTCGGCTTTAATTTATATTATTCTTTGAAAATGATGTAAAAATCGATATATATTTTATTTTAAATTTATTGTGAAACAAACCACGTATTTAATTTGTACCTAATTGTTTTAGCATGTTTCAACAACTTTGCAATTACGTAAGACACAGCTGTACTGATGAGGGATGAAATCCCGAAACGCGTGTCTGTAGACAGCCTTATATTACGTAACTTTTATTTGAATAAAAAAATGTTTTTGCATTAAATATTTTCGATTCAAAAAATTGTTGCATTATACAATATGTTATTGTTATGCAACAGCAAATGTCTATTATTAGACATTTGTTATAGTACTTATGTAACATAACACAAATTGTCATAGTAGCTAAAGAAGAAATAATGTATTCATTATTTTCAAATTCTTTTCATTTAATTTACTTGGTTTTGTTTTCCTTATTATATTAATTTGTTTATATTACTCGAGTAGTTTCGACGTACATTATTAAGAATGATTTTAAAAGGATGAAAAGCGGATTTTTTATGTACAGTTTTTTGTTTGTTTATCCAGATAAAAAGGGATTTAATTATCGGGGAGTTCTTCGTTATCATTAACAATGTGTTTTCCCGCCTTAATGAGTTTACAGATTACAAGCGCTTCCCGATAATTAATTAAATTGATATTCCTTTTAAATTATATTTAAATCTGTGAAATTCACATTTTAAATTTTCAATACGTACAGTTTTTCAAAACGAACCTTTTTCAGATTATGGTGTTCAATTGACGAGCGCTGAAACCCCTGGAATAATTTCCCAGGATGAATGGCGGACGTTCTGGCTTTCATGGGAGAAGAACATGATAACCTTCGGCAGAGGGGCGTCCGTGCACAACGGGACTTTACTGAAATGGAAGATGGATAAGAAAGTAAAAATACAACAAATCGGTTTCGCATCTTCTTGGGATAACCTAGCGGAATTCAGGTAGAATTTTTGAATATTTACAACTTCATTATTTTATTTAGTTTTTTTTTAATATACATATATTTAAGTATGAAATAAAAAGCAGCACTGAATATACACAAATTTCTTTTTAATATATACCTTAATGTATTGCGAGCGTATTTTCAATTGTGATTCAAATGACCAGAGAAGTATCGTCCCTGCAAATATAAAGAATATTTTATTTTACATGGATCTTTATATTTGCAGAGATTATATTACCATTGTATATTTGCAAGGTCCATGTGAAATAAAATATTCTATGTATATTTAGTGCTGCTTCTTGTTTCATTAAATGAATCATTTGGAATTGTACATTCGCAATAACTTTTGTGATTTAATCAACCAATACAAAATTTCATATAACTCATTTAAAATTGGACAAGCAAATTCATTGTAATATAAACGTATGTTTTACGTAAAAAATATATTCCCTGTATGAATATAAAGAGACCTTAATATTCCCCTCATGCTCAATTTATAATATCCTCAATGTATATATTTTTTTATTTTTTTTATGGAGCTTATATATTTTTTTATCGATATTTTCTTTATACATCAGCCATACATTTTTTTGCCTTTATATATTAAAAACGATTTTCTTAAATTAATTGCTTATATTCTCGTAAAAGGCAGTAATTTACATTTTAACTCAGCGAGCTCCCATCATTAATCAATTTATTTGCGCGTCCTTAAAATCCCCAACTTTCGATTTTTATGCGAGTCCTTCGCGGGTCATTAATTAAGATAAATATATATTTTTCGCCTCGTTTTTTTTTTTGCTCTCAAAAAGAGCCCGTTGTGTAATAATAATACGGCGAAAGATATAATAATAAATGCTCGGACGTGTCTCAGTGAATAAATCACGGCGCAACTTAATTGTTATCTATTTCCGCGGAAAGCCGTTTCTGTTGGCGGCGTCATTAATCTAGGGGTGCGTCAATGGCAGCCCCCGAGGATAATGTTTTCCATTTTTAATTTTCCGCCACGCTTCCTTCTTTCAACTCCGATTTGATTGATCGCGGCAATGAGCGCGGGGATATACACACGCGGAGATTCTTTTTGTCGTTATTGTAATTTTTTGAGGATAATCGACTTTTCTGCAAGAAAAGTACAACTCGCATTAGTCTTAACTTTAATTTCAAGTCGTTAATTTTCTTTAATGTAAAATATGATGAAAACTTAAGGAATTATTACAAAAACTGTGGTTTCACAATTTCTCCACAACGGGTTTAAATAAGAAATTAACTCAACATTAATAATAATAATAATATGAAAACCTGGCAATAGAGGTGCAGTTTATCTACAAACTAGAAACAATCAAAATTGTTCCAGATCTTTCAGCCAATTAATAATATTTAAAATATTTTACAATTTCGTGTTAACCCTTATTTTAATTTAATTCGTGTAGTTAATTGCAACGGCCATTCTGACCAAAATGTGAAATAATAATCTTAATAATAAAAAAAAACGGAGGTGATTCACGCTTTTACAATAATTTAAATTAAAATTAAATAATGAGGACAGAGTACACGTTTGTAACATCACACATAAGGATTACATTGCTGCCATAAATGGTCCCTCGAACCGGATCTTCTTTATGCCTGTCAATACAGAAAATGTAAATAATCCTGCACTAGTTCATACAATGAACAGATCTATTGAAAATATAAATAAAAATTAATTTAATAATAAAAATGTTCAACCACCATTCTTCTAGCGTATGGATAACTGGTGATGGCCATTTCGGTCTTTCGAACCTCGTCAGACCAGTGTGTTCCATGTGCAATGCCTTGGCGAAGGCCGTTGAACGGATGTTGTGTTGTTATTAAATAACCTGATTTGAATTATATAATTGAAATTAGGCAAAGGATTGTGCTTGCGCTGTCTTTTCAATTATAAAATAAAAATTCAATTAATTCTTTTCAAATTCTTTTCATTTGAATCACTAAAAAATCACACTAAATAATTCCCTTTTCATTACTGCAAAAATTCCTACATTGTAGGTTTTATTAAAATGTTCAATATACAGACGCTTGATTAACTCTTCAATATTTTTGTTTGCACAAGGCAAGTATATTAAAGAGAGGTATTTTTTAATAAAATCAAACTTTTAAGAAAGGATTAATCGACATTTATTGATCATTGCCAAACATTTTTCTTGTTTAATTTAATTGTCTTTAAATTTTAATTGATGGCAATTTATGAAATATAATTTTTTGTTAAATTTCCACTTCATTTATTTTATTCCTTCCAGAATTTGGAATTTCAATGACGAATCGGGCTTTTCGCAAGTGCTCCATCTAGACACGCCCAGATCGGTGGTGCCCGGCTCCGAGTCCGGGGAGCTGGTGATTTCCGGCGGGCTGGCCCTGCCGACGCTCGCGAAGCAAAAACAGACCGGCGGATTATCGGACACTTTATCCTTCCTCACGAATCTCCTGACGTTGCAGCATCTCGGGCACAAAGCCAACGAGACCCTCAAGCTGGACGCACTCAACAATTTACCCGGACAGGTAATATTGCATAAAGAGTCGCTTAGAGTAAAACTCCTGTGCCAGGGCAGCAATCTCAATAAAAAAAAGAGATATCTGCGGGAGATATATTGTCTTGGATTTTTTTTTTTTTGCAGATACAAACGATTTTGTCGTTCCGGAAAGTGGATAACTCGTTCAGCGAGCATCAAATGCTGGGGAGTCACCGGTCGACGGTGGCCATCCTTGAAGCGCTGGCGAAAGTTCAGAACTACTTCAGCATCGACCCTGAGTTAATACAGGGGATGAAAAAGTGGGTGCAATCGCGGCAGGAAGACGACGGGAGTTTTCTTCCACTGCACGCCGATATTAAGCTCATCAATGAGGCTTCCATTAATATTTCCGAGGAAGTAATCTCCTTAGAGGGTGTCATTGAAGTAACGGCGGAGACTGTAATTGCCCTCTACGAAATCGGCATCGAAAATGATGTGGATGCGGATGCTATGCAGAAGGCGAAGGTTTATTTGGAGAACACTTTGCCGAGCATCAAATCATCGGAAACTTTAGCGGCGGTTACGTTAGCTTTGGTTTTAGCTAGGAGTGCGGCGGCAACGTTGGCTGTGGAGAGATTGAGGAATGCTTCGACGACGGAAGACGGGGAATTTGGATGGCCTCACTTGGTCCCGAAAAGAGATGCTGCTGATTGGTTGTATGAATCTGAAGCAGGACATACACTTAAAGAACCATTAATCGGTAGGTTATTACTTACTAAATTAAAACATAACTCAATAAGTCTTTAAACTAACAATCAGAATGCCATGAAATTTTGACACGTACTATTTGAAGGTTAGTACTATCCGAAAATCAAGTAGGTCTATCGAGAATATTGCTATAAATGTGTTAAACCGGGGACTACTCGAGTGACCTGTTACTTAATTGCGAAAACCTATTATATTTTTTCCTGTAAATAAATCCCAATTATACGCAATGATAAGCTAACAATCTCTTATTGTAGCAACCGTTGAGGATTACAAAGCATCCCTCTACGCCCTGTCGACCTTCTGTCTAATCGGGGATCTCAAATTCGCGGAATCGGTAACTCGCTACCTATTCTACCGATCGCACATGTTGGATAAGCACTACGAACTGCTTTACGCTGCGGTGAAGGCGTTTTCCAGGTATGACAACCTGTCGAAAGACCGACACCGTTCCCTGACGATATCGCTGGCCACTTCCGGTATGGAGCTGACCGACACGCTGGAACTCAAGTGCGACAAGGCGCCCACGATACTCCACCTGCCTAGTCTTCCGACCAAAGTTTTCGTTTACGCAACGGGAGCGGGATGTGCTACAGTGCAAGTGAGTTGAAAAAAGCTTTTTTGAGTGAAAATTTTTAATGAAAAACAATTGGTAAGTAATAAAAACAGAATTTTATAAATTTCAATTAATTTATTTGAAAACATAATTAGAAAATATGGAGAATGAGCTCATATTAATTTGATATAGTTATTTCAATGGCCAGAAATAGTTGAAAATTAATAGTTTTCGGGAAATTAAAAAACCCATGTTCTTTCTGTTACAATCAAAAGCCTTTGATATTTTTTTTAAAACCCATATGGGTGGAAATGATCAATTTTTCGGTAAACTAAATACCCCCGTCTTCTTTCTATTATATTTTTCCCGAAAACTTTAAAATCTCAGAAAGTTTCTCAAAAAGAGTACACGGAATTCTGTGCTAAGGACTTAATTTTTGTAATCCCAAAGGGAGGACGTTTTAGGGATCTAACGTGACCTATGCAAGCTTATGCATTTGTGCATACCTTCCACAAAAACTAAACCTTAGTTATGTTAACACGTATAATAAAAACACGATTGTTTAAAAGAAACGGTGATTTTGAGTTAAAATTTATAATAAAATTTAAGGACAATGATTTTTTTGTTTTGTTTTAGGGTAAAACGTCATACTCTACATACTCAGCTAAAAGCAAAACGCACCTGCTGGAAATATGGTCGAAGGTCGTTCAGGAGATTCTACCGGATCGGAGCTCGGTTGAAGAAATCGAAGGAAAATCTCCTATGTTGAAGATAAAAACTTGTTTCCAGTAAGTAATTTAATAAAATGTTCAACCACCATTCATCTAGCGTGTGGATAATTGGTGATAGCCATTCCGGTCTTTCGAATCTCGTCAGACAGTATGTTCCATGTGCATTGCCTTGTAACAAACAAAAATGTGTGTATATAAATCTCTAACTTGTTTCTCATTTATCACTTGATGAAACATGATTAAATATTTAAAGAATTGAAAATATAAGATCTCTTGATTTGTTTGACTTATAACATTTATTTATTTCAACTAGTTTCGAGCTACAAGGTATTTTCAAAGAATGTACAAAATTAATATACACGTTGACCCCTGACATTTTTAATACCGGCATTCGAATGTATTATTTGGCACTAAGTTACCAAGCTCGTTTTTTGCATAGCGGCAGTAACAACCATAGCGACCAATAATATTAGGTCGAGTCATAAGTAACTTCCGTTTCTTAATTAGATATTTATTTTGACTTCATTAAATAAAAAAAAAATACATTAATTTATTACGTATTCACCCCCTTTATCTATATCCTTCTCCCATCTTCCTGGCAGTTTACGAATTCCTTCCTTGCAAAATGTGGCTGGTTTGGACTGGAAGAAGTTTTCGGCAGTCTGCGTGATTTGCTCTTCATGAAATGATGAAAGCGAGTATTTCAAAAATTTTTGTAGGGAACAGAAAAGGTGGTAGTCTGTCGAGGCAATATTTGGGGAGTAAGGAGGATGTGGTAAAACAGACCATCCAAGCTCAAGATTTTTTTCTTTAGCCACCTTCGCTGTATGAGGTCCCGCATTGTCGTGCAGAAGGATGACATTTTTGCGATAGACGAGTACAGGACGCTTTTCGCAGAGTTTTTCTTGAACTCTTTGCAGCTGCTGAACATCCGCAGTAATAATATTCCTCGACCATCCCAACATACACACAATCATTTTTTTGCCATGGATGTTTGATTTCGGATCTGGTAGGGGTGGTTCATCCTTATCAAGCCACTGTCGTTTGCGGACTATATTCTCGTAGGTGACCCTTTTACTTTACTCATATTCAAAATTTCAGGAGATAACGTGTATACGATAGATGTTATAAGTGAAACAAATCAAGTAATTTTATATATATATAATCATCTTTATTGAGTTTTTTTATATACATTGTTAAATACAATATAGTTTATTTTATTATTTCTAAAATGGCTATCGACCATCGGTCTTTCAGCCAAGTAATTTTATATTTTTAACTTTCTAAATATTTGTAATATTTTTTTATATTTATTTATAGGTGGAATCACAAAAGACCGTCAGGAGTTTTACGAATGGAGGTGACGTTATTTTCGGGCTTCGAGTTGACGTCAGCTCCACCGATGGTACTCGACCCGAAGGAAAATATGGTGGAAATGCAGCACGGGTATATCGGGAATAATTTGTGGTTTATTTTCGCGAACGTCACCTCAGCATGTCCAATTTGCGTGCAATACTTAGCAAGGAGTGTTTACGTGATTTCCTCGCTACGGCCTGCTTATGCTAAGATTTACCCCGCGAACCGCGAGGATTTGGCCGCGGAAATATTTTTCCACACGCAAAACGGTAGTACATTATTAAAGGGAATAACGGAGGATGATTTGATTACTTGGTTCGGGAAGAACAACACGGAGGAGAGGGATTTGGAGGAGCCGTGCAAGGAAGAGAAGGTTAGCACGAGCTTTCCGGAAACTACTTTGAGTGAAAGCGAGTATTTCAGTGAGAATGCGACGGAAGGGAGTTTGAAGGAGAGTATTGAGGACTTAAGCGTGACCACGTATACGATTAACGTTGATAAAAATTCGATTAGCACGAATTTCAGCGGGGAACAGAAGAGGGAGTTGCTGATTGAACCAACGGCCATCACCGCGGAGAATGAAACTGATTTCAACGCGAATGAAACGCGCGAGGTGACGATTTCACATTCAACTGATGAGATTATCCTTCAAGCTAATGTTAATTTAAATTTAAAGAAGGGGGGCGAGAATTCAAAACCTGATTTGAAAGAGAATGCAATTGAAGCCCAGACGGAAATAACGAAAGGTAGAGAAGGGGTGGAAATGGTAACGACGCAGACGAGCGTGAAAAATGAAACGCAATTAGAAAAAGTGATTACATCCTCGACGACGACCACGCAAACCCCCGTTGCCGAGGATTCGAAAATAATCAAAATCCCCGACAATCAATTAGTAGTCGATTTAAACGTCTCCCCCCCTAAACACGTGAACACCGAAAAACAGGAAATCCCGACGAAATTCCTCGAGGAAGCGAAAACGGAACTTCCGCCGGCGATCTTCGCCCCCGAAATCAAGAACGACAAGTACATCCTGCTCGACAGGGAGCAACTGTGGGGGATGCTCAGGGAGGTCGTCAGCGACGAGATCAAGAAGAACGCCAATAGTAAGATCCTCGACGGGCAGAAGCTGAGACGTCAGGGTTTCTCATAAATCAAAGACTAAAATTTTAAAAAATAATAATAAATGCGGGTTTTTGTGTGTGTACATACATGAGTGTGGAGAGGAGGGAGGTTTCTGTGTGATTAAATCAGTGCCAAAAAAAGGGGAAAGAAAAATAAACACTGACTGGATCCGCACATAGTCAAGCAGTTTAGCAATATTAACAATCCATAGAATATAATGAAGAAAATGGAAAAAAACGATGTAAACAATCATTGCAATGTTTATTTGGTTATTCTTTTGAGTTTATGCCTCTTAGAAATAGTTTGAAGAAATAAAAAAAAATGCTCAAGCAAAATATTATTTACAAATTAGTACAGTGTAGAAAAATTAATTATTAATATTAAAATAAATGAATTATTCTTTTTTTACTTCACTTTTTCTTTCTTTAAAAAGTGATGTTAGAAACGAATCTTAACCTCGACACCCAATATGGGTAAAAGAGGATAAGATTAAGAAAGAAACGAATCTTTCATTTATGTTATGTAAAACTTCACATAACTCATCATTAAAATTCAGTTTAATAATATTTATTTATGAATTTCGTTTACTGTTCTCATACACAAGACATTAGTTCGCCTTCCTTTAGTGGACGAAACAACGATTCTCGGCTGTCTACCTTGTAGACTCGAATCGTTGACGATGCCACATGAAATTAGGCAAAAGATGGCGCTTGAGTCGTCTCCCGCTCATTATGATTAATAATAATAAATAAGAATAAATTATTGAAAAACGCACATTAAATTAAACTTTAAATTCTAGACTAATTTCGTATTATTAGCCTATTTTCAAATTTTAATTCCTCTTTTAAACGGGCTAATAAAGCACCTTAAACTAATCGAGAATTTAAAAATAATAAGATAATTATGTATTTTTATTTTATTGCTAAAATTTTAATAAGTTATTCGTATATATTATTTAAAAAAATCAATATTCCAATATTTAAAGATAATAAAATAATTTATTATGTATTTTTATTTTATTGCTAAAATTTTAATAAGTTATTATTATTTATTATTTTAAAAAAATCAATATTCCAATTTAATTTTGATTTTTTTTTTTAATTGTACATGATAATCAATGGATTAATTCCACTTCATTGTACATTGTTTATATTTATATAAATTTCTGATTTACTTTGTTTGTATAACTTTGATATTGCATATTTGATTATTAAAGTTATACAAAGAAAATCAGCATTTTATTTAAATACTTTTTATTTTCATAATAAATTAAATTAAAAAAAAAAATTCGACGCAAGCGCCATCTCTCGCCTAATTTCATGTGGCATCGTTATTTATATTTTCATTTCATTCAAATTTATAATTAATTTATCGATTTTGGTAAAATTCAGATTATTTTCAATTTGTTTTATTTCTGTTTAAATAAATCATTGATTTTCCATGTTTGTATAACTTTAATATTGTATTTTTGATTATTAAAGTTATACAAAGTAAATCAGTGTTTTATTTATTTATTCAATTTGACATTAAAGCACTACTAACCTTTTTTTTTTCATAAAAAAAGTGTGAAGTAAGATTGTTAATACTTTCAAATTAATTTGATCTTCATGTAACTCAATCCATAAATTTCATTTTTTTTTATTCTATTCAAATTTAATTGATTTAAATATTGTGGTAAAATCCAGAGTATTTTCATTTTTTTTATTTCTTCAAGCTAACGTAATTATAAGGAGTGATATTCAAATAATTTTAAATATTCCATGTAAAAAAAGCAAATAGTAAAGAAAAAATCAAGAAAATATACATTAAATTTAAACAAACATGCACCACTGCACACTTCTTTTTGTAATATATGTGTAAATAGTTAATGAAAATGAAAAAAAAAAAACGTCCGCCCATGAACCTACAATTTTCGAAAAGAAAAAAAGTCTAAATTAGAAACAATCTGCGTGTACTAATGTTAAATGAATGTGCCAAAACTTACTGAAAATCCAAACAAAAACCGCATTCGAAACAAAAAAAAATTGACCGTTTGAAAAAAAAAAAAAACAAGGAGAAATTGTATTTAGGTGAACGTGAGAACATCGAAACTTTTGATAAACTTCATCAACTCTCTCGATAAAAATTTTAAAAAGGCAAAAAAAATACTAATGAATAAAACGCTGAGTGCACATTTTGTACATACATTTTCCAAGCCCTTGTTCCGTCACTTTGAAAATATATATTTTATAATATTTGCACGTGTCAATTGTTTATATTGGATATTTTTGGTAGGGGGATGAATATGGAATCAATTATGTATTCGCTCGGTGTAGTTGAGGAACGGTTTTAATAATCACAGGAAAGGGAGAATTCATGCGTAAATCGGAGGGATGTAAATAAATAGTTCAATAGCTACAAAATGAAAATAAAAAAAATTAATAAATATGTGCTAACTGTAAAAATTAACTAAGCTCAATAACTAATAAGGATGAATTAAACAAAAATAACAAAAAATTGCCAAAGCAATATAATTTCCAGAGAGATTAACCCTTTTGCTTCCAGTGTTGAATGATATTTTAAATACGAAAATAAATTTAAAAAAAATGAACTAAATAAAATGTGTATTCATGTCATATCAGTGTTTTAAATAAACAAAACAAACGTTCGTTTCGATTTATATAAATATATTTATTTATTATAATCTATATATAAATTATTTCATGTGTCAATAATTCAGAATTCCAAGAGGTGCTTACTACTGCTGCCGCAACCAACGGACGGCATTTTCGTCTTTTCTGAATCCTTGTTTATGTCTTGTATATCTGTAAAATTATTGTTTTTATTAATAAAATTATTTAATTATAACACCTGCTACGTGTTTGATTAAACCCGTTTATTTACCTGGGGGTAAATGCAGTTTTTCAATGCCAAACTTTTTCCTCCTTTGCTTGAAGACGTATTCGATCGGCCCCGGATGTTTCGAGGTTAAGGAATTAATCGCAGCCAGTTTATTCACGAAGAAGAAACCATGGAAATCGGAAAGGGCTTTGTTTTTCTCCAGTTTGGTGCCGGCAAACGATTCCAAACCGATGGCTATATCACTTATGTGCGTTAAGCGTGTTTTACATAAATTTTTTAACTGCAGAATTTAAACAAATAAGAAAAAAATCACAAGATGAAAAAAAAATATATAAAAAATACAAAAAAATCTATTTTCTATAATGAAAGAATGTAGAAAGTAAAAAAATGTACGTTTGAGAATATCATAAAGTAGAAATGGCCAAAGTTAATTTTTCCGATCTTGTTGAATTAATTTATTAATAAACACTAATTCATTGTTGTTTGTTAACTTTTGCTGCTTAAAATTACTTATTTATTAATATTAAAATTACTCTAATAATAATAATCCCATATAATCATAAACTGTTCTTCTCTAGAATGCTTTCAATATCTTTATTAAAAAAAAAAATTAGTTGGCAATGAAAGTAACTACAAGCTATAGGTTAAGAATTTGATAAGTTTTGACACATGTCATGTTTTATTTGTTTTTATTCACTAGTGCAAACAAAATAATCATAATATTTATTTATGAGAGACCCAATAACTTACAGAGAAATTATGTAGAACAAATTACAAATAACTCAATATAACATAAATGTAATATAATAAAAAAAATCGTGCACTGCAACCTTAAAAATAATTTTCACAGTGCCACATTCCACAGCTCTCTACAATTCTCAAATGCACTATAATAATCGTAATAAAGTGATTAATGAGAACATGGTGAAAAATAAAAGAACATACCTTATTAGATATATAAGTAGGTATGGTAATCACAGCAATTCCAAAACTCTTCCTAATCAAACACTTCATGTAGAAAACAAACTTAGTGATCTCGTCCAAATCCTCGTCAGAAACCCAAAGCGGGGAGCCCAATTTGTACACACAAATCCTCAACAGACTTTTCTTATCCAATTTATCATCCAAAAAATACCTCTCATCCTTAATCGCATTCCCCACGGAACGGAGCAGCCCATTCAAATGCTCCGACTTGAACAAACCGCTGCACAGTTTCACCTCCTCCAAACCCGAATAAAACCGAAAATCGCACTTATCCAACTGCTCGGCCGTCATATAAGTCGACAGGTCATAATAATGCCCGAAACGCGATTTCACAGTCTTTTCTGTAGTGGGCAAGTGTTGGTAGCGGAACGCTATTGTCATCTGCTCGTCTTGGCCGGCCTCGGCTTTGATTTTCTGCTCGACCGAATCAGCTTCTAAATCATTAGCGACTGGTAAATGTTGAGCCTGCAATAACATTTAATTTATTCCCCCTGTTTTTTTTTTTCTTAAATAAAACAAAAACTTTACTATGTCAGTATTCGGGTCGCAATCTAAACTAGATAGAAGGCATCCGTGGTTATTAACGACTCCTTCAGCTAAAAAGTACTTCAGTATTGTTCTGGCATAAATTCCATAATTGTCTTCTTCTAAAAATTGATAAAAAAAAAACAAAGGTCAAAGTTATTATAACATGTAGAGTATTTTTCAATTAATTTCATTACCTACTAAAATGAGTGTTCCGACTGGTACTCCTCCACCTGCATTATAAAATGATGATTGGTTTTAAGTTACGTGAAGAGTATAATTAAAATAATTAACACTGTTGTATCATTTCTTTAGTTGTTATTAATGAGTGCATAGCACTCAAAATATATATCTAAGCATTAGAAAATAAAGTGTGAAGAAAGGATACAACAATGTTAACATTTTTTCTAAATTTCTCGAAAAATCTGAAATTCTTCAAATTATTTCTAATTTTACCAAAATGTTCACAATAAACGAGAGAATAATATGTGTTAATTTTATATGCAGAAAATAAACGGTTCTTAAACATAACACCTTTAAAGTAATCGCTTGTAAATTCAGTTAGCAGCCATTAAGTTTTCATCAAATATACTCGGTGAAATATCTGTATTGACCACAATTGTATTTGACATTGCTTATTACTTTTCCATTTAGGTAAAAGAGCAAATTTACTTTACATAAACACATTAAATACGAAACAAACTCGCTTTATTTAATAAACTAGAACATGATATAAAAAATCCTAGAAATTATAGGTTACGTTTCTCACCCAACAGTTCGTCCAGCATTGGAATCCCAGTTGACGCCAGGAGTTGTGCATTGTGGGGACTCGGCAGCGTACCGGGGATGTTTAACTTCGGTTTCTTTTCCATTTTTCACATTAATTTCACTTAAATGAGTAATTATTTTTAAAACGCACACTTTCTCAAAACATTGGCCGTAGATAATCAATGAGATAGATGAAACGGCAGGAACTGTTCCAGAACGGAACAGTGATTCGTTGAGAGTTTTCGATTGATCCTAGCGAAAAGTGCAATTTGTCAATGGAATATATTTGAATTCATATATTTCCGCATTTGTAATAAATTGAATATTAATTACGATTAGATTGTTTTTTTGTGGCTAAAATTAATAAAGTTTTCAGCGCCATCTTTTAAGTATTTCATCTAATAAATGTTCTAGTCGCGCCATCTATGAATAATTTTTATAACTTTTAAAATCAAAGATTATGTATGATATAGAGTAATAGAGTAAATAAAACAAAGATAGAATATTTTTCATGTATGTGGCTCCCTCTCTGAACTTTTTTTGGAACTTTTAAAACCAAAGATACTGTAAATAGAAAACAGTATTCATTCACTTGGTCACAGTTATTTAAATATATTAAATAAGAATGATTTGAAAATAATTAATAAATTATTTTCACATTTATCTCTGTGACTATAGACTTACCCACGTAAGTACGTTAAACAAATGCACATTAAAACAACTACTTCCCGGGCAAATACCCACGCCGGACATTGAATTACATAATGTACACCTGCTGCTGCACATCAAATATTGAATAATGCAACAAAATTTTTGATCCGAGAAAAATTTTATGTAAAAACAACAAAAGGAACGTTACATAATATAAGGCCATCTGCAGACACGTGTTTCGGGATCTATCCCTCGTCAGTACAGCTATGCCTTACATAATTTAAAGATGTTAAAATAAATTAATTAAATTAATTCAAATACAATCAGCAAAATTAAATCAGTTATATTAAATCAAATTAAACTAAATCAATTTAAATTAAATTAAACCAAATTAATTCAATTTAAATCAAAACCGAATAAAATTAAACGAAAAGAATTGAATCAAATTAATTAAAAAGAGCGACCCTCACCTGCCGCGCGCTGAGATAGTAATGACCGGCGAAGGAGGACGTGCGCTCGTGTATTGTTGTTATCGCAAATTCACAAAAAACCTCTCTCGGTTCGGATTTGAATAAATGCCTCGCTGGCTATTAATATAAATAGAAAACAGTATTCATTCACTTGGTCACAGTTATTTAAATATATTAAATAAAAATGATTTGAAAATAATTAATAAATTATTTTCACATTTATCTCTGTGACTATAGACTTACCCACGTAAGTACGTTAAACAAATGCACATTAAAACAACTACTTCCCGGGCAAATACCCACGCCGGACATTGAATTACATAATGTACACCTGCTGCTGCACATCAAATATTGAATAATGCAACAAAATTTTTGATCCGAGAAAAATTTTATGTAAAAACAACAAAAGGAACGTTACATAATATAAGGCCATCTGCAGACACGTGTTTCGGGATCTATCCCTCGTCAGTACAGCTATGCCTTACATAATTTAAAGATGTTAAAATAAATTAATTAAATTAATTCAAATACAATCAGCAAAATTAAATCAGTTATATTAAATCAAATTAAACTAAATCAATTTAAATTAAATTAAACCAAATTAATTCAATTTAAATCAAAACCGAATAAAATTAAACGAAAAGAATTGAATCAAATTAATTAAAAAGAGCGACCCTCACCTGCCGCGCGCTGAGATAGTAATGACCGGCGAAGGAGGACGTGCGCTCGTGTATTGTTGTTATCGCAAATTCACAAAAAACCTCTCTCGGTTCGGATTTGAATAAATGCCTCGCTGGCTATTAATATAAATAGAAAACAGTATTCATTCACTTGGTCACAGTTATTTAAATATATTAAATAAAAATGATTTGAAAATAATTAATAAATTATTTTCACATTTATCTCTGTGACTATAGACTTACCCACGTAAGTACGTTAAACAAATGCACATTAAAACAACTACTTCCCGGGCAAATACCCACGCCGGACATTGAATTACATAATGTACACCTGCTGCTGCACATCAAATATTGAATAATGCAACAAAATTTTTGATCCGAGAAAAATTTTATGTAAAAACAACAAAAGGAACGTTACATAATATAAGGCCATCTGCAGACACGTGTTTCGGGATCTATCCCTCGTCAGTACAGCTATGCCTTACATAATTTAAAGATGTTAAAATAAATTAATTAAATTAATTCAAATACAATCAGCAAAATTAAATCAGTTATATTAAATCAAATTAAACTAAATCAATTTAAATTAAATTAAACCAAATTAATTCAATTTAAATCAAAACCGAATAAAATTAAACGAAAAGAATTGAATCAAATTAATTAAAAAGAGCGACCCTCACCTGCCGCGCGCTGAGATAGTAATGACCGGCGAAGGAGGACGTGCGCTCGTGTATTGTTGTTATCGCAAATTCACAAAAAACCTCTCTCGGTTCGGATTTGAATAAATGCCTCGCTGGCTATTAATATAAATAGAAAACAGTATTCATTCACTTGGTCACAGTTATTTAAATATATTAAATAAAAATGATTTGAAAATAATTAATAAATTATTTTCACATTTATCTCTGTGACTATAGACTTACCCACGTAAGTACGTTAAACAAATGCACATTAAAACAACTACTTCCCGGGCAAATACCCACGCCGGACATTGAATTACATAATGTACACCTGCTGTTGCACATCAATAAAATATTGCATAATGCAACAAATTTTGATCCGAGAAAAATTTAATGTAAAAACAACAAAAGGAACGTTACATAATATAAGGCCATCTGCAGACACGTGTTTCGGGATCTATCCCTCGTCAGTACAGCTATGCCTTACATAATTTAAAGATGTTAGAATAAATCAATTAAATTAATTCAAATACAATCAGCACAATTAAATCAGTTATATTAAATCAAATTAAACTAAATCAATTTAAATTAAATTAAACCAAATTAATTCAATTTAAATCAAAACCGAATAAAATTAAACGAAAAGAATTGAATCAAATTAATTAAAAAGAGCGACCCTCACCGCCGGTCATTACTATCTCAGCGCGCGGCAGGTGAGGGTCGCTCTTTTTAATTAATTTGATTCAATTCTTTTCGTTTAATTTTATTCGGTTTTGATTTAAATTGAATTAATTTGGTTTAATTTAATTTAAATTGATTTAGTTTAATTTGATTTAATATAACTGATTTAATTTTGC
Organism: Philonthus spinipes; assembly: GCA_963082785.1. Classification (NCBI taxonomy): domain Eukaryota; kingdom Metazoa; phylum Arthropoda; class Insecta; order Coleoptera; family Staphylinidae; genus Philonthus; species Philonthus spinipes. The sequence continues at coordinate 26,539,922 of OY720307.1, read as the reverse complement.
TGATTGTATTTGAATTAATTTAATTAATTTATTTTAACATCTTTAAATTATGTAAGGCATAGCTGTACTGACGAGGGATAGATCCCGAAACACGTGTCTGCAGATGGCCTTATATTATGTAACGTTCCTTTTGTTGTTTTTACATAAAATTTTTCTCGGATCAAAAATTTTGTTGCATTATTCAATATTTGATGTGCAGCAGCAGGTGTACATTATGTAATTCAATGTCCGGCGTGGGTATTTGCCCGGGAAGTAGTTGTTTTAATGTGCATTTGTTTAACGTACTTACGTGGGTAAGTCTATAGTCACAGAGATAAATGTGAAAATAATTTATTAATTATTTTCAAATCATTTTTATTTAATATACCAAAGATACTGCATCGTGAAGAGTAATAGAGTATGATAGCAAAGACAAGAAAAATTTCAAGCGGCGCCTCAGTGAAAAAAAAAATGTAAGTTTTAAAACGAAAGATGTTTTTTTTAAAGAGTAATAACTAAACGTAAAAGTAAATTAAACTTGTAATAATAAATATGAATAGATTACTAAGAATCTAACAATAAAATAGATATTAACAAAGATTAAATTGAATAACTTTAAATTCTCGATTAGTTTAAGGTTATCAGCACATTGTCAAGAGAATTCAAAATTTAATTTAAAATTATTCAATTCAATCTGTCTTTATTTATTTTATTGGTAGATTTTTAATAATCTGGACTATTCTATAAGGGTTATGTTAAGTTTAACGCTTATGTTATATTTATTATCACAGTCTAAGCAATTTTTGTAATATATATTTATTCATGGAATGTGAAATAATTAATTAACGTACACGTTAACCGTAAAATTTCTCATGGGGAATAGCCTCGAATATATTCATATTTATTATTACAGTTATTACCAATGTTTAAACAATATATGATCAAAACGTGCGATCAATTTCAAGAATAAGGCCCCAATTCATCTAATGATTCACAATCGGTATACAGAAAGTCTGTAAGTTCCCTTTCTCGGGTGATAGTGAATCAATACACGTAACTATGATTGATCCTTTCTCGTTCGCGGATGATTTTGAATCGGCCCTTAATAAACGGCATCTATTATACGTACAACTTCAGATTATTTGTATTTGTTTCGGCGCTGATTTCGAAACGATTGAACCGTCAGCGACGCTCGCCGTGCGAAAATCGAACCCACCAGAGTTTTCCGGGGTGGAAATCTACCTACCTACCCCTCTGATTCCCCACCACCCCGATCAAGTTTGCGCGCTTCGACCCGTTTTCCCCCCACCGAGCACCCTTTCCCGAAAAGCGCAGGAAAGCCCTTGCGGGGGAGCTTCAGTTTGCGTGCGCTCACCAAAAAACAAACGTCCGAATTGCGAATGGAAACGACGAAACCCAGAACAACGTAAAGAAAATTATTTAAAGAAAAAAAACCTTAATAAACCGAAAATAAAATCGCGTGTGGAACTGAATTCCTAAAACAACGCATTAAATCATTGGGAATGATTCCGATTCCAAACAGAATAAAAAAGAAATGGTAAGCGTGATAATCTGTAAATATATCGATTTGTTTTGCGTGTGCTCCGCTCGAAGATGTGCGGGGGGATTAAACCAGTGCAGCGCTTTCGGGAATTAATTTCAGATTGGCAAATCCCGATTAAAGGGGTGAGTTTTATCTCATCTTATCAATTGCTCGTCGTTATTGATACTTATCGGAGAGCGGGTTAATTTCATGGGACGGAGAGGACGTCAAATGCGCAACTCGTGGAATTTATTTATTGTGCATTTTTGTCCCCGTTTCATGGTTTTATTTACATTCGTTTCGTTTCATGGGATAAACGCAAACACGCGTGAAAAATCAATGAGCGATTAGCGTCCTTTATTTCCTTGTAATCATTATCCCGAATTCGCTTCCGCAGGAAAAAAAAGGACGTTAATGGAAGAAATTAGGTTGTTTTTTTTTTATCCGTAGCAACAGATTATCTTACTTTATCTGTTGCTTTTGGGTGTTCCAAAAAATACTCCGGAAATATTGAGGGTAAAACTGTGAAACCAATGAGTTTCTTTAAGCAACAAAGAACGCAATTTATACAGCTTTTACATAAATTCTATTTTATAAATTTCAGAGTAAATTACGAACAGAAATGATAATAAACTACTTTATATCAATTTTAGTATATTCTTGACAAAAATAATTTAATAATAATATTTTTTCAGCTTTTATGTAAATGCTATTTTATAAATTTCAAAATGAATTACGATCAGAAATGGAAATAAACTACTTTTTATCATTTTTAGTTAAGTCATGATAGAAATAATAAAAAGTAATTAATTTTAATTTCTGTGTTTTGTTTTAATTTCTGTTTTGGGATTTGCTATATGTGGTAAATTATTTCAAATTAGAGTAATTTAATATTAATATATACTTGCTCGATGAATTATATTACAGTTCATAGTACATTATCAAACTAAGTTTTTACATTACCTAAGTAATGTAAAAACTTACAAACTAATTTGATAACGATTACCGTGTAATTGAAACTAGTGACTAGTCCACCTTGCTCGACTAAAATATGCTGTACGGTCCTTCTCATTTTTTCTTATGAAAAAGTGCTTTCTTTGCGGCCTCTCGACATTTTAAAAGTACAATATATCTGCATTAAAAATAAGTCATTTCTGTGGGCCACCTTGAGACATTGTCTCGTGGCGATTATGTCTCATTGTAACCGAATTGACAGACAAATCCGAGTCGAAAAGATTTTTTTCAGAAAACAATTTATCGAGCATGGCAATCGCGTCCAAAAAAACGTCCTTTACGATCACTTCTATCGAATCTAGGTGTGTTTTTGTTTAATTTTGTTAACAACTTTGCAATTATATAATTATATAAGACGCAGCTGTACTGATGGGGGATGAAATTCCGAAACACCTGTCTGCAGATAGCCTTATATTATATATATATATATATATATATATTATTTTGCATTAAATATTTTCAATTCAAAAATTGTTGCAGTATACAATATGTTATTGTTATGCAACAGCAAATGTCTATTATTGAGCATTTGTTTAAAATTCTTATGTAATATAAGTCAAAATGTCACAGCAGCTAAAGAGGAAATAATTTATTAGATATTTTCAAATTCTTTTTATTTAGTTCATTTTATTTAAATGTTTCCGATTATATGATAATCATTCTAAATTACAAGATAATCACCCTTTCAAATTCAGTTTGAGATATCCATTTTCCAACTTATTATTATTATTTTTTTTTTTTTCAATGAATTTTCACAGATTTCAAACAAATGAAGCTCACGTGTTGAAATTGCTTGAGGCTTAAACTTTATTATCACGTGGATAAAATTTCCTATCTTGTTTTTTTTTTTTTTGCTCCTGCTTTTAATAAGATTTCCTTCGCTTAAAAGTTCAAATCTACAGGTGTAAAAATATCCCGCGGACGTGAAACGATGGGGGAGGATTCAAGCCGTCTTTCTCATCCCCGGGAAAATAAAACCCTCTTTTGTTCGACACAAAAGCTATAATTTCCACTTTGCACTCCATGCAAGAAAAAACTGCAAGCTAAGCTCGGAGCTGGCGGCTTCTGGGTCAAGAGCGTCCGAGGATGCTTTATAACGGGGAAGATAAAATGTCGTTTTCTGGAAAATTTTTAATTTCGAAATACGCATTACTTTAATAATTGTTCGAATGTTTGATTTTTAATATTATATTCAATTTATACTGAAAATTTTTAAGTGCGCATTAATTTAATAATTGTACGAATGTTTGATTTTTAATATTATATTTAATTTATACTGTGGTAAAAGTAGAAAAATAAAAGAAAAACACTTGAATTGTTTCATACATTAATTTGGAAAGTGTTTTTTTTAACTTGTTAAGATTATCCACTGTAATTCAATTTTAATAAATTAAACACTTTTTACTTCCTTTGTATAACTTGGATTGTTTATTGTTAACTATAGTTTAGACAACCTTAGCATGTCATTATCAAAAATATCTGTATGGGTAAAGTAATAATATCAGAAAGGATTTTTTTTTATTTTTTTTTGGTGTGGAAGGGGAAATCCATTTATTTTTTATTAATGAATTAATTATAATGAAATAGAAAACAGTAAATGAGGTAATAATTTATCAATTATTTTGAAATCATTTTTGTTTAATATAATTATAATGATATTCCTTTCAAATTATATTTATGAATTGAAGAAATTTTAATGTTCAACATTGAGATATAATTTAAAATAATTAAAATATAAGTGGATAAGAAACATCTCTGATGAGATTTGAACTTCTAGCCGAGTTCGCTAATTAATTTAAATTATACCTTAATTAAGGTTTTACGATTTCCTCTATAAATGGAGTTTTTTTTTATTAAACCTTAACTGAGTTAGTGAATATGAACCTTTATGGTTTCCGCAACTGAGTATGATGCTTTATAGTTTCATCAACTCAGTCAGAAGATGGGCTTTAAAACATAAATAGAAAAAAAAAGTATTCACAAAATTCTGAGGAAGGGTCATTACCACCTTTACCTCCCCCTCCCCCCTGGATATGTGCTTGGTTTTATCTATTTATTATACCAAAGTATTTCAACACGTTTCACCAAGTGTTAAATGAGCACGTTATTGAAGATATATTTAATAAAAATTCAATTATGTAAATAACAGGTTCGTTGTACTGTTTTATAAGCGTTATAAATAAAAATGAAATATTAATATTTTATATACGCGGGCGTAAAAGGGCACTTTCATGTCGACTTTATTGACTACATCATCCGGGGCAAAAAATAATATGTATGAATTATGTTTTGTATTTTTTACGAGCAAAGCAACAAAACAACTGGGTCGATGCGCACAACTACCGCATCTATGATTAATATTTTTCGCGATATCCGAAGCGCAATCGAACAGCGACTATTTTTAAAACGAGCTTCGAGTGAGAGAGGATATTTATTCGGCGATCGGGGAATATTTTTAGACCCTTTTCCCTCTCGCTTTCTCCATTCAGCCTCCCGGCCATTCCGCCTCGCTCGAACCCTTGCAGTCCGCCTCTCTCCCCAGCTGGTTCTTCGAGTCCCTGCAAATTATTCCTTTTCTTTGTTTTTTTTTCTTTGCTCCGTAACGCGATTCAAAACACTCGCCGCCCCCCACCATCTCATTCATGTTCATTTCCAGGTCGGACGAGGATTTAATCGGGATTTGAGTGAGGATTAAAAGCAAAAAGTAAATTAATAAAAATAAAATAAAAACATAATAAATAAATCGATGTATTTGCATTTAATTAAAAATAAGCAAAGTGAGAATTAATATTTAGTGGATTTAAAATACATATATAAATATTTTTAATCGAATATTTTAAATGTCGAATGATAAAGTGATATCCTAAAAAAAATAATATCAAGGGAATCCATCGAGTGGTTTAGAAGAAGATAAAATGACTGTGAGGAGTGCAATAACATTCGGTTTTATATTGCCGAGGAAATTGTTCTGTGCGCTTAAAGAAGATGCGGCTTCTTTGGAAGTGTGATTCACAAGCAGGATTTAAAGCATGGTGGTAAGATTTTCGCTTTGTAATTTATTTTAAATAACATTTTAATTGAATTTCATTTGAAAAAAAAAACATGTCTTATGAAACCGCAAAAATATTAATTAAATATGAGGTATTATTCTCCAAATATGTTGGATATCAATAGTCCTTACAAATACTTTGACGTTTGCAAAATTAGATAAGTGATAAATAAATTCAAAATTTCAACTACCCTTCTTGTACCCTTTCGAGTGCGCGAAGTTATATATAATTTAATGAATTAATTATTTACAAAAGATTCAGTCTAACTCCTAATTAATTCACTAATAAAGTCTTTAATGGAATAAGGTTCTATTTTTATTAAATATTCTAATAGAGCCACTTTAAACTTTTTAATGTTGTTTTTCATTTTAAACCATCTGGCAGCGCATTGCAACGTTTAATTGCCGAGTAAAGGAATTCGTTACTCGGTAATTAGTTCCAAACTTTCCTAATGAATTAGTTAGGAGTTGGACTGTATCTTTTTGCAATTGTAAATAATTAATGTTCATTAAATTATATATAGCGTATATTATAGACATTAATTCACGAAATTTTTATGTTAACATATGTTGAAAATTAAATATTTTATTATTCCTCATTAGTTTAAAGTAATGTAAATTAAATAAACAATAAATTAAATCTCTCCCTTTGATATGTTTTTTGTAGAATATTAGAGTCTCCATTATAAAAAACAATACAATCTCTTTTTCCATAAATGAATTAATAAACCAGTTTACCTGAAGATTATCTCACCTTTTCTTGCCATCTTTAATGTTTGTTATCAGGTTGAAGTGGTTTGGTTTATTACACTTTAACAATAAACAAAACTTGTTGTACCTAATGTTGTCATTAATTGTAAGTTGTTTTGCCTATATTTATAGCTGAACACCGATTGGGCTCAAGTGGAGGTAATCGATTTAATCAACGATGGATCCGGTCTGGCCTTCGGGATCATCGGAGGGAGAAGCACCGGTGTGGTTGTCAAGACGATCGTGCCGGGCGGGGTCGCCGATCGGGTGAGTGTTCACAACACCAGCAAAAAAAAAGCGTATCAAAATAATCTAAAAATTACCTAGCAAGCGACTTCGTTTAAAAAAGTCACTATTTTCAACGAGTGACTTTCTCCTACGGAACATTTGAGCAAACTATGCTATTCACTTCTTGGATTCTTAAACAAATATTGAGTGTGTTGGGTAGTTTGCTATTTTATAAATAGCAAACTACCCAACACACTCAATATTTCTAACCCCTATAATTTCCAGACTACAGTTATTTTTATAATACGAAAGTTTTTTCTTTTTTGTATAATCTAGGACGGCAGACTTCAGAGTGGCGACCACATCCTCCAGATAGGCGAAGTCAACCTTCGCGGTCTAGGCTCCGAACAGGTGGCCTCCGTTCTTCGGCAATGCGGCGTCCACGTCCGGATGGTCGTCGCCAGGCCTGTCGAATCTACATCAGCAGATTATCAGGTTATTTGCTTTAACTGTCACTTCATTGACATGGCATCACAAACTGGCTCTTTTGTAGCTTGCACTAAATATAGACATGTTTAATATTTAAAAATAATCACTGCTGCAATGGACCGAAGTTAGTTAATGCATGAATATGTTGTTGCAGGCTTTGGGTAGCCACGCGCCAATAGTACCAACGAAGATCCTTGGGGACCCAGTAGAGCTCGATAAGCACTTAAATGACAATGGCTACGGCGACATCTACGCGGTGCAGAATCCGTCCAACTCGTACTCAGCTCCGTATATCTATACCGGACAGCACACTGACGTTCAGTTGCACGTAAATATATTTTTCTATCTACAAATTGTTTAATTTGTAAATAAACAAACATATAGGAGTAAAAAAAACTGTGGGTTCAAGTTTATTTAAAAGAGAAATTTCATTCGGGTCCATAAGTGTATTGTAACATCTTAAAATTTAATATTAAATAGCAGTGACTGGTCGAAAGGGTCATATCCTCAATTAATTTCATATATATAATTATTTTCATTGTTATAATAAGCTAGAATATAAATTTTCGGTTCAACCGTCTTTTCTATCGCGGAAACACAGTTATACACACATTTATTTCTCAAAAAATCAATGAAATTGGCTCAAAACGTGTATATCCGTTAAAATTATCGATTCAATTTTTTTACGATTACAATACTTTCTCTTGGACTGAGATCCGGGGAAAGTCAAAATCAACGATAAGCTTAAACTGCCACATTTTACTGGGAACCGCTGGAACCACCATTTGTTGCAAACATAAACAGTTTTTTCAACTGTTTCTAATTCCCTCTTAATTTTTCTTTTAGTCCATATCCGGTTTGGTTGACGTTGTTAGAAACCCGCTGCCAATCGGTACACCTCCATCATTTATTCCGACCACCCAAACGGGTCCGTCACCGGCTGAAGTTATGCTTCCATTGGACATGGCGCTGCGGGAACCCTCACTCCCGGAAACGGAGACATTCTCTATAGACCTCATGAAGGACGAGCTGGGTTTGGGAATCACGGTCGCTGGCTACGTTTGCGAGAAAGAGGAGATTTCTGGGATATTCGTGAAGAGCATCAGCAAGGGCAGCGCTGCCGACCTCAGTGGAAGGATTAAAGTCAATGATAGGATAATAATGGTAAGAATTAAATGATTGTAAGAATGATCAATCTCAACCTTTCAGGGTTGGAATCAAAAATATCCTACATTAGTTCATTTTAATATTTGATATTTTATAAACATGGCTCAGTAAATATTTTTTTCGTGTTATACGTTGTCGGTCTTGTTAATAGTTTTAAAATTACAATTAGTAATATAAAAAGGTAGTTACGCCTCTGTACAGTATTAGTCAGGTAATCGTTTAGTCATACAACATGATCGAGAACTTTTCTCCTCTTGAGTACTTTGAGTTTTTCTTTAAAACAATCATGTTGGTAATAAAAGTAATCACACGCCGTAAGTTACATTATTTTGACTAAATGAAGAATAACAATAATGAATTTAATTATAACAGCAAGTACAATTTACTGTTTTGGTGATCGAGGGGGCGAAGTTCTTGCACACAACGAAAATTCTTAAAGATATTTTTTATAAATTGATTAGCGTTCCATATGAAAGGTCTACTTTCTGTGAAAGCCTTCGGATGGATTTTTTGGTCGAATGATTTATTCGATCCTCTATGCTTGTGACATTTTTAACTATACATTTCGTTTGTCAGATCTTCTATTTACAGCTCGTGTTTCACGAATCTTTAGAATACATTCTTGAATATGCTATTCAAGATAGTATCACAGAATGTATCCACAAATCGACGTAGGAAACTGCAATGGCGGGAAATGCAGCGCGGAATTCTTTAATACACGGCTGCCCATTCTTTATTTACTCTCTTTTTTTCCATTTCGGAAGTAGCTTTCAACAAGAAAAGCTTTATGTTCGGTAATAAACATTTTTACTGTGTTGGTCAATAATGACACATGTCACGTTTTATTTGATGCGAACAAAATGGAAAATAAATAAATAAAATCAAAGCACTGTAGATGAGGAAGTTTGATCATATGGTGTTTAAATTAATAAAATTAATTATTAAAATAAATAAATAAAATCAAAGCACTCTAGAGGAGGAAGTTTCTCGATCATATGGTATTTAAATTAATAAATTATTTTTTATATAAACTTTTTAATTTTCACGGTGAAGCAGCCATAAATTATTTAGCCATTCATTCAAGCCCTCACAATTTCAAGATTTTAGAAACAATCGGTTTTATCCATACCTAGTATAAAATAACTAAGAGTAATAAAGAATATTTTATAAAGTAGATTTGCTAAATATTTCTTTAGTAATCTACAATTTGCCATATTTGTTTAGGTTAATGGTGAGTCGGTAGTGGGTTACACGAACCATCAAGCTGTTGAGGTGCTAAGGAAGGCCGGTGCGAAGATCAGCATAGAATTTGAACGATATCTGCGAGGCCCCAAATATGAACAACTGCAACAAGCCATCTTGGCAAACGAGTTGAGGCCCACATCACCTTCTTCGCCAACGGCTTCTTCTCTACCAAAAATTCCTTTGAGTTTAGTGGTAAGTAATACAAAATCAAGAGCATTCTTAATTAAATATTCCTTACATAATTACACGTAGTCCAACGTACTTATAATATAAATGAAAACTTAATATTAATAAAAAAAAGAAAATTAACACTTTTCCCCCGTATTACCAAAATTATCGAGTATGACGTATTTGGTAATTTAGTCGATTTTAATTTTGTTTTGTTGAAGCATATGAGTTCTTTGGGAATCGAACCGGAAGGGGAGTCGAGGACGAGTTTCGATTTCGATTCGGCAGTGCTTCAAGACCTGGACACCCCCACCAACGACGTCAACGAGATCGTAGTGGAAACGGCCGAAGGTCGACGCTCAGTGCAATTCAGTGTCTGCAGTCAGGAGTCCATCCATGAAAAATGGCGCGACAAACTCAGGGATGACGTCGAAATTGTTGTAAGTGTCAACGTCACTATGCATAAAGGTAGTAAAAAAAACTTCAATTGGAATATTATACATCTCTTATATAATTAGTAACGAACAATAAAAACAATAACGAGAAAACAATAGTTATCCTGTCACTTCCTCTTGGAATATTATACTTCTCTTATACAATATAGCAACGAACAATAAAAACAATAACAAGAAAACAATAGTCATCCTGTAACTTCCTCTTGGAATGTTATACTTCTCTTATACAATATAGTAACGAACAATAAAAACAATAACAAAAAAAACAATAGTCATCCTGTCACTTCCTCCGTTTCGTTTTCCAACCCACTTTTGTCAGCATTCTTGTGTCAGAGCCTTCTTCCCTCATCTCAATCACTTTCTTGCTTCCTCTCGATCATTCTATGCACACTTTTTTACACTCCTTGGCGAAATGTTTCGAAGTATCCCTCCCCCTTTCACATAACACACACCTACTATACCACTCATCCATTCATACTTTTCTTCCCCTCTTTCCAGATCCACACCTAGTCCTTGTCAAAATAATCTTCTCCTACTCTGTTAAACCCCTTTCCACTTCTTCCTATACATTCTTGCCTTTCCCGTATTTCCACATCAGTGAAGTTGCACACTCTCATCCAGGCTGCCACATTCACCCGTTTCTTCAACCTTAATATCAAATATTCCTACACTCCTATTCATTTTCTTTCGCATCTTCTCCCACTCTCCTTTCAATTTTTACCATACCACTTTTGTTAGCATATCACTCTCTAATTTACTCGTCTTCATTTCATACTTCGCCATTCTTTCCAATGCCTCACCATGTACTCTCCATCTGTTTCCTGTAGCAGGATATATCTGGGCGATACATCTGCTCTTTCTCAATACTTTACTCTCTCGCGTTCAATACTTCCACACCTTACAACAATATCGAATTCACATAAAGGTATTACTTTAGAATATGAACACAAAGAGGATGAATTTCTTGGGTATCAAGATTTTGTTACCACAGAGTTATAAAAATACAGAAACGAAGAAGGAATGGAAACTCTCTGCATTTTTCATAAAATAAATTCTAGATTTTTTAATTAAGATTACGGAGATAAAAATGATAGAAAAATTGAAATTTTCTGTATTTTATCATACCACCTCTTGCCAATTGGCAAACTCTTACAGCATGTATTGTAATATTTTATGTAGGTGTTGTATTACGTTTGTTAATAAAGATTATGTATATATATGATAATTAGGGGTTATTGAAACCTGACAGCTTTGCGCGTACGCGTGTAATTTTAATTCAGACCTGACTTTATATTTATATTACACGCGCACGCGTAAAGCTATCAGGTTTCAATAACCCCTAATTATCGTAAAGACTCGAGATTTCCAACGTTAATTTCGTCGTCGATTTTTGTTGTACGCTCAATATATACATCATAAAAACATATTCTCGTTTTTTTTTTTTAATTCAGATTGCGGAGATAAAAAAATACAAAAAGAGGTTGAGGAATTAAAATTATCTGTATTTTTTAATATAAATGCATTTAAAAAGATAGAGGAACGAAAATTCTCTGTATTTCCCATTAAACTACATTATCTTTTTTAATTTAGATTGCGGAGATGATTAAAGAAGCCACCAGCGGATTGGGGATAAGTCTCGAAGGTACAGTCGACGTTGAAGATGGCAAAGAAGTAAGGCCCCATCACTACATCAGGAACATTCTACCGAATGGCCCAGTCGGTAAAAATGCAATTCTGCAATCCGGAGATGAATTATTAGAAGTAAGAATGAGACAATAATAATAAAAGCCAAAACAAAACAAAAATCAGACGGTTCCATTTATAACAAGCATACATTATTTACAGTAAAATTACTTTCTTTAAGGTTAATGGAATTCAATTATTGGGCTTGAATCATGTGGAAGTGGTGTCCATATTGAAACAGCTCCCCAGTCTGGTGATTTTGGTGTGTGCAAGGTATTCCGTTCCCACCAGGATCATTGACACAGCCCAACACCGCGACGCCTTTCAGGCAAGAGTGAGTATGAAGAAAGATTAGAACAAAAAAAAAACTACGTTAAATTCAAAATACAATGTTATTAACGTTCCAAATAGAAATGTTTGAAGTAGTTCGGATGAAAAGAGAAAAGTGTAAACATCAACCTTAATTCAATAAGATAATCGGGGCTATCCCCTACGGAAAATGTTAGGTTTAACGTATACGTTATTTTTATCATCACAGCCTAGTAACAAATATGTATTTAAAGAATGTGATATTAATTAATAACATACTCGTTATATTAAATATTTTTCGTACGGAATAGAACCGAATATGCAAACATCTTTATTCAGACAGCAGAATTACAATTCTTTACAAATATTTATATTTACAATACATATTGATGGGTTAGTAGTCTGTCATGGACTATCGACCGGAGGTCTTTCTGCCCTAAGATAATATTTTTCGAAATATCAGTTAAAAATTGTATTAAAAAAACTTTAGTTCCAGTTCTGAAGATAATAACTTGTCAATAAAATTTTCATACTAGAGAGTTGGTTAAATTAGCACAGTAGTGTTATCGGGTTGCTAGAACGTCTTATCGTTGGATACTTTGTTAGCTTGAGTATTGCTAATCGACGTTCTTCCGTAACACCTCGAGATTTCCAACGCTAACTTCGTCGTCGATTTTTGTTGTACGCTCGATATATATATCATAAACACATATTCTCTTTTTTTTTTTAATTCAGATTGCGGAGATAAAAAAATGCAATAAAAGGTTGAGGATTGTTTGTTGTGGAGACTTTAATTATTTAAATAAAAATACTTGTCCTTTCTCCTACTTAAAAAAAAATAAGTAGGTGAAAGGACAAGTATTTTTATTTAAATAAAAGGTTGAGGAATTAAAATTATCTGTATTTTTTTTTCCGTCGCGCATGCACTTAATTCATTTATACAGTTTTTTTTAACAAAAAGGGAATTATAGTGACTCTTCCATAAGAATCAAGTTATGTAAACCAAAAGGTTATTCAAATGAATTTACATGAACAAATGAAATGTGAAAACGGCTTACCATTAAAGGTGAATAAACTAATTATGTTAAATTAAATAAAAATTATTTGAAAATAATTAATAAATTATTTCCACATTTAGCTTTACTCTTTTCTAATTATAATGATGATAACTCGATGATGGCGTAAACAGAATAACTATCGAGTCATGACTAATTCCCTCTTTCTTTTCACCACCGATTTCTACAAACCCTGACATCTGGGTGAGAATGGCGGTGGAAGCGCGAATGCGTATTTACCAGGAAGGGATGATTTCGTGAGTTTACCTGGAATCACCACCCTTCCTATCGTTTCGTCTCTGTGGCAAAGTTGGAAGCCAGATGTTGTTTTTTGCCTCTTTTGCGGATTCACGTGTTATTTTATGTGTGAGGATTAAGCAGCGGCAGATTAACCCGGGGCGGGTTCCTGCCCCTACGGGTCTTAACGTTTATAATGGTTATACTTTGTTGTAAGCCGTTTACCTTTTAAATCGGGGATTCATTGAAGCTTAACTAAAATATTTATAAAAATGTACAGTGTTATCATAAATTATTTCATTTGAAATTAAATGATTTTGAAAATAAAATTGAGCAAAACAAGTAAGAGTCCGATGTTTTCGCGAATGTGAATTAAATATATTAAATTTAATATATTTAAATAACTGTGACCAAGTGAATGAATACTGTTTTCTATTTATGTGAATTAAATAATCTAAAGTAACAGTTTTTTCGGTGAAACACAGGTAACAGTAAATTTTCTGGGATTACAACGGCATAATCAGAAAAACGAAAAAGCAAGGCGAGTGTTTGAAAACGCGATGTTCTTTTGCTTTTCTAATTTTGCCGTTGTAATCTCCGGAAATCTTCTTTGCTAATTTCCTACTTTCTATAAATAGAATGTGGAAATAATTTATTAATTATTTTCAAATCATTTTTATTTAATATATTCCTACTTTCTAGCTCAATAAATCTAGGAATGGGGCGCACTTAATTTATAACGACATGTATATTTGTTTTTTTTTCAAATGCTAAATCTCTCTGAGATTGTCATTGTTATCACTACAAAAGGAAACCCACCCATAAAACAAATCATAATTGCGATAATCCATCCTTATCGATGTGCTAAACCGCAATTGCGTCGGACGGGTTCACGGGTTTAAATCGCTCCCAGTTTATTTATTGCCTCTATAATGTGCATCAAGTGCTTCGGTTCGGCATTAGTAAGGTTTTTATTGACAGTAATTTCCTCGATAAAGTTTTGAAACTACACCACTTTCTCTTATCCTCATATCATTAATTTTAAGAAGAAAAAGAAACGAACGAAGGATTCCTTAATATAACACTATCATATTTTTTTTATCCTCTTGATTAAAACAAATATAAATGACTGCAATTACAGTTTCAGTTAAAATTTCTTCATTTTTTTTTGTATCCTCTTGATTAAAACAAATATAAATGACTGCAATTACATTTTCAGTTAAAATTTCTTCATTTTTTTTTTAATTTACGCCATCAACTTTTTATTTCTCCACTTCTTCGCTAAACTAAAAATATATTACTGCATTTGCTTTTTCAGTTCAACATTGTTTCAATTCCATTTGCATTTTTGTTTATTAATTCTACGCTATCGTCGAAATGGTTCGGAAGTTTGTGTGAGACACGGTCAACATAAAATATATATATATATATATATATATATATTATTTTTTTTTTTTCGAGTGAATAAAGTGTAGAAAATTTTCTTTCAATTAAACGGGTACTTTAAATCGTGCACAAATCACGCTTAAAACCTTATTTTCTCTTCTTTTTGACTCAAATAAATATAAATGACTGCATTTACTTATTCAATTAAAATTTCTTTAATTCTATTTGTTTTTTTTTTGTTTTTATTCAAGAATATTCTGTCGGAGAGCATCAGTGCGCTGATTCAGACATCGGAGCGACTCGTCAAGGCCAAATCGGATAGCTCGATCTCGTCGAGCGTGGCCAGCGAGACCTGCTGCTCGGTGGGGAGCCGCTCCAAGAGTCTGGAGATCGTCGCTGGGCTGCCCATGTGGAGCGATGAGAAAACTGTCGTCGTGTTGACTAAAGGCGATCACGGGCTCGGTTTCTCCATATTGGACTATCAAGTAAGTGGACAAAATAAAAATTCCATTAAAAGTAACTGGCTAATGTTTTTTTTTTGTTTGGTGTTGGTTTTTGAGGCATATTTTGAGCTCCGCTCGTAAAAGAAAATTATAGTAAAATAACAACTCGCTTGAAAGCGATTGCTCAAGGGTTTCTGATGCCATTTTTAAAGGCTGCGATCGTTTCCGTTTTAAGAGATTAACAATGTTTAACAGTCATAAAAAAATAAACATTAAATATAGGCAGATAGCTTATTGATTCATGAACGACATTAGATAAGTTTTATTTTTTAAAAATAAAAAAAGTGAAAAAAATAATTTTTCAAAAATTAATTCAATTTACAAAAGTACATTTAATCTATATTAAATATATCTGATTATACGTGGAAAATCTTCCTCTTAATATCCATATTTAACACATTCATAATATTATTATTTGTATGCTCCTTAATCCTATAAAATTTGTCAATGAGAACAAATTTAGTTCGACGCCGTCATTTTTATTTGGAACAGCTCCTAGTAGTTCAGATGTTTGCCGATAGGTTGAAAAATCAAAGTTGGAATAAATAAACTCACACATTTTGTAAAAATCACTACATGCTCTGGCGCTTATCGCGTAAAATCGCAGCCTTAAGCATTTTTTTTAATTTCACTCTTTAAAAAATATATGAAATTATTATTTCTTTAACTTAATTCTCAATAATCACTTGGTAAAACAAGATAGTAATAAATGTCTTAATTAATGAGAGGTTCATAAGTACAAATATAAAATACATGCGAATACAAACGGATCCAATTGCTCTTCCACTTAACCTATTATTAAAAATAATACACAATATGACGATACTTAAGCCCGACATTATTTCATAGCAAAGAACAAAAGGACTTTAATTAATATATTACTTCTACTTCTAGTTTCAGCAAAATTAAATGAGTTGTAACAATTCTAAATAAATTAGTTAATGATAATATTTTTTATACCTTTATTCATTTTTTTATTTTTATCACTATATGTACATTTCAAGCACAACGTGCTCTTTTTCAATAGCTTAACTTAAATTAGTTAAGATAATCTCAATTGTTTGATTCATCTTTGGTTCAACAATGACAAATCAATTTTTAGGATCCACTGAATCCTCAAGAAACTGTGATAGTAATAAGATCGTTGGTGCCGGGAGGCGTCGCGCAGCAGGACGGCCGACTGATACCTGGAGACCGTCTTCTGGCCGTCAATGACATCGACGTCGAGCACGCCTCGCTGGACAGGGCCGTGCAGATCCTAAAGGGAGCCCCGAAAGGCTCCGTTAAGATAACCGTCGCCAAGCCGCTGTCATCAAACGACACTCTCTCGCACCACAGTCAAGTAAGTCACACAGAAAATTAGTAATTGAAAAAAAAAGAAAGAATATAAAAATGCGCGGATGAAATGTTTTTCGTCGTGGGCGCACCGCATGACTTTCCTTTGAATGTAATCCTTGTCCTGACTATTAAAATCAGAAACAAGAAAAAACAACCTTAAATTAAAATCTTAATTCAAGTAATCACTATGAAATTTCGACGTCCCTGCACATGAGAATTATTCCTTTCATTCACTCTATTTTAAATCCATGGACCTATTAATACCCATTAAGCCTAATTTTACCATTCGCAAGTAAGGCGTAAGGCGTAAGTAACGTCTTCGCGGAATAAAAGTTAATGTCCATAATTCTCTCCATTTGATTTGCTGCAATGGAATTTTTATTCCGTGAATACGTTACTTGCGGATTGTAAAATTGGGCCTTAATATATCAATAGATCCATGCTTAAATCATGAAATCAATTGAATGCATTAACTATCCTTTAAATTTTATTTCATTTCCGTCTTATTCGTTTCTATTCTCGCGCACAGAAAATTGTGCACAAATAATTTATACATAAATTATTATTATTAATAAAAATAAACTTGATGTGTAGTGCTTGTGTGTGTTGGAAAAAAAACAACAATAGTGAGTGTGACACAGTAAGGAGTAACTCGTGGCAATTTTTCCAGTGGTTGCAAAGTTTGTTAAACCGTTGGATCCGAGACATGGAGCATGTTTAGTTAATTGTCAAAGAATAGTTGTAAGTATTGAACACATTTAATTACCTTGAATATTCGTGTTTGGTGTGTAAAAAAATAGAAATGTTTGATTAATATATGCGTTTATGTTGTTTTAATTAAATTCTCGTTTATTCTGTGGTGAAACGTGGTTGTATATTTTAATTGATAAAGCACTAATATCCTTGTAAACCATTGAAAGATCACATAGTGATCGAAATATACATCTGGTATAAAAAAATAAAAAAGTGTACAAGTGTTTCCTATACACTAATATCCTTTATTTTTCTTCCATGTGTACATTTCTGACACAAAGTGATCATGATAATGAATAAAAGTGTGAAGAAAGGATATTAGTGCTATATTATAAATTAAATCTTTACGTAACTCAATTTTTATGTAATTAATAGTTTTAATATTGAAACATTAGTAGCTCATATTGTATAAAATCAATATGAATAGATTATTAAAAATCAACCAATAAAACACAATAAATTAAAGACGACGCAAGCGCCACCTTTTGCCTAATTTCAAGTGGCATCGTCAACGATTTGGGTCTAGTTATCCATACGCTAGATGAATGGTGACTGAACGTTTCATTAAATGTCAATAAAACACAGATTAAATTTAATAATTTTAAATTCTTCGGTTTCGGGTTATCAGATCATTTACAAGACAATTAAAAAAACTGAAATCTCTTAAAAATGATCTGATAATCCGAAATTAGTCGAAAATTTAAAATTATCAAATTTAATTTCTGTTTTATTTTTTTTATTGGTTGATTTTTTAAATAATCTATTCATATTTATTAATTCGTATTATTCAGTACGAGTTTTTTAGTCGCAATCGAACATCAAGTAATGAACTAATTAAGGTATATTTGAATTAAAACACTAACCAAGTTGAAACAACAGTGAAACAAATCAAGTGTTTTAATTAAAATACACCTTAATTAGTTCAAAAATGTTTCACCATGGGTTAAGTGAGAAGTTAATTATTAATATCAAGTAATGAACTATTAAAGTTGATGGGAATAATTTAATTTATTTAATTAATTTATGTTAACTACAAATTTCATCCTTGCCAACCTGATAATAAAAAATATAACACCAGATGTATAATTTATATCTGTTAATTGGCTATCGACCAGTGGTCTTTGCGCCCCTTTATATTTAATTAATTCAGTTTTCTCATTTGCAGGTGTTCCAGTATACAGCCTAAAAAAAACGAAAGAAAAAACGAATGTCGTTCCTATATAACGCCGATGAAAATAAATGTATCAATGTTACATGAATGTTGTATAAATGTTGGTTGTTGAATATTGATGTGTGATACTTGTAATAAAATCCCTGCGCCCAGCATGTCATTTCACAAAGAAATTCACGAATGATAATCGAAATAATATAAAGACGCGATGGTTTCAACTGTTACTACATATAAATAATTTTATTTGAATAATTAATAATATTAATTAATAATATTATAAGTAGAAAACAGTATTCATTTACTCGGTCATAGTTATTTAAATAAATTAAATAAAAATGATTTTGAAAATAATTAATAATTTATTTCCACATTTAGCTCTGCGATATTTTGACTTACGTTACGTAAGTACTTTAAAACAACTACTTCTCGGACGGGGTATTTCACCGATGTCACAGAACTAAATGTGGAAATAATTTATTAATTATTTTCAAATCATTTTATTATTTAAATAAATTTTTATTAAAAATATTAATTAATTATTAATATTTTTTTTCCACTGAATAAAGTAAACTTTTGTGAATGTATAAAACAGCGCAAATACTAGTGTTAATATGGTGTAACTATTAAAATCTAAATATTGATGTCATAATAATTGGAAAGAGACCACAAACGCCATCTTTTGCCTAATTTCAAGAGGAATCGTTAACAATTTGTGTCTCCAAGGTAAACGGCCGAGAATTGTTGTTTCCACTAAAGGAGAGCGAACTTGTAGTGTTTATGAGAATATACGTTGTTTCGTCCACTAAATGAAGGCCACTGTTTATGAAAACAAGAAACGAAATTAATTTAATAAAATGTTCAACCAGTATTCATCTAGCGTATGATTGGCTTGCATACGAAACACACAAACTGGCGAGTTCCGAAATGGCCATTAACAGTTATCCAAACGCTAGATGAATATATTGTATACTTTTTCCATATTTATTACTTGGTAAATCATCTTTAATAATCGTTTGTTGCAATGAAATCACTTGGTTTTGTTTTACTAAAATTTTTGTTATATTTTCGACTAGTTTCGTCTTGAAAATGGCATCTAGCCGAAACTAGTTGAAAATTAATAAAAATGTTAGTAAAACAAAACCAAGTGATTTCATTGACGCCATTTTCAAGACGAAACTAGTCGAAAATATAACAAAAATTTTAGTAAAGCAAAACAAAGTGATTTCATTGACGCCATTTTCAAGACGAAACTAGTTGAAAATATAAAAAAAATTAGTAAAACAAAACCAAGTGATTTTATTGCAATAAGCTAGATGAATGGTGGTTGAACATTTTATTAAATCAACATTGATATAATGTCAACAAAACATTACTGGAATTTAGCGATCAGTGGTTCAATTATTTTTATAAAGAAAGTGATTTGCCTGCGGGCGAAGGGAAATAAGTAAAATTAAGTTTTGTTTTATTCTAGATCATCCTTATCCCTTACTAAATAAAAAAAATAAACGGAATTATTTTTGTATAATATTAATTTAAATTTATTTTAGAAAAATAAATATGGGTTTTCAAGTATTTCGTTATACATTATGTATGATTAAATAAAACTTTATCCCAATCATTCACCCCGCAGCAAGGTCTTCCTCAAGGTTCCCCACTTTCCCTTATGTTGTATAATCTATTTGCTCATGACCTTCATAATTCAGATCCTTCATATGTAAATCCTGCTTCATATCCTTTTCTATATACCGACGATACTACCCGTATTTTCCATGCTCCTACGATCCCAAAAGCACTAAGCACCCAAGCTTTGATCGACGACGCCCAGACATGGTTTGCAAAATGGCGTATTTCAATCAATCCTAACAAAACACATCTCTAATCATTTTTATGTTGGTTATTGGTTGTGGAGACTTTAATTATTTAAATAAAACACATGTCCTTATTCCTTTCCATTGACATCAATGACCATACCATTTTTCGTCTCGTAATTGTAAATACTCAATACCTCAATCTTTTATGAAACCTTTTTTTATATAAAATTTATATTCTAAATTACACTATTTTTTTTGTAAAAAAAAAACTCATTAATCTTTAAATAAATTAATTACGTTTTAGTAATTCATATTTATTTATAAATTAATTATTGTATATATAGCATACAGTTAGTAAAAATAATAATAATCTTTAATGACAGGTATATACTTAAAAATATATAATAATAATAAAAATTCCATCAATCCTACAATCAGAGACATTGCAAATCCATTATTCCTGAAAAGAAACCCTAATATTTCTTCAAAATTCCAATTTCCACAATCCACTATATATGAATTCATCTCATCTCATCTCATTTCAACGACATAAAACAATGACAGCTGGCTGAAAGACGATAGCGATTTAACCATTAATTAACCATAAATGTATTACATTTGGATACAAATATTGATCAGTATATACATGGGAAATTAAGGAGGACTAGCAGTCCACATTTATATAGTCAAAGGAAAATAGAGCACAAACAAAAAGGAGTGAATTATTTACATTTGCTTGATCATTTAGAAGAATGCAGTGTTTATTAAATTTATTTATTTCTAATTGCTCATACAGATTCAATTTTATATCTTTATTGCAAATGTACAAAATTTTAAAATTATCATTAAAGTTGTGTTTATTTTCTATTAGATGATTGGCGTATTTATTAATTTTGTAGCATTTTTTGAGTTATGCAATTCGTTCGGTAAAACTGCGTCCAGTTTGTTCAACATACACCTTAAGCCAATCATTACATTCTAACATTCAATTTTAATTACTACATATTTTTTTTGAATTACGATTATCTGTTTTTTAACCACTTTCTGTTATCTTTACTACACATTTTTTTTCCGAATTACGATTATCTCTTTTTTTTAACTACTTTCTGTTATCTTTTAGGATACAGAGGATGACCAGACCTGCATCGACGACTTCCAGGAGTGCATCGAGGAGTACCAGGAGTGCCTGGAAGTGGTGCAGATCTGCATCGAGGAGGACAGGTCCTTCAATCATTCCCCCTGCGTATCCCAAGTCGAAGATCTGGGCATCAACAATAACAACAACAACAACCAAAAACAGTTGCCAAAAAACGAGGAGAAAATCGACGCAGCCATAGAAGAGAGCAGGAGGAGAACGGAGAAAAACAAAACGGCATTTGAAGGTTGGATTTAAGAAGTAAATTTAGTATGAAATAAATAAATTAAACAATAATGTGTACACATTTTACATTTCGAAACTTGAATTGTTGAAAATGTAACTTGGTTGAAATTTTCCACAGAGAAAAATTGCATCAATGATTCATTTATTTTTACTCCTATCCGAAAGATATTCTCATTTTGTTTGTTGTCCCAATCAGGTTGATTGTTTTCACTTTTGTCTCTTTTTACCTAAACCACTTCGGACTTCCCTTTTAATGTTGATGCAATGTTATTTATGAATGTATTGTTCTGTGAGTCTTTAGACTTTTTAAACGTAATTACATGTTGCAATTTTCTTTATTAAAAATTTCTCTTGGTTGAAATTTTCCACAGAGAAAAATTGCATTATATATTTTTAATATTGATGCAATGTTATTTATGAATGTGTTGTTCTGTGAGTCTTTAGACTTTTCTTCTTCTTCTGCTTCTTCGTTAGACTTTTCAAATTCAATAAAGGATTCAATATTTATATTAGTTGAGAAATTCTATTAATTGGAACTTTTAATTGAGAATATTCGATAGAAAAATATTGCATAAATGTTGGATTATTTTTTAATATCAATGCAAAATTATTTATGAATGTATTGTTCTGTGAGTCTTTAGACTTTTTAAACGTAATTACATTTTGCAACTTTTATTGTTGAAAATTTCTCTTGGTTGAAATTTTCCACAGAGAAAAAATGCATTATTTATTTTTAATGTTGATGCAATGTTATTTATGAATGTGTTGCTCTGTGAGTCTTTAGACTTGTCTTCTTCTTCTTCGTTAGACTTTTCAAACGTAATAAAGGATTGAATATTTATGTTAGTTAAGAAATTCTATTAATTGGAACTTTTCATTGAGAATTTTCGACAGAAAAATATTGCATAAATGTTGGATTATTTTTTAATGTTAATGCAAAGTTATTTATGAATGTATTGTTCTGTGAGTCTTTAGACTTTTTAAAAGTAATTACATTTTGCAACTTTCGTTGTTGAAAATTTCTCTTGGTTGAAATTTTCCACTGAGAAAAATGGACAGAAATATATTGCTTCAATGTTACATTTATTTTTAATATTGATGCAACGTTATTCATGAAAGTGTTGTCCAGTGTCTCTTTAGATATCTCAAATGCAATAAAGTAGGCAATCTTTACATTTGGCGACTTTAGTTCTTCTGAATTTCTCTTGATTGAAATTTTTCACTAAGGGAAATAGAAAAAATATTGCATCAAAATTACTTTATTTTTAATATTGATGCAATATTATTTATGAACATATTGTTCACTGAATTGACTTACTAAAAAAAAACGTCGAAAATAAAAACGTTGTATTTTACTTTCCTATACTTTATTATAAATAATGGTTTCCTTGTAACCAAAATGTAAATTAAGTGTTAAATAAACCAGTGAATAAAAGTTAATACAATGTTTTTTTTATTAATAGAAAGAAATGCAGAGACGTGTTTCGGGATTTGATCCCTCGTCAGTACAGCTGTGCCTTATATAATTTTGCAAAGTTGTTAATTAAAAAACGTATATTTGTTAAAGTACTTATGTAACATAAGCCATAATGTCACAGTAGCTAAAGGGAAAATAATTTATTAATTAATTAATTGATTTCAAATTCTTTTTATTTAAATTATGTTTTTTTTGTTCAATTACTGTTGCTTATTAAATGAAGAAACGAAAGATTTAAATAGAAATGAGTATTCATTCACTATATGTTGCATTTTAGATTTATTTTCAATTTATTTTTATTTGATTTAACTTAAATAACTGGGACCTAGTGGATACTCTTTTCTATTAATATTTTTAAGTATACATCTCCTTTTTTATATTTCAGAAGATGGAAATAGCGAGCCAGAGTTGAGTTTTAAAAGCCTATGCGAAACGACGAGAACAGAGCACAGGCTACTAACGTCCACGTCAAAAAACGACTCACCTCTGAAGATGGAGGATTCCGAAAAAGACGGTTACGAAACATGCCAGGACGAATCGTTCTCCGAGGACGCGAAATTCGACGACAAAACCCCCACCAATTCAACCTACAACCTGCAAGAGTACAAAATCATCGAGCCCGATGAAACTCAAAATAATTCCAAAAGAAAGAAATCTATCGACGCGAATAGCGAGATGAATTTAAGTAGCCAGAGCAGAAGAGATATCAATATTAATAGCACCAAAGATTTACTTAGTCGCAACAAAAAGGAGTTAACAGATCATATAAAAGTTGATTTTGATAGCCACAGCACAAAAGATTTAAACACTCAACATGTATCAAACATACAGGTCGATAAAACCAGCACGAAAGCCAAATATATCAATCATAAAAGATCTTCCAGTAATAACACATACGAAAGTGACAAAACGAAACACCGTCCAAAAGAATCGGGTAAATCTCCAAGCCGCAGCACGGAAGACTTACGACACAAACGCATGAGTGTCCACCATGCGAATCACGTCAGAAAGAGTGGCGATTTAGGTCAAATCAAACATCACCCATGTAGTCGTAGCAAGCAGGAATTAAGTGAATTAACAATTTTCAAAAAGGATTTCGAAATCGATTCAAGTAGACAAGACACCAGCGAGCTTTCGCGGAAGGATCTTAAAAAGAATTTAGATGGTTATAGCAGTAGAGAATCGATTAGTCTTAGCGGTAGTCAAAAGAAATTAGAAAATTTGGACAGCAAGAAAAACACAGATTTTCCTGATGGTTTCCTGAATGATTACAAAAAAGATTCAAATAAAGGAAACCTCAAGAAAGATTCGATTAGTCATAGCAGTAAAGATCTAAATAGTACTAAAATCAATTTTGTTGCGCACAGCAGGAAAGATATAACATTTCGGGATACTGAAAGCGAGCACAGTAAGAGTAATTTGGATGCTCAAAGAAATTTCGTGGAGGAAGCCTCACTCAATGAAAAATTGGAAGCTACATTGAAAGACTTAGCTGAGGGTAGCGAATTACAACAAGATTTCGCTAGACTTGAAAAGAACGATTTCATTAATAAAATAGACTTAAACGACAAAAGAGACTTTACGAAGAAAGATATGAATGAAAAAATTGTACCGGACGGGAAAAGTGATTTTGAAAATCTGAAGGACAAAGAAGATCACCGCAGCGGAAAAGACTTGAGGGAAGAAAAAAAGGAAGTGGAAACACGCAAGAAAAAAGATAAAAGTAAAAGCAAGGCTGAAAATCGCAGCAGGGAAGATTTAGTTTCTAGTCGTAGTAAAACTGATAATCGTAGCAGAGAAGACTTAACGGCCAGTCGTAGTAAGACCGATGATCACAGTAGGGAAGACTTAACGGCCAGTCGTAGTAAGACCGATGATCACAGTAGGGAAGACTTAACGGCCAGTCGTAGTAAGACTGATGATCACAGTAGGGAAGATTTAACGGCCAGTCGTATTAAGACTGATGATCGCAGTAGGGAAGACTTAACGGCCAGTCGTAGTAGGATAGATTTAACCACTACGAGCAGCAAAGATTCTAAGGTACTTGAAGTTTATAAAACGGATTTAACGAAGAAAAAGAACCAAAATGAATTTTCTCTTGAGAGTAAAACCGTTAAAACTGAATCTGAAAGCTCTCTTTATGTAAACTTAGATCCGAGGGAGAGAAAAATGACGCGAGGAGAAATTGAACGAACTAATTTAAAGAACGTAAAATCAAAAAATGAAATCTCAACGAAATCACTGGATGTAATGGAATTACCAAAGCTGAAGAATGAGGATGACCTTTACGTAAATCTCCCTGCGTATAAGAAGCCTGGGGAGGAGGAAGCTTTCGAGCCCGAAGCGATTGAGCTGAACAAGCAAATTTTGGAGAAGGAAATGGCCGAGATTAATCAGGAGCTGAAGAAGATTAGCAGGAAGAAGAAGGAGATTCTGCAGAAGAAGAAGGTGAAGAGGAAAGCGGCGGAAGATGATTTCGAGGATGAAGATGATGATGTTTTCGACACGGTGGATGCTTCGAAATCGGGGAGTTCACATGGAAGGCACGCAATTGATGCGTCCGTGAAATCCTCTCGAAATTCCCCTGCGAAGTTAATAACAGCAGGGGTTGCGAAATTAGATCAATTAGAATCAGCAATTTTGGTTGAATCCAGTGCGCGAAACACTTTAGATAAATATAGTTTTCCTGAGAAACCAGACAAAACAATCGCTACAAAATCAAGAAAAGCGGGTGGTTTGGATTTTCCAGGAAATTTCCTTGGGATTACGGGAAATTCAGGAGTGTTCCTAGAATCGGATACTCTGGATCCTACAGAATTCCCACGAATAACCTTAGATAAAGCGATTTCTAAAGGTTTTACAGATTCATCAAGACGATCAACAGAGTTAAAATCATCTGAAATTCTCGATCCATCGGGAATTTCACGCGGGATTTTAGATAAACCTTCTCTGAAATCCGAAATATTCCGATCAAGAGAACCTGCAACTTCTTTTGATAGATCAGCGCGAAGATCGTCGGCTTTTGAAAAATCAGGAATTACAGAACAATCCGCTTCCAAGGCTAGGATGTTCCGCGAGAGGGCTAGTTTCTCGTGTAAATCCGGATTTTCGGATCAATCCGCGATTTTTAGAGAAACAGAAATCGTTGAGCCTCCCGGAATGTTCCTTATGAAAGCGACGGAATCTGCAGTCGCGGAAGCTTTAACCATTGATTCTTCAGGAAAAATCCTCGACGCGGAAACACCAAAAAAATCTGTTGAGTCCTCAAGATTATTACTGAGCGGTTCAGAATACGCAATTCAATCATATCCTTACCGATCCTACGACACTTTAGAATCCCCCCATGAAACCGACCCGAAAATCCTCGTAGAACGCGCTTTAGTCCACAAACCGAACTTAAAGCAAACCCCGGAAGAACCCTCGATCCTCCCGTTAACTGAACAGAATTTGAAATCCTTGAATTCGGAAGAGAAACTGCAAGTGCGGGCTATTGATGAAAAATCCGAGGATTCACCCACCCTAAAAATGAGCAATTCAGTTCAGGATTTAAGTAACTCGGAGCCGTGTTTGACTAACTACGATTTAAACCACCACGCGAAGATCCACAATCACAGTCACATTTTCCTGGATTCTAATCCGGAGGATCATTTGTTGAATTCCTACGAGAATTCGATGCGGGAGGATGAGTTTTTCTTGGTGCAGTATCCTGATGAGCTGGCGGAGAAGAGCCACAGCGAGCCGAACGTGCTGGAGCGCTTGAATAAGCCGACGACGTATCGGTATAGGATTGCGGAGTATTATAATGATATTGAGGATTGTTTGAAGAGCTTCAGGGAGGCGCAGAGCTTGAAGGGCTTTTCGAGGGAGATGAGCGATGAGGAGATTTTTAATGAGATCCCGTTGCCGGTAAAGAGCCGTTCCGCTCCGGATGTTTTGGATAATTCCTTCGTTACGCTGACTTACGATCCCGGACCTGGAGTAAGGAGGAAGTCCTTCGTTCCCGGATATAACATACAAAGGTTAGTTACAAGATTTTAATAAGTTTTAAAATTATACAAAAAATATTAAGGAAAAATATATTTAAAAAAATGGTA
Source organism: Philonthus spinipes (assembly GCA_963082785.1). NCBI lineage: Eukaryota > Metazoa > Arthropoda > Insecta > Coleoptera > Staphylinidae > Philonthus > Philonthus spinipes. The sequence goes on along the minus strand of OY720307.1, from coordinate 26,512,637 downwards.
ATATAAAATGATTTAATTAATGGTTTTAATATTTAGACATTGGTAGTTCATATTTTATGAAATAAATATGAATAAATTATTATTATTATTTTTACACATATTAAATGGGCTAATAACCCGAAACTAGTCGAGAATATAAAGTTATTCAATCCAATCTGTGTTTTATTGGTTCATTTTTAATAATTTATTCATATTTATTTCATAAAATGATTTGCCAAAAAAAAAAGATTATTGATACACAATTTCTTAAGCTTAACTAGTTGTAAATGATTAAATGACTGCTGTATACAGCAATCTTATTTAAAGTACCTTTCAGAAATATAAAATTATTTAAATAATCGATGATTGAGGCTTCTGCCTGATGAAACTCCATTATACACTATTTGTAAATAAAACATTTTTTTTAAGTTTCTTAAAAAAAATTATTCTTATTGTAAAATTCAGTCAATATTTTGTAAGTATCGCACGCTCATACCCTTCTACAGCATTATAAATGAAGAATTAAAACAATGAAAAAAGAAAAGGCGATGAAAAAGAGAATGAACAATTATTTTAATTATTTTTTTGTGTGGAATATGAAGATTCACGCCAAGAGTAATTAAAAAAATTTGTTCATTCCCTTTTTCATCGCTGAAAGGACATTTTCTTTCGGCAGAAAGAAACAGAAATGAAAAAGGGAATGACCCTCGATCCTTAAAGAACATTCTCTTTCTTTCAGCGATGATTTCTGTTTTTTTTTCTGCTGAAAGAAAGAGAATTTTCTTTCAACGATGAAAAAGGGAATGACTCTCGATCCTGAAAGAAAGTTCTCTCTCTTCCAGTGATAATTTCTATTACTTTCTGCTGAAAGAAAGATAATGTTTTTTCAGCGATGAAAAGGAGAATGACCCTCGATCCTGAAAGAACATGCTATTTCTTTCAGCGATGATTTCTGTTTTTTTTTGCTGAAAGAAAGAGAATTTTCTTTCAGCGATGAAAAAGGGAATGACTCTCGATCCTGAAAGAACATTCTCTTTCTTTCAGCGATGATTTCTGTTTCTTTCTGCTGAAAGAAAATGTTCTTTTAGCGATGAAAAAGGGAATGACCCTCGATCCTGAAAGAAAGTTCTCTTTCTTCCAGCGATAATTTCTGTTACTTTCTGCTGAAAGAAAGACAATGTTTTTTCAACGATGAAAGGGGGAATGACCCTCGATCCTGAAAGAACATTCTCTGCCTTTCAGCGATAATTTCTGTTTTTTTCTGCTGGAAGAAAGAGAATGTTCTTTCAGTGATGAAAAAAGGAGTGACTCTCGATCCTGAAAGAATATTCTCTTTCTTTCAGCGATGATTTCTGTTTTTTTTTTCTGCTGAAAGAAAGATAATGTTTTTTCAGCGATGAAAAGGGGAATGACCCTCGATCCTAAAAGAATATGTTTTTTTTTTCTTTCAGCGATGATTTCAATTTTTTTTTTCTGCTGAAAGAAAGAGAATGTTCTTTCAGCGCTGAAAAAGGGGATAACCCTCGATCTTGAAAGAACATTCTCTTTCATTCAGCGATGATTTCTGTTTCTTTCTACTGGAAGAAAGAGAATATTCTTTCAACGATGAAACAATAAAAAAAATAAATGAAAAATCTAATCCAAATCGATCATTTTCAATATTATTCCTTCTTTAATATTTGAAAAGTGTGAATCCTTATCGTTTTCTTTTTTCGTTTTTTTTTTTTTTTCAATAAAATACTTAGATCCGATGAGCAATCATAGCGGACCGTAATCGAATTGCGCGGTTAATTAAATTGTAGCGGCGAATTAATTCCGAAGGGCGGCGGTTTTCTTTTTTTTAATATTATATAGATATATATGTACACTTTTAAAAAGACACACAGCGGAAGCCACAAAACGAGGACGACCACCGGCGTAATCCGGTTAAAGGGGCGCAGCGGCGCACACACATAATAAGATATAGAGCGAAAAAATATAAAACACGATTTTTCTAGTCGGCGCCCTCGCCTCGAAAAGATAATCAAAGTAGGGACGATTTCATTTCGCGAAAATCACGCGTACTTGTGCGTGCACTAATATTGATCATCGAGAATTGAAAAATAAAAAATGGAAAGAAAAATGTAAGAGGAATGTAACGCGCTTGAGTTTTTAAAAGTGAGTGATAATTTTATATATACAAAAATAAAATTAAAAAGGCAGAAAGACCTCGGGTCGATAGCCTATGAAAGGACAACCTCAATTTATATACCGTATTATACTATACAATACTGTACTTAATATAATGTAAAATTAAAAAATAATCGTCAATAATTCCCGTGGCTGATTTACAATTGTGCATTAATTCTCAGGTTACTCCAAATGTCTAAAATAGTCAACATAAATTTTAATTAACGTGTAAACCATCTTTGGATCCACTAATAATATTCGAGAATCCTAGATTGAATAAAAAGAAAAAACATAAAACTAATTAATGAATTATTTTAACTGCCCTGTAATTTATTGACTTACGAAGTAAGTACTATGAAAAAAACAAATTTCTATTGAAACAACTACTTTCCGGGCTAATACAGACGCCAGATATTATTGTTATGATTTATTTGGAATATGTTTAGTTGCGTGTTATAGGTAACTAAAGACACATACATCAATGCGTTGACTTGCTCATTTTGCAGGTATACATCGGGGAAATGTATACTGACAGAAAAAGCTCTCTGTATATATTTGTATTAAAAAAATATTAAAAAAGTCTATGACTGAAAGGTGCATGCATTAATAAATTTTACTTTTCCCCCGAAAAAGTAAGAAATAGAAGCTTCAATAATTAATAATTTAAATACCGTATTGTTCTCTTACCATTTTTACACGGGAAATCTATTTTCGTATTTACTCAAACGCTTTAGTTATTTTTAGTGTGGTCGATTTCTTTCCCTTTTCCGAATAGATATTTTATTAACGTGTTTATTTTTCGTCGGTGTTAATTCATTTTCGTATACGCAGTGACAACGTGCCGATGACGGTGTGCTCGAATTCCAACACGATGAAGAACGTCGACGTGAGCAACATGCTGGAGAAGCACTGGGGGCCGACGAGGGTGGTCACCCTCGAGAGGGATCCCCAGAAGAGTCTCGGCATCAGCATCGTCGGAGGAAAAGTGAGTTTTCATAATTAAAATAATTTATATTATTAAAATATTATTATTAAAATAATTTAGAAAAAATTAGAAGTGTATATTCTGAATGGATCGATTGCGACTAAAAACAAAAGTTGGAGAGATTCCGAACCACGGTTGGTAGAGAGAGTTGTAATTCCGTCTCATTACCTGTTGCTAATATTTTTAGTAGTGTTTTATTTATTATAACTTTTTTTATTTGAAAGGTGGATTTATACCACGAGGCGAGCTCAGAGACGATTTTGGGGATCTTCATTAAAAACGTAGTGCCGGACAGTCCTGCGGGAAGATGCGGTGAATTGAAAGTAAGTGCTTTTGTTTCAATTGCAGAGTACACCGATTAATTATTATATTAATGATATAATTAATAAGTTAGATGTTTATTATTTAAATAAAAATAGTTGCCCTTTCTCCTGCTTATCTTTTATTAAATTAGATATATTTCGAAAACTATGTTTCCATCTTCAGTAGTGAAGTTTAAGTAAATATATAAATTAAATTATTTATTTGAACTTCACTACTAAAGATGGAAACATAGTTTCCGAAATATATCTAGTTTAATAAAAAAATAAGTAGTAGAAAGTACAACTATTTTTATTTAAATAATTAAAGTCTTCACAACCAACAACCAACATAAAGAAGATTAGATGTTTATTGTTTATTTTCGCTAACAACAAAAATTAAATGAAGTCAGAACTAATTAAAATTATAAATTTTATTTTGAATGTTTGAGTCACATAAAAATTAAATAAATTATTAATAAACGCTGTAAACTTTTCTGATATAAAGAAAATACTGTTGTGTATTTATTATATATTTTATATGTTATGTGTTTTGAATACTAGAATTATGATTTTATGTCGATAACACGGGAACCGACAAGTTGTATTTGGAAGATGGCCCAATATACACGGGATTATGATGTTCTCTTATTACTTTTTGGAATAAAATGATTATAAAATTTATTAATTATTGTGTCCTTTCTTTTCTGCGTCTGTTATATCGATTTTTTTCATACGTTTTTATTACATATTGTCGATTAACTTTTTTATTAATTAAAGTGGTATAAAAAACTTAAAACTATAAAATATTATTAAATAATATTTATCACTAGATATTTTCAGGTAATAAAAGAAAACACTTGGTTATTGTTTTACAAAAATGCACTTTTTATTTAACAGGCTAGTTTCGGTCAGGCGACCATTACGCCCCAATAATTAAGCTTTTCCACTAATTATTGTTTTAAATTCTGTAAACTGTATAAATAACGCAATCGCTCCTTATTCGAATCATTAATGTTAAGAGTTTCGATCAGACGACCATAATACTTAGATTATGGTTATCTGATCGAAACTCTTCAGTTAAATATAAAAGTGCATTTTTGTAAAACAATAACTAAGTGTATTTTTTTATTACCTAAAAAAATCTAGTGATAAATATGTTTCACCAAGTGTTTGTTGAGTCAACAATCAAATGCTTATTTTTTATATTTTTAAGATTTTTTAATATACACTATACCTTATAAAAATATATAGTAAATATTTTCTTTATATCAGAAACGTCTACAGTGTTTATTAATAATTTATTTAATTTTCACGTGGTTGTAATTCAAACAATCAAAATAAAATTTAATCATTAATAAAAGTAGTATAAAAAAGGTTAAGGCTGCGATCCCCAATATGTTTGCGTTTTAAGGGATTAACAATGTTATACAGTAATATAAAAATATAAATTAAATACAGGATGATTATTTATTTGCTGATGAACGACATCAGATAATTTTTATTTTTTAAAAACAATAAAAGTGAATAAAATATTTTTTCAAAAATTAATTTAATTTACAAAAATACATTTAATCTATATTAAATATATCTGATTATACGTAGAAAGTCTTCCTATTAATATTTACATTTAATACAATCATAATATTATTATTTGTATACTCTTTAATACAATAAAATAGTCAATGAGAATAAATTTAGTTCGACGCCATCATTTTTATTGTAGAACAGTATCTAGTAGTTCAGATGTTTGCCGCTAAGTTGAAAAATCAAAGTTGGAATAAAATAAACACACACATTTTGTAAAAACTCTGTCGTTAATCGTACCGTTTATTAGGCGTAAAATCGCAGCCATAAATGTTTTCTTTATTCAGAATTAATAATGTACCATTGAACGCTTCCAAAATCCAAGAATATGTACTTTTTTTCAATGTTGTTATTATTAATATCAATAGTGATGAAAAGTTTATTTATAATAATTATATTATAAGGCTATATTTATTTTTTAAATATTATTATTTTTAGACAGGCGATCGAATTTTGGAAGTCAGTGGATTCAGCTTAAAGAACATCAGCCACGAAAAGGCCGTCGGTGCGATTAAATACGCGAAAAACCCCGTCACCCTCGTCGTCCAATCTTTGATTCCATACGTAAGTGCATTTATTAACTCAAGAATAAACTTAATAATAATAAATTTATTACCCAAAAGGAAACAGTAGCCGAATTACAGGATAATACAAAATAATTTTACATTATAGTAATAACAAGACAAACAAGAATATAAATACCAGTACTAATATAGATATGAAAACAATAAAATATACAAATAAAGATTACAAATTGTTAAAAGAATTAGTAGCGTAATAATATTGATGAAAGCGAAAATCACAGAATATATCACAATCATTAAACAAATTTAATTAATTCTTAAATGGCTATTGACCATTGGTCTTTCTGCTTAAAACGTTAATATTAAACGCATATTTTTATTAATTAGTGTAAATGATTTGTTGTTTTTATTGTAATTATTTTGCAGAGCAATAATGAAGCAGCCGAATTTTCAAACGAAGTCAACTGCGCTTCACCCTCTTCCCCCCACCCATCGCCGGTTAAAAGTGCTTCACCGGCTGAGGCGACTCAACCAAAAGTAAGTTGAAGCAATAATAAAAAAGCTAAAAATAATAAATCTTATGAAAGTTTTACAAAATGCAATGTTATTGTGCATGGAAAAATCTTCGAATAAATTAAGAATTGAATCACCAAGTGAATAATGAAACTACAGTGAATATTATCAAGAATATTTTTTCAACGTGGTATGGCCGTTGCCCTATCAAGGATATTAATATAACCACAGCACAGCCTCTTTTATCAAGGCATTGCACATAGAACATACTTGTATGATGAGGTTCGAAAAACCGAAATGGCCATCACTAGTTATTCATACGCTAGATGAATGCTGGCTGAACATTTCATGTGAATTATCAAGGAGTTATGTGAAAATGCTTGCTAATATAATAAAAGTTTCACTCTTAATTCAGACATAATATATCTTCTTTGTTTTGTTTTATATTATTTATATGATTATAAAAAACACGTATTTCAAAAACTATTTCTCCTCTTTGTTTTGTTTAAAAATATTTATGTCATTATAAAAAAAAACACTGTAAACGTTTTCTTCACTGTTTTTTTTTTTTAATAATATCAGTTGTACATTTCGATCACAAAGTGAACATTCTCAATTATTGATCACTGAGGCTTCTACTTCGTTATACATTATGTAAGATTATAATAAAACACTTTTTTAACTTTGTTTCTATAACAGAATTATATAAAATTCTGTTACACAAACAAAGTTAAAAAAAGGGTATAAAAAAGAATTTTATATAATTCTGTTATACAAACAAAGTTAAAAAAAGTGTTTTATTATATTCTCAATTATTAAAGCAATATGTATTTAAATGGACTTACCGTTAATAAACAATAAACAACAATAAACAATCTGTTTATTTATTTATTATCCAACAGATATGAATCTGTTGGATAATAAATAGATCTAATAACAGGATAAATTAGAAAAATACAATTATAACGCTATTATATTGCGCTATAATTATATTCTTTAGTCACAATACGATCATAATGTTATCCAGTGCTACATTATGAACGTATTGTACTTTACAATATGTTGTTTTTATTGTTGCAGAAATCGTTGCCGACGCAAAAATCCGTGGAATTCAGCGAGCTTGTGACCGTTAACAATATTGACGCACCGCCGGAAAATACGGAAAGCAAGGAAAGTGCGGAAAAACCGAAAGCGTATGAATCCAGCGATGAGAGCGACGACGAGGAAGACGTTCGGGATTTGGAGGGAAGGACGGTTTCGGCCAAAGGACAAGATGTGAGTGAAATTAATGATTCGAGAATAAAGCTAAAAAAATTTCGTGTTTCTATAATTAAATTAAATCAAATAAAAATAAATTTTGAAATAATTAATTTACTCAATTAAATTATTCATTAATTAACTTGTTAATTGTAGAGACTTTTACATTATTATACATTGTAATTCAATAAATTAAATAAAAAGAATTCGAAAATAATTAATAAATTATTTCCTCTTTTAGCTACTGCGCCATTTTTACTTACGTTACATAATTACTTAAAACATATGTTCAATTTAAGGATAACATAAGTAAAAATGTCGCAGTAGCTAAAAAAGGGAATAATTTGTTAATTATTTTTATTTAATTTATTTAAATAATTGTGACCACTTGAATAAATCCTTCTTCTATTATTATTGTAATCAAATTCAATCGAATCTGTTATTCAATCTAATCTGTGTTTTATTTGTTTTATTCGTTGATTTCTAATAATTTATTCATATTTATTTTATAAATGAATTATTTTCATTCAGGATGATTTAATTGAAATTAAAACACTTGGTTTGTTTCACTTATTTATATTTTCTCCAACTAGTTTCGACCATTGGTCATCTTTAGGGAGGAATGTACAAACATTTTTTAACAACTAAATATATATATAATTATTTTCATATTTTAATTTAATTTAATTGACTGTGACCAAGTGAATAAACACTCTGTTCTATTATTTGTTTTTTTTTTAATACAAAAAGATTATAACCAAATCGTCAACTCAACAGTCTTATTTATGCCAGACCTGTGTATTCATTTATTTTGTTTTCAGATCGACAGAGCCAGCGCTGCCAACTTGAAGAGGACGAAAGAAGAGATAGCTGCGGATCCAGAAGAGGAGGACGATTTCGGATACACAATGAGTGAGTTTTATTCTCTCTTTTTTAATAATCCATTCTAGGGCGCGCAAATTGAAGAAAACTGTACGTTTGTGTGAGAGTTATTCACCGGAATTCAGAAAAGGTGGCGCTCCAATGCAATTTCCTTCCCTTAATAATTAATATTTGTTCCTACTTACTTACTTAGTATCTCCTAAACATAAATTCGACAAAGCTGTGGCCATAAATCTCGCAAGACGAAGAAGAAAATATTACAAAAACTCATCATAATTTTCAGCAGGATTTTTTTGCTATTGTTGAGAGTAAGATTCCGTAGGAAACCCTCCCTAACGGGGCAGAACAATAGATCTTACAGGTCGCAGTTCACATGAGGCTAACTTACGTCTCAATAGCCCCGTATAACCCTATGGGGATGGCTTGATTGCCAAAAAAAAGATTTATAGTGATTTTTTTAAATTTTAATCACATAAATAATATTAAACAACAGAAACAAGAAATGGTGTTTGATATAAGAATGAAGCTTTAATTATATTAAAAATAATCTTCACATAACTCCTCGATAATTTCCACTCTGGTCTCATTAAACACTTGAAATATTATTCAATACTTCGACACCCGAAACGGGGGCAAGAAGAAACTTTATAATAATAAAGAAGAAGGTGCAGATGTTAGCGAGGTTTTGATGTGAAAATGAGGAGAGAGCGAATAAAGCATGGATAGGAAAAGCTTTCGGAAAATATATGTATTGTAAGAAAGGCAAGGATGACTGGAATTATTGGATGAAAGATTGTGGATGGCTGAGAGAGAGAGAGAGGTTGAATGAGTACGAGAGAAAGAGAATTACAACAAGAGAGGATGGATTGTATTAAATAATTTATGTACATTTCGAGCACAATGTACTCTTAATCTTTGTTTTTTATAAAGAGCATATTATATTTATTTACCTGTATAAATGTAACTTTTTTGTAACTTGTCACTGCATAATGACTGTCAAATGTAGAAACTTAAGTCGTGAATTTATTTAATTATTTGTGGATATATGCAATAAATAGTTGTGATACAACAATATTCAGTGACTGTTTATTCAAAATTAATTTAATTTATATTGAAAAATCAAACGTATTTCCAGTAGCTTGATTTCATCTAGATTAAACAAGTTAGGTAACAGCTATAATTGTGCAGTTACGTAATCGCTTATTCATTACTTACATGATTGCGTAAGTAACATCAAATTTAGTTCCCGTGACTAACCTTTAATTATATTGCAGTAGTTATTATAAATAAATTAATTCAGTTGGGTGCATATTAGGTAAGAGCACTTTTCCTAATTGAAATTACGAAAGAATCTCTTACATAAGCCGGGTTTTGTTTTCAATTATAATTTATGAATTTCTTTTCAATAAAAATAGAGTGCACAAATAATTTATTCTGTAAATAATGGTTTTACTAATATTTTAGTGATTTCTGAAGTGTTTTTGCATATCACTTTGTTCAACACAACCAACATACAGATTGTTTAATCAGAGAAAAAAAATGTACAAAGTGCTTTCAATAAAGGCGTATTGGTTTATGGCTTTTCGTTGCGCTTTGGATTTGTCCAATTGTACAGCTGCGTAATTGTAAACCGGGACACCGTTATTGCGACTGTCTGAATGGTTAATACATACAGTCACCCGGTCTTTTAACGTATGTGCAATTATTTTTCTTACTTTTACATTCACATGTTGCTATTTTAAATATAATTACGTATATAATTAGCTAAAATAGCATGACACTTTATAATAATCGGAGGAAGTACAACGAGTGTATTAATGATTGTTCAAATACAAATTCATTCAATTTTGAGAAATAATTATGTTGTCGAAAATTATTGTTGAATTTTGAATGCCAAATTACACTATGCTGATTTAACAAGTTTCCTGATTTTATATCAGTTGAACATAATTGTGCATGAAACATTATATCGTAAATGATAATTTATTCTACATATAGCATATTAAATATTTAATTCGCTAATGTTGTCATTACTAAAACGGAAGCTAATATCAATTAAAAACACGTTTAAAGCCTTTCCTAATAATATTCATAAGTCATTAATTAAACACACCCTAATGGAAAATCAATCCGGCGGTTGCACCTCCCACGTCCCGAAGGGATTCCAGATGAGGCGGAGGAGTGCCTGCGTGACGGAGGTGCGACTTATTGAGGACCCTAATGACCGAATCCATGACGGCCGCAGACTTGAAAAGGGTTCTCCCCCCCCCACCCCCGCTCCTCCTCTCCTCCCGCTGCAGGATTCACCTCCCGGAAGGGACAGAACATCACGATTCAATTTGGCGCCGGCTGTCCCTTCGGAAAACCGCACGCCGAAAATTGCTGACAATGTCCCAGGACGGGACAGTGGTGCGTGGGACCGGACGGGAAATTCCCAATTTCGAATGGCCTAATTTGAATCAATCTCCGTTCTGGTGGGTTGGGGGAAGCGGATGTTTCCAATTTCGAAATGGTTTAATAATAAACCCGACGCATCTCATTTTATACAAAGATTTCAGCATTCAGAAATATCAAATTAATTAAATACATTAAATATTTGAAAATAATTAATAAATTATTTCCACATTTAGCGTAACGTAAGTCAAAATATCACAGAACTAAATGTAGAAATAATTTATTAATTATTTTCGAATTATTTTTATTTAATTTTTAAATAAATTAAATAAAAATAATTCGTGACCAAATGAATGAATACACTTTTCTAATTATATTCAAATTAAATATTTTAGACGATAACAAAGAAAATCGTGATAAAATTACAAGTTAGCACTGTTTATTGATTGCGATGATTTAGGGCACTGCAAAATATTAAATCACAAATAAATTATGCGTAAAGAAAAAATCTAATGTACTGTTAAAAAAATAATAATAATAGAAAACAGGATTTATTCACTTGTTCAAAGTTATTTAAATAAATTAAAAAGAAAATGACTCAAAAGCCGAAATTTTACAATATATGTGCAAATTGACATGTACAATTTTCACATGTATTGCATTTTTCATATAAAATAATATACAATAAAATATATAAAGGTGAAAATAAAACACATTAAAATACAAGAAACGACTCAATTTTTTGATTTATTTTCTATGGTTTCAATTAATTTTCTCTTAGAATCCAATTACCAATTTACTTTAATTAGATAATAAATTATAGAAACATGCAATTATATTTGGTAGTAAAGTAAAATTTTCTTAATTTTTGAGCGATGGATTTCCTAAAATTTTTCTGTTCGAAACCGCGTTTCAAAATCAGTCAACTTTTACGCTTCAGGGTTTCGATCAACAAATCTGAAACTTCGCCTTTTATAGTTCAAAATATCTTTAACACATGGACCGCTTTGTCTGTCATCGGTGACTGACACTGAAGCATTCCAATGGAGCCACGTCAGTCGCCGGTGACTGACAGTGAGTACCTACTTTAAACATACTTTTCGTCTAAAAAAAAATGCATCAAAATGAATGAATGAAATAAGTACACTCTTACTCATTTTACAAAATAAAACTTAAAAACTTTTTGTGGCATTTTATAAAAAAAAACGTGTTGGTAGTGTTAACAAAATAAGACAACGCAAATAAATAGAAAAGAGTCAGGCGGAAAGACCAACGGTCGATAGCCAATTGGCAGAAGAATTTATTTTTATGTTAGTTATTTATTGTATTCATTTATTATTATTACTTTGTTAAAAATAATCTGCCAATAAAGATATATATATATAGAAAAGAGTATTCATTCACTTTTATTTAATATAAGACAACGCATAACTTCCCATATCTCCTGATTTGTATTTTTTTTCTTCTTTTTTTTCAGTCTTCCATATTTCTAATTAGGCGGTTTAGATTTGTTGTTTCTGGAATAAGCGGCGCGTTAAATTTAAATTTTCACGTGACCAAACATCGTGGCGTCGCGCTGCGTCGTATCGTATCACCCGAGAGGCGCGTTAATAATTAGCGATGTGAAATTGACTCGAAATCCCCCGACGCCGCTAAATCACCCCTACTCCTAACCCCACCCACCGCCGGTCTCCATTCACTCCCTTCTAAATCATTCAACCCGGATGGGTCTAAAAAGAGCTTACGCGGGTCAGCACAGGATGAAAGATTAAACGGCTCGAAAAACGTCGGGTTATTTTTGAAATCTAATACGAGTTAAGATACGTTGTTTTAATTAATTTATTTTATATTAATAAATTAGTAATCAAGCTATAATTATACAAATTTTGTCGGATATTTTAAATTGTTAACTTGATCCATGTATAGTTGGCCATGGATTTAAGAGCCCGGCGCATCCACCATCCGCGAAAAGTTGTCAACGAATTCTCATCCACGAATTTAGCATGGTTAATGCAGTTGTATATCAATTTAAGGTTATATAAAGTCGAAATATGTCTGATTTTTGCAGTAAAGGCAGAAAGGCTGTTGGCCGATAGGCTTTTGTCGGTAAATAAAATAATAATATTTATTGTTAATTTCTTTCACATTTATATGTATAATCTACTGACAATAAAGTTTCTTTATATGTAAAGAATCTTTATTTATTCATATTAGTTATTGGTATATATATATATATATATATATATATATATAAGGAATTCTCAACAAAATATATATATATTTCCAAAGAAAAGAAATTCAATATATTCCTAAGTTTTAATTTAAGTTATGTGAAGTTCTTATAATACAATAAAGTATAATAAAATCAGTCCTTACTTCACTATTTATTTTTATATACTATATGTACGTTTCAATTTTGATCATGAGTACATGGTACTTGAAATGTACATATAGTGTAAAAAAATAATAAGTTAAGTAAGGACTGAATTTCTTAATTTTATTGTAATTCAATATATTTTCAAAGTCAAAATTGATTATAATACCCGCAATTTTTATCTTAGCCAGTTACGAGGGGCTTTTAAAACTAATAAAAAAATAAAATTGTAAATAATTATCTTAGTTTTTTTTTTTTTTTTTTCTCCGGACTCAAAAGTTTTTAAATTTTTATCTTAGCGTGTTACCAGTAGTCTTAAGAATAATTTACAAAAAGAAAATGTAAGATATATGTTTAAGTTATTATTTTATAATTTGTTTCTCGGAAAATGGCTCTATTTAAGAGTAATTTATAAAGTCAAAATTGACTACTTTAGACACACTTTAAATTCAAATTATTGTCTTATCTTACCATCAATAGTCTTAATATTTATTTAGAAAAAGAAATCTTTGGGTAGATATTTTAGTTATTTTTTTATGATTTTTGTCCTTTGACTTATGAAATGGCTCGATATAATAGCAATTTTGAAAGTAAAAAAAAAATATTTTAAGCGCACTTTAAATTCCATTGTTTATCTTAGCTTGTTACCAGTAGTCTTAAAGACTTTTTAAAAAAAGAAAATTTTGGGTACATACATTAGTTATTTTTTTAAGATTTTTTTTCTTTCGTACGAGAAATGGCTCTATATAAGAGCAATTTTTAAAGTGAAATATGACTATTGTAAGCACACTTTAATTTCATTTTTTTGTCTTATCTTACCATCAATAGTCTTAAAAACTATTTAGGAAAATAAATCTTTGGGTAGATATTTTAGTTATTTATTTATGATTTTTCTCCTTTGACTTATGAAATGGCTGGATATAATAGCAATTTTAAAAGTAAAGAAAGATTATTTTAAGCGCACTTTAAATTCCATTGCTTATCTTAGCTTGTTACCAGTAGTCTTAAAGACTTTTTAGAAAAAGACAATTTTGGGTACATGTTTTAGTTATTTTTTTATGATTTTTTTTCTTTAGTACGAGAAATGGCTCTATATAAGAGCAATTTTTAAAGTGAAATATGACTACTGTAAGCACACTTTAAATTCATTTTTTTGTCGTAGGTTGTAGTCAATAGTCTTAAGAACTATTTAGAAAAAGAAAATATTGAGTACATGGCTTAGTTATTTTTCATGATTTTCTTCCTTTGTCTTGAAAAATGGCTCCATTTAAAATCAATTATGAAAGTGAAAAATGAGTACTTTAATCGCACTTTAATGTAATTTATTTGTATCTTAATTTTTTACCCGTAGTCTTAAGAATTATTCAGAGAAAGAAGATTTTGGGTACATATCTTAGTTATTTTTTTATGATTTTTTTCCTTTGACTTTGGAAATCGGCACATGTAAGATCAATTTTAAAAATCAAAAATGACTGGCGTATGCATTTTTTTGTCATAGCCTGTTACCAATGGTCTTAAGAATTATTTTGAAAAAGAAATCTTTGGTTATATGTTTTAGTTACTTTTTATCTTTGACTCAAGAAATGGCCCGATATTAGATCAATTTTGAAAATCAAAAATGACTATTATAAGCACAATTTAAATTCGTATTATGAAAGCAAAAAATGACTACTTTAAGCGCACTTCAACTTCATTTTTTTGTATCTTAGCTTGTTACCCGTAGTCTTAAGAATTATTCAGAGGAAGAAGATTTCGAGTACGTACCTTAGTAATTTTTTTTCATTTGACTAGGGAAATGGGCATATGTAAGAGCAATTTTGAAAGTCAAAAATGAATAGCTTAAGCGTACTATAAAATCATTTTTTATCTTAGCTTGTTACCAGTAGTCTTAAGAAATCTTTAGAAAAAGAAAAAAAATTGATACATATTTTAAATATTTTTTTTTTTCATTTGACTCGTTAAACGGCCATATACTTCAATGTAATTTGTTTGTATCTTAACTTATTACCCGTAGAATTATTTTAAGAATTATTTAGAGAAAGAAGATTTTGGGTACATATCTTAGGTATTTTTTATGATTTTTTTTTCTTTGACTCGGGAATATGCATATGTAAGAGCAATTTTAAAAGTGAAAAATAACTAAATTGACTACTTAAATAAGTACGTTTTTTACTCGCTAGTGCCAGTAAGTACTTATGCTGTCGATATTCTGATGATTAAAGAAAGTGAACATAAAATATGTTCGATATATTGGTTTTTATACAAATGGTGAATGCGCCGGGCAATTTCGTTTAAAAATCACCTCACATCTATCCAATTTTTCCCGTTCATTTTTCTTATGATTTGTTTTACATTAAATCCCTATGCATGTGTGTGTAATATGTGTGAAGGTCGTGAACTTGTGTCTCCCTGCGGCCCCGTCGTATCGATTCCCAACTATTTTATTCAAGAGTTGACGCGCGATTTCGGCGGACCGAACCGGGAACGGAAGATAGAACGGAACGGAATGGAAGGAACAGAAAGAGAGCAAAAGCGAGAAGGACGGGGATAATGGGGGTGGAGGGAAAGAGAGAAATTGTGTCCGGATTGAATCGATCGTCGGGAAAGTCTCTCTTTATGCCGCCCCCCTACCCCCTCGCTCCCGCTTCCTCCCCCGCAGAGAGCCCGAAAATTCGCACGAATTTCAGTGTTAATTGCACGAAAGTTTCGAGTAGTTTTCGGGGATTTGAGAGTGTTCCGTTTTCGGGGCACACCTTCGATTTTTGTTTGTCTTGCGCTCGAAAAGCTTTGAACTTCTTAATTTTTGGGAACAAATGAGAATCGCTGCACTGAAGTGTTTGCAACAATAAATAACAATTATGATAATATTGATCACTAAAAATTCTACTTTGATAAGTTTACATTATTTAGTATGCAAAAAACTAATTTAGACAATTTTTCTAGGAAAAAAAAACTTATTGATTTCGTTTCTAACATTTATAGGAGCAAATTAAATAAAAATGATTTGAAAATAATTAATAAATTATTTCCACATTTAGCTCAGTGACATTTTTAATGCTGATACAATTTTCTAAATTCACACAATTTCCATTTGTGAGACTCAGTTTATTTTGCTTTTTCAATGCAAAAAAATAAATAGAAAAAAAGTAACAGAAAAAATCGTCGAATTTATTTATTTGTTTCAATCATTCTCCAGTTCGTTTCCGAATATTTTCACAAATTGTCCATTTAAATTTTTCCGCGCGTGGGGTTTTCATTGCCCTCCTGTAAATATTTAACTGGATTTTCGAAAGGCGGATCGACGGCGCTAGGTGATTTAAACTTGGGTATTTGTTAACGCTAGATAAATAAATTGAAGGGAGTTTGTCAGTCAGTCAGTCAGCCAGTCCGGTGGATTTATTTATATTCGGTCTATTTTCGAAAAGCCGATCCGCGAAAGGAAACGAACGGCCGTTGCGGGGGCCATTTATTCACGCCCGCCGGGAAACAAACCCGCTTAAAACAATAACAATTTTCCGCGGATTGCCAAAGACGAAACACGCTGCACATTTTCCGAATACAAATGTGCGAATTATTTCAATTTGAAAGCAATTTCCGCATCATTTCTTGCTTCACATATAACATAAAATATGTTTGTTTTCTCTATTGTACAGCTAGATTACTAAAGAGAAAAATAATAAAATAAGAGACATTAATTATTATAATATTTTCTCGTATTAGTCACTATTTTATCAATAATTGCATGGTGAATCATAATTGTAATATTTATATGTTTTATATAATTAAAAGAGGTTCCTTCAGCAAATCAGCATCAAGGTTGATTGGTCCTCCCACAAGAAAATCAGAATTAAGGTAATTCTCATTGGTTCTTCCTTCATTAAATCAGAATCAAGGCAATTCTGATTGGTTCTTTTTTAAGAAAATCAGAAGCAAGGCATTTATGATTGGTTCTCTCTTCAACAAATCTTCAACAAATCAAAATCAAACTATTTATGTTTGGTTATTCCTTCAGAAAATCAGAATTAAGGCAATTCTTATTGGTTCTTCATTTAGAAATTCAAAATCAAGGCATTTCTGATTGGTTATCTTATTACCAAATTATAATCAAGACATTTTGATTGGTTCTTCCTTCAGAAAATCATAATCAAGGTAATTCTGATTCGTTGTTACTTCAGAAAACCAGAATCAAGGCTAATTCAGAATCTGTTTGGTTCTCCCATCAACAAATCAAAATAAAACTATTTCCGACTGTTTTTTTTTTTCAGCAAATCAGAATCAAGGCATTTCTGTTTGATTCTCCTATTACCAAATTATAGTAAATGCATTTCCGATTGGTTTTTCCTTCAGAAAATCAGATTCATTTCAATTCTGATTAGTTCTTCCTTTAGTAAATCATAATCAAAGTATTTCTGATTGGTTCTCCCTTCGGCAAATAAGAACCAGGGCATTGTTGTTTGATTATCTCTTCAACAAATCATAATCAAGGAATTTCTGATTGGCTATCCCTTCGGCAAATCAAAATCAAGGTATTTCTGATTGGTTCTTCCTTCAGCAAATCAAAATCAAGGCAACCTTTGGAAAGCTTTTATTGATGTCTTTAGAATATTTCAGCTTTATGAAAAAACATAGATGGACATTCTGATTGGTCTTCCTTCAAAAAATCACAATCAAGGCATTTCTGATTGTTTTTCCACTTCAGAAAGTCAGAATCAAGAGAATTCTGATTGAATATTCATTCAATATCTCAGAATTAAAATTCTTTTAATTGTATGAGTAAATCAGAACAATTTTATTTGAATTGGTCCCTACTTCAGAAAATCATAATCAAGGCAATTCGAATTGGCCATCAGTATTGATGGATTTTTAATTTATAAATGTGGCCAAGTGAATAAATACACTTTTCTATTGGTATTTTTCTATTGTTAATACAAATACTAAAATATCAAAAATGAACCATTCATGTATATATATATATTTTTAGTAACGAACTAAATGAATTCAACTTACAACCCAAAACACGTAGATAAACTTATCGACACAGCATTGTTGTTGCCCCCCATTTTTTCCCTATTTTTCTTTCTCTCCTTTCATCCCCCGTCGAATTTCAGGGAGGGAATGCGGTCGCTGGGTGCGGGTGGGGGGTGGGCTTATATTTTGCGGGGCATGGCCTCGAAATCGAAATCCGAAGTGCCCGCGATGCGCGATGCGCACCGTACATTGAGAGGAGAGAGGCCTCTCTCGATCCTCTTCCCGTTTTCAGTTTCGAACGGACCTCCGCGAGAGACGAGAACGGCGCCGAGAGGGGGCCCGTCGTCCTGCTGTCGGTGCTTTGATTTGATCCAAGTGTGCGTGGTGGAGGTGTTTACTTTCCTATTTTCGATTTGCGCGGAAAGTGCGTCGGGAACAAGTTGAAATTTCTCTTGTTGGAATTTTGGTAAGATTAAGGAGAAAGAGAGTTCGGTTGGGATTCACGCGCTTTTCAGAGGTGGAATGTTATATGTAACTGAATGTTTGAGAGGAGGATGTGGTGGTGATGTAACACGAAATTGAATTTGCATTCCCGTGGTTGTTTTATTTTTATATAACTATTTTTCCCAATAGTATAATAATTAATCCAGGTTATTCCCTGCAGAAAATTTCGTTTTGAGGTGTATAATACTAATTAACAACTTTTTTTCAATTTGAGTCTCATTAATCACTTGGTAAAACATTTTAGTAATATTAGGAATTGTTGACTAAGTTTCACTTGGTTTGTTTTACATGCAAACATTTTATTTTTCAACGTGTGCGTTTTGATCATCATAGAATGTGGTGAATTAATATTATGAATTTTTGAGTAAGTTTCACTTGGTTTATTTACATGCAAACATTTTATTTTTCGATTAGTTTCGGCACTTTTCTTGAAAAATAAAATGTTTGCGTGTAAAATAAACCAAGTGAAACTTACTTAAAAATTCATAATATTAATTCACCACATTCTATGATGATCAAAACGCACACGTTGAACTTAACATTTACAGAATATCCCCGGATATATTTTTTTAATAAATAAAATAATAATAATATAAATAAAACTGTTGTATCCTTTCTTCGCAATTTATTTTCTAATGCTTTGAAATATATTTCAAGTGCTAGGCACTAATTATCTGATGTATTAATAAAATTTAAAGTGAAGAAAGAAATATTTTAATTTTCACCTATATTATAATAACAACTAATTTTAACAGTTAATATTCGGCATATTTATACACACTGTACGTATAAAGATGCCGAGAATTAATTGTTAATATTAGCTGTTATTATAATATAGATGAAACATAAAATATTCCTTTCTTCACTTTATATATTATATTATATTATATTATATTATATTATATTATATTATATTATATTATATTATATTATATTATATTATATTATATTATATTATATTATATTATATTATATTATATTAATACACCAGATGTACATTTCAAGTACTAAGTATCATTATCCATTGATATCATTATCAATGATAAATGATTCCGGACAACTAACTGCGGTATTATATATTTTCGCTGTTAATTAAAAGAATTTGTTATACTTGAAATGTACATTTGGTGTATTAATAAAATTAAAAGTGAAGTAAGGAATTTTTATTTTTCACCTATATTATTATACAACACTTCACATTCCTCAACCTAAATTGTTATAAAAAGAAAGAAATAAACAGGATTAAGGAAAAGTCCTTGGGTGGGTTAACAATTTATTCGGGTAGAATAAAAAAAAATAAAAAGAATTTGAAAATAATTAATAAATTATTCCCTCTTTAGCTTTTTTCTATTAATAAAAAAACTTGTAAGAAAAATTTCAATCCACACTACTAATGATGGAAACATAGTTTCCCACATATATATTTAGTAAAATAAAACGAGAAGTCGATAGTCCCGAACAGACGAACCTTTATTTTAATATAAATTTGATTTGGTTGTTCTCATTGATCACTTGATGAAACATTCTAACTAATATTGAATTCTAATTTAATATTTATTTTAATATACTCAATATTTGTAAAATTGTAATTGTCTGAATAAAGATATTTGTATGAAACGAGTAGGAGGAAGGACAAGAATTTAATTGAAATTAAAATCTCTACAACCAGCTTGCAGAATATTAAGAAGTATATACACAAAAATCCAGGTTTTTATCAGTCCCGGCTTATAAACCAGAGATATATCTGTCCTTCACTTTTAATTATTTACAGTTTAAGAATGATTAGAATATAACCGAAAAACTAATAAAATATAAGGAATAAAAAATAAGTATAAAAAATTGTTTTTATTGCGAAAATATTGCCATAGTTTTAATATTTAAACAAAACTTATTTAGTATAAAATTAAAATACTTATTTTATTCTTGGATATTTAAGTTGTTGATTGCCACAAACTCAACGACTTAAATATCCAAGAATAATATTTAAGTCGTTGATTGCCATAAACTCAACGACTTAAATATCCAAGAATTAAGTAAATATTTAAATTTTAAGTTTTGTTTAAATATTAAAACTATTAATTATATTAAATTTACAGGTTTAGAAGAGTAAAGAAGTTTTGTTAATTTTGCTTTTTTTAAAACGTCCAGCTGATATAGAAAGAAAAATTAAGAAATATTTTCGCGTATAAAGTTAATATTTTTATCCCAAATGCGAAACAGTGTGTTTTCATTAACAAATTTCTGAAAATGTACCACGAAGTGTACAGCTTAAAGATCCAAAAATAAAGTAAATAAAAAAACAGTGTTTTCATCACAAAAATATTAAAAACGTACTACAAAGTCAACGCCCTAAAAATCCAAGCTTAAAATAAATATTTTAATTTTATTATAAACGTATTTCGTTAATTTTGTTTTTTTAAACGTCCAGCTTATATACACTCGAATACAAAAAACGGGTCACAGTTATTTTTTTTTACTTTTAAGTTGTAGTAGTACTTAGAGAAAATACCCCCAAAGGTAGGCCTAACAGGGTGATTTTCCCCTTTGAAAATTTCATGTCCGATTTCGTCTACCGATTATTCAACAAATTGTCATTTGTTTGTTTTCAGAAGCCACTACAATTTTATTCCTTTAAAATATTCTTCAACCCTTCCTCTTAACAGCTCAATATAGAAAACAACCCCAAAGGTGGGCCTAAGAAGATGATTTTCCCTTTTGAAAATTTCATGTCCGATTTCTTCGACCGATTTTTCAAAAAATTGTCATTTCTTTGTTTTAAGATGCCACTACAATTTTATTACTTTAAAATGCTCTTCAATTTTAAAAATTTATAAAGCAGAACTGTACTGACGAGGAATAAATCTCGAAACACTTACGTAACGTTTTTTGTTATTTGCATTAAATATCAAAAATTGTCCTTCCAAAATATAATCACCCTTCATCGACAATTTATCATTTCATTTCATCAAATAATGCGGACTTTGAGAATGACGATAGCAATCATGGCAATTAGATAGACAATGACAAGAAGTAGACATATAATCATTAGCCATTTCATGTATTATATGTTAACATAACTCTACAAATACATTGTAAATAATTATCCAATCTATGTATAAATGTTACATGAATATGGATGTTTAGTTAATCATCAAAAATTGTTGCATTATACAAACATTGGTTATGCAACAAAAAATGCCCATTATCAAAAATTAAATGTCTGGCGGGGTATTTTCTCGGGAAGTAGTTGTTTCAAAAAAAGGACAAACATTCATTTGTTTAAGTGCTTACGTTATGTAAGTCAAAAAGTTACAGTAGTTAAAGAGAAAATAACATAATTATTTCTTCAATTGTGTAAATTAATATTTTCATTTTTTTAAATTAATTTAATTTATTGTTTAAGTTAGTTTTGTGATCAACGCCAAGTATGAAAAACGTGTGTTGTGCTCACACCACCATTTTTTTTTTTTTTCAAATTTCCTTTCGCAATCTCACATTGATAGCAATTATTAGGGTGTTAAATCGCATCGCTACGCCATACATCGGATAAATTACGTAACGAATCGGAATAACAATGCCAGTGCACACACACACACAGACAAAACAACGACTCGAATTGGAAACGTGCGCGATCGACCGGAAGCGACGTTTCTGTGATTGCACCCTGAAACGCGCCGGTGACTTCCGAATTATCCGAAACGAGTCGCGCGTTTCAACGGTTCAATCAATCAACGGGTCCCCCGTTCTTTTGTGTCGGACCCATTCAACTTTAAATTGGATTTGTGTGTTTAGGAACAATATGTTTATCGTTCGCGTTTTAAATTGCTTCCCTGATTTGAATATTTTTTTACTAGGGCTTAGGATCGCCTGACGTCGCATTATTGGCTTACGTGGAAGTGGTTTTTCATTTAGAGAAATTCTGCCAAATTTGGTCCGAAAATTCCTACCCCTTCTTGGTATTGCGTTTTTATATCACTGAATATAGTATTTGAAATGTACAGTATAGTAGAACAAATAGTGAAGTGAAATAAGTAATAAAATAAATTATTAATTTAAATAAAGGATCAATTTCAACGACATTCGATTCTGTTTTAAGCCATTTACAATATCGCGATTATTGCAGCTTTCGTTAGTTAATGAATACTGAACGAAAACCACAATAATCGCGATATTTTAAAACATTTTATTTATTTAACACTGTGTACTTATTTATTTATTTAAATCACTTTTTTTTTTCTTTTCAAAGTTAAAAATTGTCTTCAAAGTTAATGGGTTTCCTAATTTCATTTCAGTAATGAACTAATAAAATTTAATAATCCCGCCGCAGGGATTTCAGTGTGTGATAAATCGTAAATTTTATAATTAGTCACCCCTTTTTGCCACTCCTATGCTGACAGGAAAGGCTATCTATTTCCTCCTCGCGTGTCTCCCTCCTTCTCCTTCCCCTTGTCGCTCTATTTCCTTCGCGGGATTCAATTAATCAACGTCATCGAAATACTTAATAATACACACCCGGAGCGTTTTAAAACGAAGTCGATAGAGTTTTTTTGTCTCGCTTTTGTCGTTCGTTTATTTTTAGCGTTCATTCAGTAATGTACAATGGAAATATGGGATTATTATTGTTAATTATCATCGCAGGATTATTAATTGTAAATTAAAATTAAACGTTAAATATTTTGTGGTGGAGACGGTTACTTTGTGATACATTGTAACTGTTTAAATTAATAACATTATTTTTTTAAAACGATATTTAGATTTATTATTGATTTTTAATTTAGATTGAATGGGTTACAAAATTAACTTTATAAATCTGCCAAAACCAATGCTGAAACCATTCTGGCAAATATAATGTGTGATGCGCTCAAGGTGGTGGATTTTTTTTCTCTCCCTTAAGTCGATTGTTTCAGCCTCTGGGCTATGACAATCCTGCTTGTTCCTTTGCCATTCTTCCGCGTTTGGCCGAAGTTGGCGGATCTTTTCTCCTCCGTTTCCGGGGGCTGTTTATTGTAATGTTGCCCCGATGGCAGCATTTTCTTCAATGGGGTGGTTTCTCAGTCTGCTCTTCATTTCTTCCTTTCTTCTCTCGGCTTTTTCCGCGGGATCCTCTAACTTTAGCTCTTCTCGGATTTCTTCGTTGGAAATGAAGTATGGTATCTCCATGTTTTTCTCAAGGTGGTGGTAAACTGGTGCAAAGATTATGCGCTAATAGTTAACTGCACAAAAAAAAAATAGTTAGTCCTCTTTACAAATAGGAGGAATTGCAATTTTGAGGAACAATTCGTGCATTTGCGAAAATTCCAGTTTCGCTAGCATATGTAAAAATTGTTTGAAATACTTACCTAAAAGAAATTCTTCGATTTGAAAGAGGACGTCGATACCCTTCGACTGAACTTTATCACATTAATTGTTATCCCATTTGAAAGGTTATTTTGTAACTCTTGAATTAATTTCTTACTTGGTGAAACATAGAATAAAATATTATTTTAAATTTATTGTGAAAAAAAAAACAACAGATGTTTACTTTTCACTTAATTAGTTAATTTTGTGATTAATTATTTTCTAACTCCTTTGAAAGTTGTTCTATATTATTAATTTATTTTTTTATTTATTTTTTTGTATGATATTCCGGGTGCATCTGTGTTAGTTTTGGCCGTAAATTGCTCCTAACAAGCCATCGCCGTAACATTCGGACGGGGGGCATAAATAGCTCTCCTCGTGCATGATTTATCCGTGGAGAGTTACGATGCCTCGCGCTCTGGAAATTAACAGTCCTCGTAAATTACTCCTCGCAATCCACTGGCTCCAAATAGAAATGATAGAGAGAGCCACAGTGAATGAGAGAAACAATTTACTCGGGCGAAATTCGATTGCGATAAATAAAAAAGAGTCGCAATTCTGTTCGATGGAATTTGAACGAACAATTCAATTTTAATATACTCCAAATTTTTTATTAATTCATTTTTTTTAATTTACGAAATTTCGGGCAAAATTCGGTTGCGATAAATAAAAAAAAAGTCGCGATTCTGTTCGATGAAATGTGAACGATCAATTCAATTTTAATATATTTCAATTTTTTTATTATTTATTTTTTTTTAATTTACGAAATTTAGTGGTAACAAGAAATCTAGTCAGCAAAATAAAAAATAATTCCATCCAAGAAAATTTGTCCGGAAGTCAAATAATCTCGAAATTTTTTTATGATTTTTTTATGATATTTTTTTATTTCATTCCACTTGCAGAAAATCCATAAAATATAGGTTGCTTCCGTTTTTTTGTTATACCTTTTATCATGAATACAATAACACTGTTCGCAATTAATTTGGAAGTTTTTTCTCCAAAGTACATTGCCAGTGTGAATATTCATTTGTAAATGTGGTTGTATTGACATTTCATCAAACATCAATATGCAATTTCTTTAATGACTTAGTAGTTTTTCAAGACTTTGCTTTAAATTATTGAATATAATATCATTGAATCCCGGCATTACAGGTACTTACTTCAACATTCTTAATATTCCTTGACGGCAAGCTAAACAATTTAGAAAGCAACTTATACATTTTTGGACTCTGCTTATAGAATGTTACTCCTAATACCTTATCTTTCAGAGTAAATCTTCTTCCGTTGGGGTGTTGTCCTTCCAAATTTAGTTGGCTTGTTATAAATTGCTTCACTGTGGGTTTTATATCCAATGTAGCCATATCAATTATTTCACTCCTAGACATACTTTCATATGAATCCAACCGTTTTCTTAAGGTATGTTGTTTATTCTTAAGTACAGTATAAGCCTTTTTGAGACGAGCAGCTCTCTTTTATATTTTATTTGCCGTTGGAGTTAGTGTAGCAATTTTTCCAATTCCTTGAAGTAAAGGCGGTGGTGTGGATGACAATATTTTATTTTCAATTCCTTTAGCTCTAATAATTGTATCTATTGCATGTATCGAAGCATCTGTTATTTCCGAATCAGAATCATCAACTAAAAACTATTCCATCTCAGGATTTTTTCTTCAACAATCTCTTGAGATTTCGGCAAAAATAATGTGGAAATAGCATTTCGTAAGATTAAGTTGTACTGTGCAAAATGAATATGGCATATTTTTCTGGATTTGTAAATATTATCCGAGCTTAAGCTGTTCAATGTTTCATTATTGCATGCTTCAATCCATAACTTGAATCTTGCGAAATCCTTTTCTGGATTTGGAAATTGGTGTCTCGGAGATGTTGTATCCGTACGCTCTTTAACCATGCATTTCCGATATTTGTGCATTTTTTACGTGTATTAAAAAAAGCACAAATAATTTAATAAACACTTATATTAACACTAACACTAAAATATAAATTAATTAAACAGTAAAGCACTAAACATCTTAACACTAAAACACAGATATTTTTCACAAAAATACAACGATTTGGAACACAAACACACAGATAATTGAAAATATAACTAACCTTTATAAATAGAAAAGAGTATTATTCATTCACTTGGTCACAGTTATATAAATGTGAAAATAATTTATTAATTATTTTCAAATCATTTTTATCTAACCTTTATACTCTTGAAATACAGATGGTTGTATTTTCTTCTCAGTAATTGCCAATTTTCGCTTCAAAATGTGGAATTGCGGTTATAACCTCCAATATGAAAGCGTAAATTCACAACAATGAAAGAGCGGGAAGAAAGAAATAAAAAATGTGGCAGATGGCATATCTAGGTATGTTTTTTTATGGCGAAAGCGCCCCCTGATGGTCCTTTCACCGTACTAAAATTATATTGTAAACAACTCCATAAGAGTGGGCATACCCTGATGACCACCCTGTGAAGATTTTTACTGTCTCAGCTTCTCTATACTCTCCCCAGAAGCGTTCTTTCTCAATGTCCCTTATTTTTGCCTAGAAACCTTTTTCAAAGTAAGTTTATTCAAAAATTATACTCTCATTCATTTTTTTTAATTCAGAATTGTTTGGCAAGGGAGCAGATAGGTTCAGGGCCTATTGGAACTTGCTCAGCCCCTTTGCCTAATCATTAATATTTCATTTAGTTTTAAGCAGCACTGAATAGCGTTGACTAAGTCGATTAAAAAAATAAATCTAATGAAACAAACATGTTGACACAAAGTATTCCTCATAACCCAATTCCTTTTCGTTTTATTTTTTTTTTGTTTGTTTGTTACTATTACTAATAATTTCTAAAGCGTCGAGGAACGAGGAAACTAGTTCGTCGTCAGTGCGCTTTAATTGGTGGGGAAATGCCGATTTAGGGTTCGCGCTCGAGTGGTTTGTTTGTTTCGCGTCGGACAAAGCCCACACGGACGGAATCGATAACAAAGACGACTCGTTTTCCCATCTAGTTTTCTCTATCTCGTGCAATTTCCGCTTTTGAAGCGTCCACAAAGCGCTAAGGACGACGCTCGAAAGAGAAAGAGAGAGAGAGAAAAGCGGACGGGTGTAGGTGTCAATCGTGCCTTTTGCAATTTCACGATTAAAAAGGTTATAAATCTATTGTGATCTTCCATTCTAGTATGAAATGAATATCCGATATGAATTAATAATTTTAATATATATTTTCTTTTAATTAGCTTCTATAGAAAGTTACCATCGTACAACGCAATAAAATTATTTAACGCATTGCCTGCAAAACTGAAGAAACTGGAATCAACTGTATTCAATTTATTTATTTATTTATTTACAACCCAACAGACTCGAAAGTCCAATTACAGGGCTATATCAGTAATACATTCAAACAAAAAATCAAGCGAATCTTGAGGATGAGAAAGTTTATGATAGTTCAAAACGAAGAGTTTTTTTCAAAATGTAGTAGAATCTTGAAACAAAACACAATATACAAAATGGATGATTTTTTGCAGATCTGTGGGACTGCACAAAATGACTAATCTAAGAGAAACAGGCATAAGTTAATTTTAATACTACAAGGATTATTAACATTATTTAGAAATTGTTAGAACTATAAGTATCATGCATATCCTATAAAGAAAAAAAAAAAGAAAAATAAAGAAAAAAAAAATCTTGATCGATAAAAAAAATTGTAAGTAAAACACGTATTATAAGTGTATTTAAAATGTACCAAAAAACAGATAAAATAATTAATTTCAATAAATGAAACACTAAGGAAACTCTAAAAAAAACATACACATTTAAAATCAAAAATCCAGACGCGAAATTGCAGTCCTTTCAAATTATCAAGTGTAATCGCACTCAAGTAAAATGGTATTCGGAGGCTACTCACACTCTTGCTATTGTCCTGAATATGGATACGTGCCTGTAACTCATCATGCTCCCATTTCAACATCAACCCCAGTCGCTATCACGATGAACTACGGAAAATCGTTTTGCACTGGAGTGGCGTTTTGCGCAGCACCTAGATTAACTGGATATCGAGTAGGTTGTGGCTGTTAATGAGGAATCTTTCTTTAGAAGCATGAATATTGTAAAGAAATGTAATTGAGGTTTTATATACTTTGATGTTAATTAGTTTTTTTACACGCTGAAACTCGTAAAAACGTTTTTACACGTAAAACAATTCGAGTTATACAAACGAAGTAAAAAAGTGTTTCATTTATTAATATTCTCTCCCATTTTATTTAATAATTAATTAATTATTTTCTATAATTAATTAATTACTCAGTTGAGTAATTAATTAATTATTTTCTAAATTAATTATTTTCAAAATCTTTTTATTTGATTTTATTACTAATTATTTTAACTTGTTAATTGTTGAGGAGATTTTGAAAATAATTAATTTAGAAAATAATTAATTAATTACTCAACTGAGTAATTAATTAATTATAGAAAATAATTAATTAATTATTAAATAAAATGGGAGAGAATACAAGAGTACTTTTGCATACTTAAAATTTTTACTCATATTAAGATTTATTTTCTCCTCAAGTCCAAATCAAATAGTGCGCGCAAACACAATAGTTATTGAAATAAAACTCAAAAAGCATTCTCATAATTCTCGACAAGATTAATTTCATCTGGACTCTACATCTAAAAGTGCACAAACATAATAACGGTTATAGAAATAGAACGCAAAAGGAAACTTGAGTGACGCGCTTAATTGGTGGATGCGCCGGGTTTTAAGTTCAATCACGTTTATATGTAGAAAATCGTTATTTCTGATAGTTACATTAAATTAGATCATAATATTTACATCACTGCAATCATTTACAAATTGTTAAGCCTCAGAAAATGCATATAGATCGTTACAAAGAGATCGGGATGAGAGAAAAACAACTTTTTATTTTATTTTCCGACTAGTTTGGAAAAATAAAAACCAGTGAAACAAATAACAAGTGTTTAAATAATTTACCTCGAAATAAAAATGTTTATTAATAAAAAAAAATAATTTAATAAAATATTCAACCACCATTCATCAAGCGTATGGATTTTGAAACAAAAATAATTATTTAAATAAATTGTATTTTTCTTTCACTAACTTATCTTTTGTTGTCTTGTTTTCTACACTTGAATCTCCTCATTGTTTCGAAAAAAAAGATAAGAGTACATTATTCCCGTCTACTCTGATTACATTACCTCCAAGAGAGCGCGCGAGAACGTGTACAAATCTTCACCCTATTTTTTTTTCTAGTTGTTGTTTGTTTAGTTAAGGGAAATGAGAATAAAACACATGCATACAAAAGGTAAAACACGACACAACAAAAAAAAAAAATCACCCGCGGGCGCTTTCATATCGCAGAGGACGCGTCCTGTGACCCAGTTATCCGCGTTTCCTCCCTTTTTCGACGCGATTGCGCCCCGCGAAATGCTACGGGTCACGGCCCCCACGGTCGACTCAATCGAAACCGGATTAACCTTGTTTTCTATATGATTTTTTTCTTTCTCCGCTCCTCGAAACAAGATTTTATCTGGTGTTCAAGCGCGATCGAGCGGAGGAGCGTCGAGGGCTTTCCGAGGTGTCAAAACACACTTGAGACTAAAGACTCCCTGCTTCTTTTAAAGCTCAAGGGTTGATAGGTACAAAAAAAAAATCGGAGGAGGAGGATGTGTTGTTTCTTTTTGTTTTATGTTATATTTTCTTAGTATTCAGTTTGAGAAATGGAAGTGGGTCGCTTTACGCAAATAATGTCTCCGCTTTCCGGGTCTCCTCTTTCATACTCCCGGAGTTTCTTTTTCTCCATCTTTTAGGGATTATTTCGTCCTGGTTTTACGCGCAGCCGGCGCCCCCGGGACGCAGTTAACGACGTTACGGGGCCCCTTTTATCGCTTCACAGTCTCCGGCCAGACTGTCGAATTTCAATATCCACCCCTTGCGTAAAGCCATAAAAAAAGAGATTACAGTTGTTATTATCCGTTAAAAATAATTAATGGCGCGTCTAAAAAAAATAATAAAAAAAATACATTCGGTGTAGAAAGATTCAGAACTTACTAACATCAATCTATAGTGAGAATTTTATTTCATTAAACATAGTTCAATTCGATAAAATCCATGTGGACGCATTGGAATTTCACGAGAATTTATTACAAATGTTTTAATAATAATAGAAATGATAAAAATCTGGAAACTTCAAGTTCAAAACTCTTGTATGCGGCTTATCCTGGGATAAGAAAATTCGATCACATTTCAGGTAAATGCACTGGACTTGGCTGAACAAGGCTAATCGAAGAATTCTTCATTCTTGTTTACTCTTTTCCAAAATCATTAATTTTCGCAAACCCTCTTATCTATATCGTAGAATTGTGTTTAGGATTTATATTCATAATGTCAATGTTAGGTTCAGGGGACTCATATCATCCCCGAAGCACAAATCTGCTATTTATTCCAAATGTTTTTCTTACATCTATAAATTATACAATAAAGTTCCCCAAAATCTAAAACAGTTAAAATTTAACAACTTCAGATGTCGCTTGCGTTCTCTGTTACTACATGATGAGCTTTGAATTTACAAAATTAATTCGGGATTATTGACGGCGAAATATGTTTGTACCTTATCTCACATGTTGCAATTATATTTAAGTTTCATTATTCGTAGGATAAGTGGAAGATCAGTAACAGTTTAAGCTGACTGAACTTGGCCTACACTCATAAAATTTCATTTTGTATCTTTTTCCGTGATAAATAAAGGTTTTATTGTTATTTGTTTGTATGCTACATAGTTCCAATGGAAGGATTGGCTTTTTTGACAATATACCCAAAAACTATTTGTTTCAAGTTGCTCAAACGTATAAAGCTGACGTTCCTATTCATTAGGAACATTTTGAAGTTTTTTTTATTTGTTTGTTTGGTTATTCATAACCAATTTACTATAGAAATGTATGTCCAACATAAATTTTGTAATTTGGCGAGTTTCAGATTTTTCACCAACGTCCACCTTTTCCTATTCGATTTTTTAGTTGGGCGATCGCTTGAAACTGAGTAACACGTATATAAATAAATACTGAAACTTCTTTTTTGTTTTAAATTAAATACTTTTAATTAAATGATATAATTTCCCCCCTTTTTTTTTTCGCTGTTCTTGTTGTTGTTGTTTGATTCCGTTTCTTTTTTTCGTCGAAATGTTTTCGTAATCGCAACGTGGAAGAGAAAAAAATAGAAGGCGAGGGATAATAAAAGCCGAGTGCTTTATTGTCCGAGGCGGTTTTAATTAAATTCCGAAACGAAATTGTTGTCGAAACCTCGTGTGCACGCAGAGCGACCAGCACGAAAATAGATTGTTGATCAGGTTGGGTTAGTGGAAGAAAAAATAAAATAAAAGGTATTTGATTGTTATTACCTTGCATCCATAAACAACAGTCCCAGCTGAACGTAACATATATTATATGGAATGGAACTGTTATGTTCGTAAGCGGGGAGAAATAATTGTGAGTTAGTTTTGTATTTTTGGCCGTGTAATAATATTCAAGACCCTTTCCTTCGCTTTGAATGTCGAATTAACCGATAGATTTCAGTAAGTTGAATAATAAACGAATCTCATTCTCTTAGTTTAATACATGAACTTAAGTTTAGGAAAACTCGCAAACGCACAGTTTAATTTTTTTTATGTCTAGTTCACACTAGAACATAGCCTCAAGTTTCCATTTTTTTTTTTTTTCGAAAAGAATACCGAACCGATCGTTTGAGAAATTATTTGTTTGTGTTGCGATTAATCTTAAAATTTAACAATTAAACCTTCTTCTTTATTGGCATTCACTGAATATTTTGTAATTATGTGAGATGTGGATTTAAGAGGGTTGTGTGCGGAAAGTAGTTTGTATTTGTTCCGATCGACTACAATTCAAATTTATGACGCGACGCTTCAGACAGACAACGAACGTCTGTTGGCGATAGATAACACCAGCCCTAAATCGGTGCGCATGCGTTTCATGATATTCGCAAATGATTCTACGTCAAGACAATAGAGCAAGACACAAAGTCAAATATTAGTTCGTACTATAGTCTATTCACATTCAAAAGGCAGCGCGTGTAAACACAATCACGTGAACGGCGAGAATACTCAGAGTGGTACCTCGCGCCTACAAATATATAGTAGGAGGTAATTAAAGGATTAGGTATTTTACAAAGTGGCGGTAAAAATATACGTTTTAAGTTTTCTTTTTTAACATGCATTTTAAGCGTGTGAATGTAATCAGAATTTACAAATTCTATAAATTGTGAAATTAACCAAGGGTTCACTTAAAAGTTTTAATACATGGACTTTTAATGGACATTAAAACTTAGTTTCAAAATTCTGTAACTAATTACGTCCATTTATTGAAATATTAAACAGTATTAAAAAATATTAAAGATAAGAAAGAATTTTAAAGATGACATTGAGTTGTACTCGGATATAAAAAAAGCGATAAAAATGTTATTAATCAATATCGCATGGAAATTAACCTGGAGTGATATTCTCTAAGGAAATTTATTTTGTAACCGTACAGACATTGAACGCGAACGAACGAACGAAACACGCTCCGGAATTTCGTTAATGAATCCATTACTGCTCATTTACGCTTTAATTAGTGTCCTCGTCAACTAATATAAATCACTCTGCAGGCAACGAAATATATATACATGGAGAAAATTGAGTAAATATAGATGCAACTTGGCAGAAAGAACTCTGGTCGATAGCCCAAGTGAAACAAACCTTTATTTTAATGTATATACTCAATAATAAATGGAAGACAACGCAAGCGCCAATTTTGGCCTAATTTCATGTCAACGATTTCGTTTCCTGTTCTCATAAGCAGGACAAGTTCTCGCCTTCGTTTAGTGGACGAAACAATGATTCTCGGTCGTCTACATTGTAGACCCAAATCGTTGACGATGCCACATGAAATTTGGCCAAAGATGGCGCTTGCGTTGTCTTTCATTTATTATGATTAATATCAGGTATATAACCACAATACAAAATCCGTTCAGCCGCTTTCACGAAGGCATTGCACATAGAACAGACTAGTCTGATAAGGTTCGAAAAACCAAAATGGCCATCACTAGTTACCCATATGCTAGATGAATGTTGGCTGAACATTTTATTAAAAATAAATTGAATGTTTGTAAAATTTAATTGTCTGAATAAAGATACATACAGAGAGGTTTTTTTATCGGTATACATTAGGGGAAGTGCATGCCTGCAAAAAACGCGAGTCAAACGCATTGAACCGATTAATGTGTGTATGTTTAGTTGTCTATTTGGGATATGTGTGTTCAGTTGCGTGTTATAGGCAACTAAATACACCTACATAAATGCGTTTGTCTCGCGTATTTTGCAGGTATCCATAGGGGAAATGTACACTGATAAAAAAATCTCTCTGTATATAGATGCAATGAAGGAAAGACCTTCTATAGATAGCCAATTTATATACAAATTGTATTGTAAATATATATATAGTCGTAATTATTGTAACGTTTTATATAAATAAAGATGTTAGTTATTATAGATGCAAAAAATAGCGGTATTAATTACAATAGCTTTATTTTTTTTTATTCAATCCCTCCTTTATTGTCCATCCTTTCAATTTCGATTGGACTATTTTCGTTCACTTACATATAATGAAAAATATGCCGCGGAAAGTGCCGGAACGGGCAATCTATTATTAAAAATGGCAGCCGTTTGTTTATTTACACTCTCTCTGGGAGCGTTTTCCGTCGGAACATTCTCATTTACCGGCCAATTACTGAGTGATTTCCAAACAGAATTACGCGGAAAAGTAGTAAAATTAAAAGAAAATATTTGAATGTTAAAATAAATAAACGGGGAGATGTAAAGTCGCTGACGTTTAAATTAAAATTGTGTGTGCGATATCGTGAAGGGTTTATTATTTTCCATTTTATTTAAACGTGTTATTTTACAACGCTGGATGATTACCAAAGGGAATGTGAAAGTAAATGATAAAATCCCGGAAATTTACTATAAACAGTTTTGTAAAATCTATTTACTTCTGCAATGGGAATTACGATTTCATACCTGCTAAATCGGAATTGCCGTTGCAGAAATAGATTTTTATGAAAACTGTTTATAGCAAATCTTCTGGATTATATAATTTAATTTCACATTTTCTTGAGTAATAGTTGAAACCACTATTTTACAACGCGCGTTTAAATAAAATGGAAAATAATAAATCCCTCACGATGTTTATAGCAAATTTTTATGATATTTAATAGGATTATAGAAATAAAGAATAAAATATTCTGACTTGATTCTATAATTCCTTATGATTCTTTAAATTTATCAAAAAAACTTTACTACAATAATTATTTATTTAAATAAAAATTATTGTCCTTTCTCCTACTCTTTGGTGAAAAA
Organism: Philonthus spinipes; assembly: GCA_963082785.1. Lineage (NCBI taxonomy): Eukaryota > Metazoa > Arthropoda > Insecta > Coleoptera > Staphylinidae > Philonthus > Philonthus spinipes. Next base: position 26,478,441 of record OY720307.1, on the reverse strand, counting down.
ACAACAACCGATTTACAGAATATTAAAATAATTCTATTATTTATATTTATCCTGTAACTAGATTTAGATAAGTTCGTAAATAAATTAGTAGGGCAGAAAGACTTAACTCTAGTCCAAAAAAATACCTACAAATATTGTAACAATTTTTAAATTCTCTTGAAAATGGACTAATAACCCGAAACTAGTCGAGAATTTAAAGTTATTCAATCTAATCTGTGTTTTATTGGTTGATTTTTAATAATTTATTCATATTTATTTCATACAATATTGTAAATATTTATGTTATATTGTTTATTATTATTTCTGAATAAAGATTTGTGTATATATAAATGACTATTATTATAATATAATTAAATAAAATGAAACAAAGATGATTCACACATTTGCAGTTATTTGAATTACAATGAAATTAAACAAGGAAAATTTCTTGCAATGATCAACAAAATTCGAGATGGAATTTGTAGAATTGTATTCTACAAATTCCATCTCAAGAAGAATTAGAGCTTCGTTTTAAAACACTAAAAATCCTCAAATTGCTTTTATTATTGTAAACAATATTTAATTTAAAACTATAAAAACGTGAAATTCTTGTAGATATAAAATTTTTTTTCTTTGCATGAATCCGTAAAATATTTTTTATACTTCTACACTTGCAACATACAAAATATCCTGTTCAAAAGACCTATTATGACAGCTATATAATTCTTATATGAGACGTCAAAAACTTGCACTCAGTTTAACTTAATGCAGAATAAAAACTGCTCGAACATTCAGTTGAATTCCTCTTAAAATAAGTAAAATAATAACACAGTGAATCATCTTCGTTTCATTTCATTTAATAACACTGTGGTTAAATCACGTAATATTAATTAATAAAATCGAATAAGCTACATATTATAAATCAAAATTAATTCGTTCTCCTATTTTACTGAAAGGCCATATGCATTTCGTATGCATGCATGATTTTAATCAATAAATAGAAAAAAAAGAACAAGAATTATTTAATTATATATTTATTTATATATATAACATCTTTATTTCTGCAGACAATTTTATATATTATAATAACAATATAATTCCTATAATATGTTATACGTTGTCCTTAGAAAACGGCTATCGACCATAGGTCTTTCTGCCTTTATTTAATTATTTAATATGCAACTCTACATATTTCACCTCAAGATGAATTCAAGCTTCATTTTGAAATTTTATAAATCCACAATATATTTATCATTAATTGATTATTAATTAATAATATATATATATATATATATATATATATAACCCTTTCTACCCATATGGGTTTATCATTAATTATGGAATTATTAAATATGTTTTACCAAGTGATAAATGAGGAAAAAATAAACAATATATTTATCATTACTGTAAAATATATTGAGTTTAAAAGTAAAACAAGATTATATAAAATTCAATGTTTTTCGCTGCTTGAACAAATCAATCATTTTTACATTTTCTGCACCAACAGCATAAAAAATATCCGGCTCAAAGGACCAGTTTATGACTGTAATTTTAAACTTATTGGAAACGTCAAAAAAAGCGTGCAATTAGTTTAACTTAATGCAGAAAAAACCTTCTCAAACATTCAGTTGCATTCCACTTAAAATAATTACGCTGCAATAGCTTCGCGTATTGCTAATTACAAGAAAAGTTGGAATAAGCTTCATTTTATAACATTAAATAATTATTATTCTTTCCTCTATTTTATCAATTGAACAGATGCATTTTATATACTTCGTGCATTATTTTTATAATGTATAAAATAGTGGAGAAAATAATAATTATATAATTCTACAATATACAGTTGCACATATTCCACCTCAAGATGAATTCAATCTTCACATTGAAATACTATAAATTCTAACTACCGTAACACTTAACTGAGTTGAGTTACATGAAGATAATAACAATAGAAAATAAAAATGTTGCTGGTTTATTTAATGTGTATTTAATGTTAAATAAACACCGATGTATAAATGGCCACGGATTTTCCCAGCGCATCCACCAACTCCAAGAGAATTTCAGTTATTTAAATCCACGATCAACAGCAAAGATATATTGAATCTTGCAACATATTAGCAATTTTATTTATGATAACGATGTAATAAATACTTTCCGCTTTATCAATTAGAATACGTTTCAAAGCTGAAAATCCCAATGTTGTGCACACTTTAGATTCACTAATTCGTTACTGTTGATCGTGAATTATATTAAATAATTAAATTTTTGTTGGTAATGGTGGATGCGCCGGGAAATATGTAGTCATCTTCAGATCGGTTAAATAAATCAGCGAAGAAAGTTTTCATTTACTAATTACGGTGAACAAGTAAATACGAAATTTTCTCCGATTTCGTTTGTTATCATTATCACCATCACTGTTTTCGAATGGAAAAGGAATGGTGAAGTGGAGGTTCGCGAGGAGCTCATGATGTCCGATGAGATTGCACGGTGAGGGCGCGCAGATTGTCACGCGGCGGCGGAAGCGAAAGAAAGGCGACAACGAGGCCGCGGGAACCATGCGGATCGCAAGGCGGACTTTCTTCAGGAGAAAAGGGTGCTAATACTCGCCACTCCGCGAACATGGAACCATCATGGAAACCATAGCCGAGGACCAGGAAACAGAATATGAGCTCGGTGAGTCGAAACAACAATGGGAAACATGCAAAAACGAAGAAAATACGGACAGTTAAATGTTTTTTATTATTATTAGAACGAATCAAAAATTTGTTTACAGCAATATACAAAAAAAATATTTACACGTTGCAAATGTTCTAGATGCTCTAGATATAGGGATGCATAAAACTTTTACGCTGCAAATCGTCTTGCCAATCGCCCTATGAGATAAAATATTGGTCATTCCATTCGAAAAAAAAAAAATATATGTTTTTAATTGGGCATTGAAATTTATTTATTTATTGACGGAATCTCCTTTTACACAGATCTACAAAGATTAATTACACTTATTGATATTTTTGAAATATATATTGTAAAAATTGACAAATGTTAATTTTTTAATACTAGAGGGATCTATTATTAAAAATACAAGATGCCGCTCTGTCTATCTTGTTGTTCCTACTAGAAGTTATAGGAATTTTTCAAAACGTCTATTTGAGGTTAAAATTTGTTATTCCTTCCCCTACCGAAAAGAATAAGAATTATTTAATTGTATAAGATTACACGTGGAATACCTGCGGCTAAGGCACTCGAGTGGAAGCAAAAAGCGAAAGACTATTAAAACAAGACAGACCGACACCCGAAAGGGTATAAGGACTTAAGATAAATAATAATAATAAATTAAAGGAAATTGTTAGAATGTTAAAATAAATAAAGATGGAGATGTAAAGTCGCTGAAATGTAAATTGAAATTGAGTATCAGGAAGGGTTTATTATTTTCCATTTTATTCATTATTCCATGTATTCATTTTCAGTGTTTGCGGATTTCGATTTAGCTGTAGAAAAAAAATTATGTCCATTTTTTCTTGACACTTAGTAGCAATCATTTTGTTATAATTAGTAAATGCAATTAAATTTATAAATGTATTTGATTCACGCCCCCATTAATAAATCCATTTAATTACCCCGTTTTAGCGGTGTGTCGCTATAATTAACTGTACGATTTCATTAAAAACATAATAACTATAACTCGCACCTGTTTTATAATTGTAAATTAAAGTGCAACTCTGCGTTATTCCCGAATGAGTCCAACAGGAACATTATTACAGAAATTAACGACATTTAACGTGTTTCACTTTGTCTGAGCCGTTCGCTCGCTCGCCCGCTCGTTCGAATCACACGTTATTATTAAAGTTGGCCACAATGGAAACGCGTGCAGTGATTAATTAACCACCCTCCATTGTTCCGCGCCCGTCCCAGCCCCTATCAACCCCCGCAATTTGCCTCGTCGCCGCTCGGAAACGCAACGCCTGCAAACTGTGTTTCAAATGTGAATGGCTATGTGTATGCGAGTCGGAGTATTGTTTTGTATATTTATTAGTGTATGTAGGTGTCTGTATTTATTACTGTTTGTGCGTCTGTCGTTCAAATGTGAAACTATCCGCCCCGTTCTGACGTAAATTATTCGGAAATGGTGTAATTTATGTCGTGTTTAGTTTCAACATATGTCATTAATTTGTAGAAGTATAATTACATTCATTACCAGACATCTGAAAGGGTAAATGGGATTTTGATAATATATATAGAATTATATTCATTTACAAAAAGTACTTTTTACATATTTAAAATAAAAAACAATTGATTAATTTAGTTAGATGTCATAGTGTATCGTATTATATTATTATTTTTATTTTTTTCCTTAACCCCTATTTGTTTATTTTTTCATGTTTAGTTTCAGCATGTCATTCGTTTGTGGAATTATAATTACATTAATTTACAAAAAGTACTTTTTACATATTTAAAATAAAAAAAAAACAATTGATTAATTTAGATGTGATAGTGTGCCGTATTATATTATAATTTTTTTTTCCTTAATCTATATTTGTTTATTTTTTTCATGTTTAGTTTCAGCATATGTCATTAATTTATAGAAGTATAATTACATTCATTTACAAAAAGTATTTTTTTACATTTTTAAAATAAAAAATAATTAATTAATTTAATGTGATAGTGTGCTGTATTATATTATTATTTTTAATTTTTTCTCAACCCCTATTTATTTATTTTTTCACCACCATACAATTTTTTATAGCAATGAAAATCTTATGGGATGACATGATGACCGTCTTGTAGCTTGTTATAAGTCAAATTTATAGATGTTCATTTTGAAGCTCCAGTTTTATGTGCCTGTCGAAAATGTACTTTTCCCACAAGTACAGTATGTTTCCAGGCATTAATTTTCAGCGTCAGTGATATTTAGTTCTCAGTTGCCCTTTAAAATGTTCAAATTTTGGAAACCGCCAAAAAAGTATAAAAAAACACATTCAATTTAAGAACCGATGTGAAGTTACCCACGGATTTCCAGCCACGGATTTGTCCGGCTTCTCCACCATGGCGGAGGCGCCGGGCAAATTATTTATTTTAAAAGTGATTCACAGCTTATAAACGAATGACATTAACCCAATTATACAAGAACTGTGATAATATATGTCCAACTTAATTTAAAATAATTTTTACTTTCAATTATTAGCCTCGAATAATGACTTAGACATATCAGATTCAAGGTCCAAAACGAAGGTGTTTGTCACAATTCACGAACTTGTTTTTGTTCTTAGATTGTTGCTAAAGGTCTAAATAATCATTTAAAATAATAAAATCAGAGGTATGTATTTCTTAACTTTTTTTATAAATTTTTAAAGCTCAGCCACGGATTCCCTGCTGAGAGACGCACTTTTCTAAGTCCAAAACGAAGGTGTTTGTCACAATTCAGAAATTTGTTTTTACTTTTGGATTGTTGCTAAAGGTCTAAATAATCATTTAAAACAATAAAATCAGAGGTATGTATTTCTTAACTTTTTTTATAAATTTTTAAAGCTCAGCCACGGATTCCCTGCTGAGAGACGCACTTTTCTAAGTCCAAAACGAAGGTGTTTGTCACAATTCAGAAATTTGTTTTTACTTTTGGATTGTTGCTAAAGGTCTAAATAATCATTTAAAACAATAAAATCAGGGGTATGTATTTCGTAACTTTTTTTATAAATTTTTAAAGCTCAGCCACGGATTCCCTGCTGAGAGACGCACTTTTCTAAGTCCAAAACGAAGGTGTTTGTCACAATTCAGAAATTTATTTTTACTCTTGGATTGTTGCTAAAGGTCTAAATAATCATTTAAAACAATAAAATCAGGGGTATGTATTTCGTCACTTTTTTTATAAATTTTTAAACTTCAGCCACGGATTCGCCATAAAGAGACGAACTTTTCTAAGTCCAAAACGAAGGTGTTTGTCACAATTCAGAAATTTGTTTTTGTTCTTAAATTGTTGCTAAAGGTCTAAGTGTTCATTTAAAACAATAAAATTAGGGGTATGTATTTCGTAACTTTTTTATACATTTTTAAAGCTCAGCCACGGATTTTGTATAGAGAGGTTAATAATTGAAAGTAAAAATTATTTTAAATTAAGTTGGACATATCTTATCACAGTTCTTGTATAATTGGGTTAATGTAATTCGTTTATAAGCTGTGAATCACTTTTAAAATAAATACTTTGCCCGGCGCCTCCGCCATAGTGGAGGAGCCGGACAAATCCGTCCGTAATTTAAGATACACGAAGTTCCGAGGAAAGAGGTGGGGAAAGATCATCATCACCTTTGACCTACCCCCTGTGGATATGCGCTTCCTTCAATATCCAGTTGGAATAACCAGAGACCGCTGTTCCTTCACTGGAATACTGAAAAATTTCCTTTAATATTCTGAAACCAACTTCTCAAAATTTAACGATATCTTTAATATTCAAATATTTTTTTATTTTGTTATATTAATTTATTTTATATAAACTGAAGAATTTTATCTGATAATCTAAAACAAACTTACTTCTCGTAATTTAACGAAATCCTTAAAAATATATTTGTTTCACATTTTTCTTATTAGCATTTTTTTTTTCTTGTGCAGATAAAGTGAAGAAGAAATACACGAACCTGGGGCACAGTGTCGTGATGGTGCAGCTGGAGAGGAGCGCCGGACAGGGCCTGGGGCTGAGCCTGGCCGGTCACAAGGATCGCAACTGCATGGCGGTCTTCGTCTGCGGCATCAACCCGGCGGGGGCGGCGCATCGCGCCGGAGGTATCCAGGTCGGCGATGAAATCCTCGAGGTAAATTACAAATAAAATAATTCATAACATAAAAAAAAAACAGCGAATTGAATTAATAGAGAAAATGTTGTTGATTAATATATACAGAGATGTTTTTTTATCAGTATACATTTACCCTATGTATACCTGCAAAAAACGCGAATCAAACGCATTGAACCGATTAATGTGTGTATGTTTAGTTGACTATTTGGCATATGTGTGATCAGTTGCGTGTTATAGGCAACTAAACACACATACTTTAATGCATTTGACTCGCGTATACATAGGGAAAATGTATACTGATAAAAAAGCTCTCTGTATATATATATATATATATATATATCTAATCTAAAATCCCCATCTACCATAATAGTGGTGTAGGGGTGTGATTAATGAGGCACTTAATTTTTTAAAATCCATGGTTACTTTATTTAATATTTATGATTTTCAACACTTTTTTTTTAATTTCACTACAATTGTTTAATTTTTTTATTATTAACTTTCTTCATCTGAAGAAGCTACAGCGTAGCGAAATAATTGTAGTGAAATTAAATAAAAAAGTATTGAAAATCATAAATATTTTATTAATTAAAGTAATAGAGAAAAAGTGGAGTAGATGAATTTGTTGCATCAAAATTAACATCCTTGAGAGTTCCAATAGCTGCTTCTATAGTTTAAATGATGCAATAATTTAGTCGTTAATTTTTATTTTTAAGAATATATTAATCATGGTTTTATTTTAGTCTATCAAAAATTGTGAAATGCTTAAAGATTGTGAAGGCATTTTTAAAAAATAAAAGCAATATTAAGTTTTTGATTTTCATTAATTTACTGAACACAATAATTATTTCGCTAAATAGTAGCTTCTTCGAGCAAAGAAATACAATAATATTATTTACAGAGCGAGTACTATATATAATTTTTTACGCAGCTAGGGTGGTGGGGTGGGTTTTTAATTTTGAGAAGGAGAAGGGAGATCGATTTGTTCTTTTAACAAATTCCCGTTTAAAATTCCTAAACTTTCAAGAATTTTCTTTTTTTTTTCTTCTGAAGCACTTTACAATCTCTATTAAAGTGTTGGCCTTCTTCTAGCAGGTGTTTTGTGTATATTGAGGTGTCTTTTTTCTTTATCCAGGCTATACAGTGTTCTTTAATCCTATCTTGAAATGATCTTCCTGTATGACTTACATACATTTATTAGGGTAATCTTTGCAATTCAGCTGATAAACTCCACTGCTTTGATGTTTTCATTTTATCTTTATTGTTTTGCAGCTATTTTCCATGATGTTTTCAATCCTACTTTTATTTGGAAATACAGTGCAAGCGCCATCTATTGCTTAATTCCAAGAGGCACCGTTAACAATTTGGTTCTATTGCATTGTATGCAATTGATTTATATCTATCTGTTTTATTTGTTTTTCGGAAAGGTTTCCGAATGGCGTCACGGGATTTTTAATATTTTGAAAACGGAATCACGGGTAAACGTGCGTGAAATAAACGAATCTGAAGTGAAAATCTGAAGGAAACTTACCGTTTGGTCACAATTCGCATTTAAAGTCCCAATTTTGAGGTTATAATTGATCCGATTTTCGACTAAATAAGCACATTCCGTTTTCAAAATTTTATATATCCCGTGATACCATTCGGAAACACTACCTGTTTTTCTAATTTGAAATATATTTTTTTTATTTTTTTCATTTTTTTTGCACAGGCCACATCTCGATCATATGTTGTAACACTGAAGCAACGTTTTTTATATCTATTCTGCTCAGTGTGTGCGTTTGTTGAATAATTGAGCGAAGAATTTTTTACTCCATGTTTGCACTAAATTTGAGTATATATAACGTTTGAAATACAATTCTTGGTTGTTAACATTTCGATATTTCCAGGTGAACGGCGTGGTGCTTCACGGCAGATGTCACTTGAACGCGTCGGCGATCATCAAAGGCCTCTCCGGGCCCACATTCAAACTAATAATCCTCAGGTGAGCGAAACGGGCGGCAACCCGAGACACGTCTAAACACGCATCCGGCTGCATACCACGAAAAACCGCACACACACACAAAACTTTTCAAACCACAAAAAAAAGAGTCTAATTGAACAGAAGCTTGTGTAGTGGGTGGTGGGGAGAACAAAACCACACACGTTCGCGCCGCGTGTGTGCGTACACGTCCATGTGTGCGCGCGAGATTCCATTACGTAACACGTTGATACGTGAGAACGAGAGATTACACGCCACCGGCCCGAGTGCGCGTTTTGACGAGTCGGAAACGAAATAACGCGATGGATCGGTGTGGTTTTTAATATTTGGCAACATTTTCGCAAAGGATTAATTACAAAAAAAATATTTTTATCCCCACTGTTGAAAAAGCGCCCCCACCCCCACTACAATAAACCAAAAAAAAGGAGGGAGAGAGAGGATAAACAAAAATAAATAAGTTAATCAAAAACATGCCCGAACTGGTCGATTAACAATAAACCTCCCCGCGCGCGCTCTTTTGTGTGTGTGTGCGTTTGTTTATTTGTTTGTGTTTCATCTTCTCCTGTTTCTGTTTTTTTCTCTTTTCATCCGCCGCCGCCGCGCGTTTATTTTTAGACGGAAGGCCGCCATCGATGACATCGCGGTGCGCCCGATAACACAGTTCCCTGTCTCACTCGCCGAGGAGGTAAGTGTCAACAACAACAATCAGAGCTACATGTCTAAAAAAATTAATTAATGAGTCACAAACGGCGGAATGGTGTGAAGGAAATAATATATATATATACATAGTACGAGTTTGAAATGAGCTTTTACGTATCACGAAAACACGCAATCCGCACGCTTCTTCAACAACAACAACAACAAACAATTTTTTGTAAAGTAATTAATAATTAACTGTTTATTTTGATATTTTTTTTAGAATTATGATTACTGGTATCAGAGTTTTTGCACCTTGCTGTTTTCGCTGAGCAAATTTGTACAATCTGTAAATAACAATTGATTTTGTTTTTATTTCCATTACCTCACATTGTTTTAGCTTAAACTATTTTTTATTTTAATATAAGCGAAGAAAGATTTTTTGCAGAAAAATTAAATCGCAAGCAATCAAAACGTCGGATTTATTTTTTTTATTTCTTTGTATATATCACCGGAAGGAACAAAACTAGAACAATTGGGAGGTCGATTTACGAGGATTTGCACTCATGTAAATTTTTCTGTTTTTTTTTTAAACAACGTTGCACAACTTTTTTTAACATATAAAGTTCAATTTAACAAATTATTTACGATTTTCAAAGTGTATACCTACAAAAAAACGCGAGTCAAACGCAATGTCTGTATGTTTAGTTGCTTATTTGGCATATGTGTGTTCAATTGCGTGTTATAGGCAACTAAACACACATACATTAATGCATTTGATTCGTGTATTTTGCAGGTATACATAGGGGAAATGTATACTGTTAAAAAAAGCTCTCTGTGTATCTATTAAAAAAGCTGCTTAGATTTTGATTATAAAAAATGAAATTTATTTTTTTGCCCATTTGCTCATTTATATGTTTACATATTGGAAAAGTTCTATTTTTTTTTGAAGTTATAATTTAACTTGTTAATTTTTGAGGCTTCTACTTTGTTATACATTGCAATTCAATTTTAATACACATTTAATGAAATTAGGCAAAAGGTGGCGCTTGCGTCGTCTTTAATTTATTATGATCAATTTTAATAAATGAAATACTTTTTTACTTCATCCGAATTATACAAACGATGTAAAAAAGTGTTTTATTTATTAAAATTAAAAAAAAAATATAATAATTGTTGAAAACAATTACTGAGCATGAGCTACATATGTTTATTTATAGCTAATTGTGTTTTCTTACATTTGTAAAATAGGTGAATTCCGTAAATAAAGATAACAATAATAATAATAACATCCATTTCCCATTTATAAAAGAAATCCACAATTACAGTTTTAAATCACAGATGAAAAAAAACTATCCTTATGGATTAAATCTGAAAAAGTAGCAAAATAAATCACTCAAATAGTTTGTTTTCGTACTCATTTTTTTCCATGTTGATGTAACGTTGATTATTATTTATTTATAAAAAAAATCCTCCATTACAGTTTCGAAGTATCCTTATTGATTAAATCTGAAGGGTAGAAAAATAAATCACTCGAACAGTTTGTTTTCGTTCCCATTTTTCCCTTGTTGATTAAACGTTATTTTCGGACGGCGCAGATTAAATCCATTCGATTGTCTCCACAGCTCAAGGTGAAATAATCCGGAAATGCTGATATTTTCATGTTGGACGAAACCACTGGAAAGCGGAAAACGTGTACGTACTTTTTTTAAATTCAGATTTTAGTCGGGTTATGGGAACGAGAATCTTCAAGCTTTGGATAAAAAAAAAAACTAAAAGGGAATTTTTTGAAAAAAAAAAAGGGAATTATTTAGCGAATTTGTTTAATCAGCGTTACGTGTATTACGTTGTGATTGTCTTATGAGATGAGATTATAATGTTATATTGTATTGTGATTTTTTATAAAAAGAGATTGCAATTAATCCGTAAGAAGAATCTTAAATTTAATGATTTAATGTATGCGTTAATTAAACATTAAAACTCATTAACTCACAATTAAAAAAATCATTAAACTCACAATCTAACTACACATATGAAATATAAAATTCACTTAGTGTAAACGATGGTGTTGGGTTTACGAGGGTGGTTTCCAAGAAGTCCAGAAGAGTAGAAGTTCACACGTTTATTTTACACTAATTTACAGCAAGGTGTTGTTCTTGCAACGGTCGAGGAGCTAATCCTCGAGACCCGCGGTACACCCCCTCAGCCACTCTACAATCAAGGCGCACACGCTTAACTCTTAGACTGTAACGATAAAAAATAACATTAACTTTAACATTTCTTATACAGAATAGCCCCAAATATTGATTAAATTTATATAACTAAAATCTTAATTATTTATTTTTATTATTTTGTATTTTTTTTTTTTTAGTATTTCATTATTAAATTGAATAATGTAAGAAAAGAATAAATTTATTATTCTTCAATAATAAATTGAAGAATAATAACGGTTAATGAAAACTCGCTGATTTACCGTTTCGGATGCGTCTGCAGTTGGAGCTAAATTACAAAATTCACATACAATAACGACGCGGTTTTCAACATCCTTTTCTTAAAAAAATTAACTACATTTCCACCCAAACTAATATCTTTGTACCGCTTGAGATCGCCAGGAAAAAAATCGCAAACTTTATTAAATGTTTGACTCAATTTGGGAAAGTCAATTTTACGAGCGGGTTGACGGAAAACTGATTACTTGACAAGGTTCAAATTTTCACAGGCAATTCTCCTATTCTTTGGCGGCATTCTGATATAATATGAAGTCATTCGGAGATTTTCGGATTTTCACCGAAATTCCACTTTTCTCACTTACGATTTTTTCATTTTTTTTTTGATCGGCTTTGAGGTGGGATGTTTGTAGATTGAAAGTGGAAGACTGGAAAGGCGCGGGAAGCAATCCAAATTGGTAATTAGGAATGTAATAAAAAAAATTAAAAAAAAAAACATGTTATTCACTTAAACGCAGTTATTTTAATTTAAATAATTAAATTAAATATTTAGTATAATAAATAAAAATGATTTGAAAATAATTAATAAATTATTTCCACATTTATTATTATTATTATTTTCAAAACATTTTTATTTAATATATTTAAATAACTGTGACCAAGTGAATGAATACTATTTTCTATTTATAAATATTTAGTGTTTTTTAATATTGTCAATATTGTTAATAACGTTGATTAAACATATTTGCTTTTTGTATTGTTTTATTTTTCGTGGAATAATTTTGTTTGTTTTGGTTACTGTTTGGTTGAGGGAATATTAAAAAAAACAGCTTTTTCCAATTGTTATAATAGTAATAATCAAATTACCATCAAGACTGAGAACGTATGATAATGCGATAAAATTAATAAATTAATTTGTTGAGAATTCTACTTTAATGAACATCGTAATTAATAATAATAAAACACATTTACTTTGGTTTTATAATTGTTTTTTTTTTTATTAGTGTCTATAAGTTCGAGATTGAATAAATAATAATATACATTTTTTGTCGATAGCCAATAGGCAAACTCTTACTGCATGTATTGTAATATTTTATGTTATATGCAGGTGTTGTAGTACGTTTGTCAATAAAGATTATGTATATATAATATACATTTTCACCTTTGTGGTTTCGACGACATTAACGCGTAATTATCAAACTAGCAAATGTGGTCGAACTATAAAAAAAATATCAGTTATACAAACAAAGCAAAAGTGTTTTATTATTGTAATAAATTGCGGAAAAGTAATAAGAAAGAGTGATGCGAATTTGAATGGTTGCATTATTCAAATATTTGTTATGCAAGAGCAAATGTCCATTGTGTAGTTCAATGTCTCGGGGCGTATTTTCCCGAGAAGATTTTGATTTAATGGAAACTTGTTATTTGCTAAAGAGAAAATAATTAATGAATTGAGTAAATTAATTATGTTCAAATTATTTTTATTTAATTTAGTAATGAGTTTTTGTTGTTATTAGGGTTAGCAACAAAAACTCATTACTAAATTAAATAAAAATAATTTATTTATTATTATTACTTTGTTAAAAATAATCTGCCAATAAAGATTTATATATATAAAAATAATTGATCATTCGGTATTTGGAAAATGGGAAATAAATTAATCATTTATAACAATTACTATGAAAAATTATTGAAAATCTACGATTTAAATAAATAAAAGCAGAGATTGATTTGAAAATATTTAATTATCTACTAGTTTCGGATTTTCATCCAATTTTCAAGAGAATTAAACATTTAATTTAAATTTCAATGGTTACACAAACAATTGAATTCTCTCGAAAACGGGCTGATAACCTGCAGCTAGTCTAGAATTTTAAGTTATTCATTTTAATCTAGGTTTTTATTTATTTTATTAGTAGATTTTCGGGGAAATGTTAACTTTTTTTATCATCACAGTCTAAGCATTTTTTAACAGATGTATATACATAGAATGTAAATTCATTTAGGCCCAATTTTACATACCTCAAGTAACGTTACTCTTGATTTTTTCATTTCGTAGTTATCACTGTCTCGTTGATAATAAATTTGAGAGAATCATAGACATTAACTTTTATTCCACGAATACGTTACTGACACCTTATTTGACGTAAAAATTGGCCCTTAATAACGTAAAATATTAAACTTAACATTTCCCGTACGCAATAGCCCCGATTAAATACGTTATTCATATTTAATATTGCAATATGAACAAAGAATATTTAATTATAAAAAATATTATTTATATTTACTTTTAGTTTAATTTTAGATTAACTAGCCATAAGTCGAATCGGCATTATATTGTTGTAAATAGACTTCCCTAAATAAATAAATAAATAAAGATTGTTGTACATTCTCCTACCTATTTTTTTTATTAAATTAGATAAATTACAAAACTTCAACTACTCTAGATGGAAACATAGTTTCCGAAATTTATCTAGTTTAATAAAAAAATAAGTAGGAGAAAGGACAACTATTTTTAATTAAATAATTTAAGTCTCCACACCCAATAACCAACATATAGAAGATTAAAAATATTAATTACTTTAATGAATAGTAAAACACAATTGGAAAACTCTGCATCTCTCATAATTTACTCCACTCTCATCTTATTTACAAATCAATCGTATTGGTTGGGTTAATTAACGTGGAAATAACGTGAGGTGTAATTAACTGATACCAGAATTATTGCACGGTTGGAACTAACAATACTTTTTTCCATCATTAACAGCGGAATTTTACAATCGCCATTATTCGTTTTATGTCTATTTTAATTTCGTTTCATAGAATAGTATTAATATGTGGTGGGATTTTTTTGTGTGTACAAATTTGATTACTCGTCGAATGTATTTTTACGCTCAGTTGTTGGCGAAACAAACAATTAGTTGAAAATGAAATGAAAAAAAAAATATTGAAGTTGTTTTTAAATTTAACACACTTTGGCTTAATTTCAAATTGGTCTTTGTTTTAAAAATTCAAACTGCCAATTCTTATATAATTTGATACAGTTTGAGCCAATTTTATTTTTTTATTTTTATTAAACGGATCATCAATTTTTATAACAGCAACGAAAACTAAAACTAAGATCTATAATAATAATAATAATAATAATAATAATAAACTAAAATTATAATAATATTAAAAAAGTAAAATTATATTACAAAAATAAAATAATAATGAGTAAAAGAAAAGAAAAAGGAAGAGAAAAATATCTCGTTTCAAAATATCATACAAGTTAAGTAATATTCGAATTTGCTGTCGTTTTAAAATTTGACACAATTTAAATAAATTTCAATTAAATTTTTAATAGGTGAATTCCGTAAATAATGATAATAATAATAACTGAGGTTTTATCGTTTTAAAATCTCAATACGATGAGCAACTTTAAAATTGATAATCGTTTTAAATTGAGGCTTCATCCTTTTAAAATATCAATACAGGCAATTTTGAAATTGGCTATTGCTTTAAAAATTGACAAAATTTAAAAAAAAAGTCAATTGAATTATTAATAATTGAGAGAGGCTTCTTCGTTTTAAAATATCATATCACGTTGAGCAATTTTAAAATTGGCTATCATTTTAAAATTTCACACAATTTAAATAAATTTCAATTAAATTAATGGTTTTAATATTTAAACATTGGTAATTCATATTGTATAAAATAAATATGAATAGATTATTAAAAATCAACCAATAAAACAATTAAACACAGATTAGATTGTATAACTTTAAATTCTCTTGAAAATGAGCTAAAAACCCGAAACTAGTCGAGAATTTAAAGTTATTTAATCTAATCTGTGTTTTATTGGTTGATTTTTAATAATCTATTCATATTTATGTTATTCAATAAAATTATTAAAAATAGTTTAAAGTGTTTTATTGAATTTAATTTCAATTGGAATTCATTTTATAACTTGACACACTTTGAGTTAATTAAAACAAAGAGTCTTAATTAATTTGTTAATTGTTTAAGCTTCTACTCTGTTGTAATTTAAATTTAATAAATGAAAATCATTTTACATTATTTTTACAGCTTGGATTGTTTATTGTTACTACAGTTTCGACAACCATAACTTTTGTATTGATAATGACACGATATTGTTGTCAACAATAAAGAACAATCCAAGTTGCATAAACAAAGTAAATGGTAAATTATGAAACTAGTTTAAAATGTTTTATTTAATTAAATTCATTTTGGCTATCGTTTTAAATTTTGTTAAATTTTAAAATAGCCAACGTTTATTGTAATATTGATTACTTGTATATTAAATAAAAATGATTTGAAAATAATTAATAAATTATTTCCACATTTATATTGATTACTTGTTTCAATCAATCAATAAAAAGAAAATGTTATTTTAAAATTTGATCGCTTGATTAAAATTTGAAAATAGCCACTCGATTCAAACTTCAGTATTTTATTAAACAATCTTCATTTATCCATTATTTAAAAAATCAATTTTATTGTGTTTAATTAGATTAATTTCCTAATTCGATATTTTAACATAAAACTAACTTTATTAATCAAAATCTTAGTATTGATGTTAAGAAGTGAACAAACAACAACAATAAGAAAACATATGTATTAAAAAAGAAGTCGTATTTATATAAAAAAAATCGTATTAAATGTAATTGTACTAAATGGCTTGGTATGTTGTTTGTTTATTATTTTATTTGGTTTTGTTTCATTTATTAATGTTTCGTTTCTCTTTTCGTTTTTTGTTTTGGTTTTTGTTTTTATTATTTTTTGTGAGTTTGTTCTTTTTGTTCTTCAGGCTTCCGAGGAATCGTTCAGTAACTATCCGAATGTCCGAACGATATCCATTAAAAAGGTATGCCCGATATTTTCTTGTCTACATGTGCATAATTCCAAACCCCCGCCCCAACATTCTTGTCTACATGTACATTTCATCTATTCCTAAACAAGAAATTGTTTACACATAACTGTAAATGAAAGTATTAAGTTCTATTTATGATTTTGATTACTCGTGTTGACATTTAAACACGCCTCATGTTGTCATTCGACGTAAATGCGGTTGCCTACATTAATAATATTCACCGCAACCAATTTTAAAATAGTGCCATAATAGACCGCTATTGTGGAACTAATTTAAAATGAAATTATTTGAAAAAGAGTAACACTTGTTTTGTTCCATATAATATTTTTATTATCAATTTCCTGATACGTGTTTTGGTCTACGCAGACAAATATCAATGCGAAGACAGAAACACGTGATATTAAAAATAATATGTAATAAAAAACTGTTACTTTTTAATAAATATTAATATCTTTATCCATCAAGAATGTAGCACAACAAGCATCAACTTTATTTTAAATGACAGTGTACTATTAATGCAGGCAACTAAATTTACGTCGAATGGCAACATCAATAATATTCCGTTTATACTATTAATGTAGGCAATCGAATTTACGTCGAATGACAGCATTGATAATTTTCCTTTATACTCTTAATGTAGGCAACCGAATTTATTTTGAATGACAAAATGAGGTGTATTTAAAAACACAATATTATTAACAATTTTTTATACCATTTAACGATTGATGATTTTTTTTTAAATGGCATAAAAACATTTATTAAGTGTTTTCTTTATTCTAATAATAATTACCTCTTTGTATTATTGATATTTTTTTAATATTCTAGAATATACAAAACTCTCTGTGTGCTGTTTATAAATATTTAGTTTGCTGTTTGATCTTTCACCCCACTCACTCACACACACTCACTGATACACGGAGCTTACAAAATGTGTTTACACGCTGTATAAATAACTTATTATCTTATTGTTTTTTATTGTTATTAAATTTTACATGAAACAAAATCGATTGAAATTTTCGAACATCCGCAAAAATAACTAAAACGAATCCCCTCCTTTTCGTGGATTATTCAATTACTCATCATTCCCTTCCAACATCAATCACCCCTTACTTTCCGTTCGTCGTTGTTTCCCTTACGTTATCTTTCTTTATTCTTTCTGTGTCTCATCGTGGGCCCTTCGCGCGTGTGTTTGTATCTCTTCAGGGCAGCCAGAGTTTGGGGATTATGATAATTGAGGGGAAGCATGCGGAGGTCGGTCAAGGGATTTTCATATCGGACATTCAGGAGGGGAGCTCTGCCGAAAAGGTACACTAACAAAATATAAAAAATGAAACAAAAAAGAATTAAATAAAAAAAAAAACAATCAAGGATTTTGCATAAAGAAAACAAAAATTACATAATTAATTGGGTGATGATGATTAATCAATTGCATACAGTTTAATTTGTAAATAAATTAAACTTTTATTATCGTTTGTGTTTTACAAACAAATCGATTCTTTAAATAATCGTGTGAATGTTGTATATTTTTTATGTTGAACAAAATCGAGTTTTTGGCGTAATAATTACAAAAAAAAGTGAGTAGTAAGTTTTTAAATTTGACATAATTTAGATGGTAATTGTTTTAAAATTACAAACTGTCTGTCCATATAGAATTTGATACACTTTGAACCAATTTTAAAATATCTATCTCATCGACTTTGCATGTCTCAATTTTTTTTTAATTATATCTAAGTAATTTATATTATGAGATAATTTATCAATTTATTACTCACTAAATTATTTATATCCTATTATTTTTTTATGCATCCATAATAATTATAAATAATATTTATAGAAATAAATTAGAATCGATAATAATTGTAAATATTTATTAATCTATTAGATAATAACAATGCAATTAGACAATTAATTATGTAATTATCATTAAATATTGGAATTATAACGCACACAGTTTCTGTTGATAATTCTATAAACTGTTATGACACAAAAATGTTCAACCACCATTGATTTATAACTGGTGTTGGCCATTTCGATCTTTCGGACCTCACCAGACAAGTGTGTACAATAAGCAATGCCTTAAATTAATTTACAAACATCTTAATTTTTGAATTTATAGAAATATATTTACATATATCAAAGGTCTCAGCCAGTCTTTGTCTAGTTCATGCCTTACAACTTATACTTGATTATCTATCTGTCTGAAATAATAATAATAATAATAGGAAAAGAGAGGAAACAGATTTTTGCAATAGAATCTTTGTGCAAAAAATATATATTTATTATTATATATGTTTTGAGATTTAATTATCTGAAAAAAAAATATATTGTAAGAAAATTTTTGCAAGAAAAGCTTTGTGCAAAAATATATACATATATATGTATATATATATATATATATATATATAGAAATATCTTTTTTCGGACAACTTTATATAAGCTTATGCATAGATTTATATTTACTTAACAAACATAAATATTGTGTTAGTTTGTCCGGGCTATCGACCTAGGATCTTTCTGCCCTTATTATATATATTTTTTCAGATTTAATTATCTAAAAAAATATAAATAAAAAATAAGGAAACAGATTTTATTCAACAGAAACTTTGTGCAAAAATTCCTCGTTTTCTTTATAAACATTGAATTTTTTGTTCTTCTGATTATTATTATTTTTGCTTTATAATGCTTGCGAGTGGTATGTTAATTGTCTTTCGTGTGTTTTTCTTTTTCTTTCATTTTGCCAAAAAAATAATCTAAAAATCACAAAAAAAAAACAAATAAATAAAAGGCTGGATTAGAGATCGGTGAGATGATACTGGCCGTTAACAAAGACTCTCTGCTCGGCTCTAATTACGACACGGTAAGTAATTTTTTGAGATGTTTTAATTTTGTGTGTGTAAATTTAGTTGGTTCTTACGTTCTGTATAATTTTTTTACACACCGCGCTGATTTTTTTTTATTATTCACACACACAACACAGAGTACACACAATAGGAGATCGGAATCGAATAAAGTGCTTTTTATAAATGTAACTTTGTATTTATTGTGTCTTGTTTTATACTAGATTTTGTAAATAAAGAGAATTTACACTTGTGTTTATTTGAGTTACGTGGAGAAGATAAATATGAAGAAAAATACATTGTATTTACTGTTTCTTCACTCTTTATTTATGTTTGATTTACTAAATGTACATTTCGGATGACATCCGTTATTAACATCAAAAGACGATGCCACATGAAAGATGGCGCTTGCGTCGTTTTCCATTTATTATGATCAAGAGAGTTTGTAAAAAGGAAAGGTTCAGATATTTACACTTTTTTGGATTTTTGTTTTGGTGAGCACGTAAAGATTTCTTAATTAATAAATTATTGCATTCCTTGATAAAAAGACCTCGGCTAGACAGCCATTTGATAGTGACAGGGAGAGTTACAAACAAATAATTTAATTAATTAAATTGATGATATTTGTTGGTGAGTACGTGAAGTTTCTTGATATAATGTAGTAATATTTTATTCCTTTTTTTGATGAAAGGAATAAAATATTACTACATTATAATTAAATTGATATTAATTTTTAAATTATATTTATATCTATGAATTGATACAACAATGAGATATAATATTTATATATATATATATATATATAGTTAGGCACTCTATCTATACCCATGGAGTAGGATGGTATGAGATATAATTATATATATATATATATATATATATTTATATAATCAGTATCCCCTTTTATCATATGGTGTCGGATTTGAGATGTAATTTAAATTAATTAAATCTAAGTGAAAAAGAAACCTCCGTATGGGATTTGAACACACTCGGCTAGAAATCGGGCGACATTGGTTCAAATCCCATTAGAGATAATAATAATAATGTCTTTATTTTCCAACGGAAGAAACAATACAGGAAAACAATTTAAAAAAAGTAAGTACATGTTAATTGAACCAATACAAAAAATTAGATATGTGATGTCTCTTTTCACTTTAATTAATTTAAATTATTTCTCAATGTTGTACGTTGAAATTTCTTCAATTCATAAACAATCCAATTACTGATATATTGTAAATAAATATTATACACTGTAAATGTTAATGTTCTGTCAATAATGGTATTGTCTCGCTCTCTCTATTGCATTCCTTGATTCACTTCATTAGTTCTAAAAAAGTAAAATAGGGATTGCAATATTTTGTATTGTAAATTAATAATAAAGATAAAATAATAGTAAAAATAGTTTCTAAAAATATTATAAATATTTATAATCGTGTAACGGACACGATTCACATTTTTACACTTATACAAATTAAAAGTAAAGAAAAAAAACGAAAAATATTAAAAATAATGGTCAGAAAAACCCATGGTCTATAACGCAGTACAAATATTGTAATATTATACATATATATGTTTATACAATACTGTACAAGTCTGGTAAAAGAAATATTGCGTAAAGAAAAATTGATAGCCAATACCAGAACAAGAGAATCGTGTTTTATGTATAATAAGATAATCATATAATGTAAATAATTCTCTTAATTGTATGGAATACAAATATATTATTATTATTAATATTAAAAATAACCAATAAAACCTTGAGTTTAATAATTCTAATGCGTAATTAAAAAAAAAATGAATGTACGTGTAAAAATATCAGAACTTTTCCTTTTTTAGAAACCAAGAAACTCACAATTAAACACACCACTTGATACAATTTTTGGCTTAAGCCTAGAATTGGGCCTATATTCCAGCGCGAAGTTAGCCACAATAAACTTAAGGCTTCGCGGCAAACCGATGAGAAGTTGCCCATGGATTTTCAAGCCATGCGTTTACCCGGCGCATCCACCATTATGAAGATGCTGGGTTTCGTTAATTGTTAAATAATTGTTTATTGAACTTATAAC
Source organism: Philonthus spinipes (assembly GCA_963082785.1). NCBI lineage: Eukaryota > Metazoa > Arthropoda > Insecta > Coleoptera > Staphylinidae > Philonthus > Philonthus spinipes. Next base: position 26,456,846 of record OY720307.1, on the reverse strand, counting down.
TTGTTTAAAGAATATTTATTGGGCAGATTTTATATGACTCTTTAATATTTTATATTTTGATGTAGTTTAATATATTACATCATTCTTGAAATCGTCTTTAACATTCGCTAGGTTTAAAGTCCTGCAACCACGTTTGTCACTTTTCATTTTTGTCTTTTTGATGTTAATTTGTTAATAACATCCTAATGAAGTTATTTAGAAAGTATAAAAATAGTAAGCCTTACATTTATTTTTTTATGAATTTTTAACTCTAGCCACGAATTCCCCTTTTATATGAAAAATTTTCAAAATCCTGCAGAACTCCGTTTGTCACTTTTCATTTTCGTTTTTTTCGATTTTAATTTGTTAATAACATCCTAATTTAGTTATTTAGAAAGTATAAAAATAGTATATCTTAAATTTATTTTTTTATAAATTTTTAACTTCACCGACGAATTCTCCTTTTATTTGAGAAATTTTCAATATCCTGCAGAACTTCGTTTGTCACTTTCATTTTCGTTTTTTCAATTTTAATTTGTTAATAACATCATAGTGAAATTATTTAGAAAGTATAAAAATAGTATGTCTTAAATTTATTTTTTTTGTGAATTTTTAACTTCAGCCACGAATTCCTTATTTATATGAGAAATTTTCAAAATCCTGCAGAGCTCCGTTTGTTACTTTTCATTTTCGTTTTTTCGATGTTAATTTGTTAATAACATCCTAATGAAGGTATTTAGAGAGTATAGAAATAGTATCATCTTTAATAGGGATTTTTGAATAACAAAAGAAAATGAAGTGTAATACCAATTCTAGGCTTCTGTCCAATTTTTGTTTATCGTCGCTGTTTAACTGTATTTGATTTCATTAAAAAAAATTAATCAAAAACTATTACAACTGGTGAGTTTTAACGTAGCAATCAACGAGTCGATTGTGCCATCTGATAAAATGATAACGCGTTCGATTTTTTTGCGCTGTGTCCATCGTTTTCCGCAATCATTGTGCAAATAAATAAAGAATAAAGCACTTTGCTCGTCCGACGCATCAATCAAATAAAACGCTGCTGTCAACCGTTCACCTGGTAAAAGTATTTACAGTTAGTTTTTCTTTTTAAATTAAGATTTACGAGGAATATAAATGCATTTCTTCATTGATGAAACTATTATGACGAAGATATATTTCAGTTAAACCGTCCGTAGCGATTTTTATATTTGCGAGATAAAGCTTTAGTAAGTTACTGAAGCGATAAGCCGTGTTTAGTAATTTTACGTATGCGAACTAATTTTTTTTTAAATTACCGAAGCGTTAATCCGCTGATAGTATGAAGGATAAAGCTTTGGTAAGTTAGCGATTTTACATATGCGAGATAAAGATTTAATAAGAATGAATCCAAATTACCACTCACTTACTTTAACTCTTAGTTTTGTTTAAAACTCATGTATTTGCATCCACATTACTATTTTTTTGGTACAGTAAACACCGAGATAAATCAGACACTGTTTTCTCATTAATCACTTGGTAAAAAATTGTTAATATTGAATTAAACTTGTAAATTAAATTCACATAAGTAAAACAAAACGAAGTGAATTTAATTTATAAGTTTAATTCAATATACACCGAGATAAATTTTGAGAAAATAACTAATAAATTAAATATAAAGAATTTGAAAATAATTAAGTAATAAATTATTTCGCCTTTAGCTACTGTGATATTATAACTTATTTAAATAACAGTGACAAAGTGAATAAATCCTTTTTTTCTATTATTGAAAATAATTAAGTAATTATTCAATTTAGTAAATTATTTTTTTCAAATACGTATTATTTAATTTAGTAATTTATAAAAGGCTTACTAAGGCGTTACTCAATGATTATTAAAGCGGGCTTTAGAGAAATCAAAATACTGATTAAAAACAGCGATTATAAAACGTGTCTTAAAGGAAACAAAATTCGAGTTAAGTTACACAAATTAAGATACAATGCTTCAACTCTGTCTTTCTTTTATGTATTAAATATTGTTTTAATTTAGATATTTAATTAGTTTTAAAATTATTTATTATTCAAGACTATTGATTTTGTTTATAGTTTAATACTTAGTTGGAATTATTTTCAAACGTATTTTTCTTGTTCTTTGTGTTCCCCTTCTTGTTTGCAGGCCGCCAACCTGTTGAAGCGCACGGAAGGCCTGGTGACGCTGGTGGTGTCCAACCCGGGCAAGAAGGCGTCGACGCCGACGCCCGACGACAAGAACGCCTCCAACAAGGCCCTCAAGGCCGCTCCGGCCACCTCCAGGCCAACCACACCAACACCAGGTAAGAAAAGAAAAATAATCGAATAATTGGTTAAAATATTTTTTTATTAAAAATGCTTTCTTATAGTTTTGTAAACTACATACCTAATTTTAAAATAAATTAAATTCAACAATTTAATTTTACGAGTTAGACGTTTCGGTTAATGTTTTGTAGGAGGTGCGCAGGCACAGATAGGCCTCGTTAGGCCCTTAATGCTTCCCTTCTGTAGGGAAATTTAATTTAATTTTCTTCAGACACCATAAAAAAATACTTTTCATTCTACTACTGTTTTTATTTGATAATTTTCAAAATTTATGACTGGAAAGAAAAGACATTTTCAATACCATCATTTACTACTAGTGATGATACAATTTTTTTATTCCCATTGAAAAATTAAGTTGGAAAAAAGAAAATATTTTTGATTCTCCACAACCAGTTCATACAAATATTTACAAAATATTTTTTATTGTTTTCACACTCTCGCAACGTGAATGTGTGTTTGAGGAAAGCGGTAATAATCTCAACGGGGTGTTTATTAACACACCCCTCCCGCCCACACGTAATATCGTAATTAATCCCGTCATTCACGCGTCACGTGCAGCCCGATCACTCGACAGCCCGAATTTGCGAGATTTAAAAACCTCAAACAGCTGATTTCATTTTGTTGAATTCAATAGATTAATAAATCGTATTCCCTGATTTGTAACATATTTTGTGCTGGGATTTTAGTCTACCGATAAATTACAAATTTAAAAAGGAAATATCTCTGGTCGAGATCATAATCGAATTAGTTTAATTAATTAATTCTGTAATTTATACTATATAAAAACCGAATAAACGTGAAATCTATGTTGTTTTGTCATTTATCAGACACAAATTGTGTGGTAAAAAAATAATAAAAAATTAATAAATGTATCCACTACTAGCTTTTTCTTGAAAAATGTTATTTATTTTTTAAATTAAACTTTCATCGTTTCTTAGTTGAAAAAGCATTATTTTACAGAAGTTTAAAAATTGTAGTCACAATTCTAACTAACTTTAATATGAAATACAGAAATACACCACTTTCTGTATTTCATATGAAAGTTAGTTTATTAACAACAAAAAGGTGTAATAAAATAAAGTAGAAAAAAAGACATTTAATACATAATAATAATATACAACAATAGTATAAGTTATTTTATTAAAAATATGTCATACTAATATTTGTTAGTATAATTTCTCATTGTATTGAGAGGCGCTTTTAACAAAATATTTGTTTTAGCTTTGGTGTGCAATTATTTAAAATTTTAATATTATATTAATAAAATAAAATCAATGTTTTACCCAATAATTCTAAAAGCCAAACAAAAATAAATTAATACTATTTTTAAATCGCATTGAATCCAAATGAGTCACACCTGCATCGATAAATCGCTCGCATTTTTTTTTATTTTTTTTTTCTTCAAATCACCAGCAAAGTAGGAACAACTCGAACAATTTCGCGATTGCGCCGAAGAAATGCCAGTGTGTTTGAAACAATCGGCGGTGACTTATATAAAAATATTCACAGAATGCGCGCGCATTTCGCGATTAACACACATACATACATACAAGCACAAGACTGTAAAAAAAAGAGTAAAACGCGCGCGCGCGATCGATGTATTTCCATAAATTAAAATAATCAATTCTAATAATACATACACACACACATATTCAGTAATCGTGTAGTGTATATTTTTGAAAATAACAATGAAAAACAAAAAAAATGTGGACTCTTTCCGGACACGTGCTCGTGTTAGAATGGAAGTAAATCGTTAAGTGAATTAGAAGGATTGAATTACAAAAAGACTGTTTTAATATATTAAATAATTTATAAATTATAAAATAACATATTAGTGTCTGTGATTTCGTGAAGTTATTGCATTTAGTGGTGGTGTGACTATTCGAATGGATATAATTGATTATTTTGTTAACTAAAAAAAATTAAACTAGTGTAAATAAAAAAAAGAGTATTAATTCACTTGGTCACAGTTATTTAAATATATTAAATAAAAATGATTTGAAAATAATTAATAAATTATTTCCACATTTAGCTCTGTTACTTTTGACTTACGTTACGTAAGTACGTTAAACAAATGCACATTAAAACAACTACTTCTCTGGCATTTTGACTTACGTTACGTAAATACTTTAAACAAATGCACATTGCAACAACTACTTCCTGAATAAATATCCCGCTGGACTTTGAATTACATAATGTTTAAATGTGGAAATAATTTATTAATTATTTTCAAATTATTTTTATTTAATTTAAATTAGTGTTCAAATATATATAAAAAAAACACGAGATTATAATTATGTATTTATAACTTAATTGTTTAGGCTGTTAATTTTTGATAGTCTTATCAACATTTCAATTTTTTTAAATAAACACACTTTCAAAATATAAATTTATCCTTTATTCGCAACAATTGTTTCGCACGCTTTTGCGGCTTCTTCAGAAGAAAAATTCGCATGAAGAAGCCGCAAAAGATATAGACTGATATTTTCTTTCTTTCTTTCTTAATCTTATCCTCTTTTACCCGTATTGGGTGTCGAGGTCTGATATTTTCTACTTAGATAAAAATATTATTAAACGACTCGTTTTTAATCTATAATTTCCATTTTACTGTATAGCTATCTCTTTCTACAAACCTGCAGTCTTAAACTAGTATTGGCTTAACGTTTCACCATTGTTTTTTTATATTATGTATGTGTAAATTTAAATCTTAATTAATCAAAATTTGTTAATTTGAAAATAAATTAAATATATAAAAGAAAAAAAAACACGTGATTGCAATTAAAAAAGTATGCACCGTTATAATTCGTTTTTCGTGTAATTATTTCAACGTCGTGACAATAATAACAATAATAAACAGTTTCGTGAATGATTTTCTCGACGACACTTCCAATGGACGAGGACGGTAATTATTTTCTATTTATATAATTACGCGTAGAGAGAGGAGAGGAGGCTTTATTAATAATATTAAGGATAAAGTTAAACAGACTTACAGCACTGTAAGTATGTCTAATTCGATTGATCTTAAACAGCTAAGGTGGGATGAACTGACTAACATGAATTAACTTAATTCATAATTTGCAGTTAATTAAAAATTAAAATAAATTACTGGAATAAGGAAAAATTACTGGAAATGTTCGGTACATTTTTATCATTCCCTTTTTTAACGCTGAAAACATTTCTTACGCAGTTTTTTGACAAATATCTGTTGAAATGACTACTTCGCAGGCAAATACCCCGTATTACAGAATAGATGTTTGTTGCAGTCTAATCTCGAAAGTTTCATAAACGTTTATTATTATTTTAATTAGTTATCTCTGAAGTTTCGTAAACTTTTAGCATCATACATTCTTACCATACACATTTTGTTCATCAATAGTATAATTATATATAATGAGGCATTCGTGTGTCGAACTGTACATATAACTGTGTAATTAAAGAAAAAGTGAAGTAAGAAAGGAAATATTTAAAAATTATAAAAATTAAATTTAATAAAATAGTTAATCATAATAATTTAAAGACGATGCAAACGCCACCTTTTGCCTAATTTCAAGTGGCATCGTCAACGATTTGGGTCTACAAGGTTAAAAACTGAGAATCGCTGTTTCATCCACTTGTCCTGTTAATGAGATTGAAATTAGGCAAAAGGTGGCGCTTGCGTCGTCTTTAATTTATTATGATTAATACCGGGTATATAACCAGAACACAATTTATGTTCAGCTGTTTTCATCAAGGCATTACACATGGAACACACTAGTCTGATGAGGTTCAAAAAACCGAAATGGCCATCACTAGTTATCCATACGCTAGATGAATGCTGGCTGAACATTTCATTAAATGTGAATATAATTATATATATTTATAATCTAAAATCTCCATCTACCATAATGGTGGTGTAGGGGTAATGAATATAATTAATATTTTTAATTTTTAAACATTGGTAGTTCATTCATAAAAACCGTGTTAATTCCATATAATAGAAAAAGAATATTTATTCACTTGGCCAGAGTTATTTGATTTAATTCACCATGTTCAAGTTTGAGAATGAACAGGCGATATAGAGAAGTTGCTGTTAATTGGTTAATTTGCACGTGGAAATGGAGGTCGTTACGTTTCGTTTTGGTCCTGTGTATGGGAATCGTGATCACGATTCTGAGTCATATAAGTAAAAACAAAACAAAAAAAAAACACATAACGACAATTATCGCTCAATTAGTTGGAAAACGCATATTTTAGTGTTTATTAAAAATAAATTACAAAAAATCGTTTGTTGTTAGGGAAAATTGTTTCATTTTCAACTTGTTTACTTTATCGTATGATTTTTAATAATATTTAATCGAATTCACTGGGGAAAGTACCATGACGGACACGTCACCATTTTTTTGTTTTTGAATAAACATTTTTAATAATAATAATAATATAATATCCTTTATTGCCCAACAGAATAACCAATTACTGGACAATTTAATTTAAAGAAGTACAAATTACACAATATATAGATAAATATACAAAAAAAAACTTTAAAATAAAATTTAAAAAATATACAAAAAATAATAATAATAACTGAAAAATGGCAGATTGCCTATGAAAGGATAACCTCAAATTATATACCGTATTATACTATTCAATACTGTACTTAATATAATGTAAAAGTCCCTTGAACAAAGATTTGTATATAACTGAAAAATTGTCCATTTAGCAATATTTGCGCTATTGCGGAAACGCACAGAAAGATACACAGATATTTTTCAAAATTAGATGGACTCAGACGTGTATATCCGTGGAAATTAGCGATTCGACAAATTTTACGATCACATTATTGGGTGTGAGTAAAAATGGCTTAAACTAATTAAATTAACTTGAAAGTTATAAACAAAAATACACTTTACAAACCAGATGATTATTAAACCAATGCTATATTGAGTTTGTTTAAATAAATTTAAAAGAAAATGTTTTATTTCAGAGCCACCAGCGGATCCTACGACTTGCGCGATAGCCCCAGGACGCGACACGACGATAGAGATCGTGTCCGATAATAAAACGTTGGGGCTGTGCTTCGTCGGAGGGAAGGACACTGCTATTGGGGTGAGATTTATTTTTCTTTTCTAAAAAAAAAAAAAACACTGAAATAAATTGCTAGAAGACGACAGTATTTCATATCAACGTTGTTTTTTTTAAAGGGAGGAATTGTAGTGGTGGAAGTTTACGCTGGAGGAGCGGCGGAAAAAGACGGGAGGTTACAACCCGGAGACCAGATCCTAGACGTGAACGGGACGTCGCTGAAGGATGCCACGTACAACGCGGCGTCGCAAGCACTCAGACAGACACTGCCAAAAGTAAATGTTCATCAATTGATATATTCAATTAATTATTTTACAAATTAACATTTATTTAAACATCCGGGATAAAAATTAAAATTAAAATGAATTCTTCATTTGTTTATTGCAGAGGCTTCTGCTTTCTTATACATCGTAATTCAAAATAATAAAACACTTTTACTTTGTTTGTATAACTGAAAATTTTATGTGTGGCGCTGCAGCGCTTTAACAAGCGGTAAAGCATTTATTTTTTTTCCGCTCGATCGCTTTTCAAGCTGCGCAACTGTAAACAAAACCGCCATATTTTCGTGAGCCTACTTAACCTCGAAAGCGTGTTCAGGGAACATCAAGCGCTTTGCGCTGCATGTCTAAAAGTTCCCTGAACATTAATTGTTTGACTCGTTGATGGCATCGAAACTATAATCATTAAAATTTTTTTTAGTTATACAAATTAAAAGTGTTTTATTATTGTGAATTCTGTTTTTGTCTCATACAAGCAAATAGAACAAAAAAAAAACATTGTTTTAATGAACTTTACAAAATCGTGTCTTTGTATAGGATTTACATCTAATTACAACAAATTTAAAGCACCATACAAGTATTTGTACTTACGTGGTTTACCTTCGAATGTATTTAATAACTATATACAGTTTCCATTCGATTACGTCATATCTCAAATACAGAAGACTATTCCTTAGTGACAATTACAGTAAAGTAAGTCTCATTCAAGATAAACATTGACATATTTTTTTTTCCAAGAACATTTACTCAAAGATTTATTGCGATAGTTCCAGACTTTACACTCGTACCGTATAATTACATAATTAAGTAGAATTTTTTACGTCTGAATGTTCTTGTTTCGTTATAAGGCACATGTAATTTTAATGTTTACGTCGGATTGTTTAAATTAGAAAATTGAAACTATTTATGAATAAAAAAAAATTATTAATTGTGATGTATATAAAATCTTTATTCAGACAATTTTTGATACAATTTTCTTTAAAATATTTACAAGTTATTATTAATATTTAGTCACATTTAAAGGTGGCGCTTGCGTCGTCTTTAATTTATTATGATTAATATTTAGTGTTAATCTATCGACCGTTGGTCTTTCCGCCTATTATTGTATTTTTTTTAATATCCCAGATGAAGTTGATCGTTTACCGGTCGGAGAAGCCGGATTTCCAAGTGATCGACACCGAATTCACGAAAAAGCCGGGCAAGGGGATGGGCCTCAGCGTCGTCGCCAAGAAATCCGGCAAGGGGGTCTACGTGTCGGAAATTGTAAGTTATTAATTACAAGAAAACACTTTTATACTTTTATAAAATTATCATACAATTAGTAAGAGAAGAAAAAGTGTTAATGTAACCGATTCATATTAAACTCGGATTGGTCAAACATTCACTCAATAAAGAACACGTGTTCGTCTTGTTTTCAAAATTGTCGAAAGCTGAAATAACTTAATTCATGTTAGATTTTTAATTACTTATTAACAATTTTTGATATTTTCATTTGTTTCAGTTGAATGGAGGATGTGCGGACGTGGACGGTAAAATAATGCGCGGGGATTTGATCGTATCAGTGAACGGACAGAACGTGGACAGTTCGAGCGGCGAAGAAGCTGGCGCTATTTTAAAGACAATCACCGGCAAAGTCAACCTCAAACTACACAGATACAAACCGGCCACGAGATAATTAATTATCAAACGTTTTGATTTTTTTTTCAAATTATTATTTTACTCTCACACCTCTACACACATATATAAACATGCAGTATATACAAAAAAAGAACTAATTTTATATGTATACATTAAAATTGTAATATTCGGGGCTATTCCGCACGTGAAATGTTAAATTTAACGTACAGGTAATTCTTTATCGTTACAGTTATATAATTGATATGTTTAAATATATTCAGGGCCATTATCTAAAGGAAATGTTTAGTTTAACATCTACGTTATTTTTTATCACCACAGTCTATGTAGCTATTTTAATAGATATATATTCATAGAATATGAATATGAATAACGTAAACGTTAAACTTAACATTTTCCGTACAGAATAGCCCCAATTGTGAGGTTAAGAAAAAACGTACACTTTAAATGTAACATTTCTCGTAAGGAATGGCCTCTATAATGCAACTCAAAACACACGACAACGAATTATTTATTTCAATTCAATTCGACCCTGTTAAACGATAATTTTCATACAAACCAAACTTATTTACAAACTGAAAAAGTTAAAAAGTGTTTTCATTAATCATAAAAACCTTTTTTAATTATACTCAATTGTTAAACATGATTGTATTTTATTCTATCCAATTGTTAAACATAATTTATAAATTTTCAATTTTTCGATAAAAGTCTTTAAAAAAAAGTTTAAAAAGTTTGGCCCTTGAATGATACACTTGGTTATATCATTCAAGAGCCAAAATTCAAATATAAACCTATTGACATGTTGATATTTCTGCATATTTTATTGATATAATGGTTTTTACTACATAAATATAAACTTGAAAAAATGATGCAGCTGCTTATTGAGTTGCTAAATGAATGCAACCCAATAAGCATCAACTTTTCAAGTTTATATTTATGCTGTAAAAACGATATAAACTTGTTGACATGTTGTTGCAACGTATTGAGTTGCATAAATTTAAAAAGAAACTTGTTTACACATTGATTTTGGGTTGTATAAATTAAAATATAAACTTCATAGTTTAGTATATAATTTATATACTACGTTTATGATAGACTTGTTGAAATATTGATACTACTGCGTATTGGGTTACATAAATGCATTGACAAGTTAACGTTACTGCATATTGGGTTACATACATTTAAATAGAAATTTGTTGACATTTTTATTTTTCTGCGTATTGTGTTGCATAAATATAAACATGTTTACATGTTTTGCTACGTATTGAGTTGCATATTATTAGATAAAGTATAATGCATACAATTAAAATTAGTTCTTTGTATATTACATGTATGAATTATAATCATCAAATGAAATATATATATATATAGGAAATAACACGCAAGAACGATAGGAATAAATGAAAAAAAAAAAAAAAGAAATACAACAAAACTGAATTGAGACGTTTAATTTCATTAAAAACATTGAATGTACATTTCACTTCGTGATACATTTTCAATTTAGTAATTAAATCAAGTTTTGTTTAAATAATAATTATTATACAGAATAAAAGTATAAAATGAAGAAGATAAATTGAAACTATTTAAAAATGTATTAATAAAAGCGTTTAAAACCATTTTTTTTGTAATTGATTAAAATGTTTTTTTTTTCATTAGTAATTATTATCATCTTCACATAATACACAAACACTAAATTTATATAAAAATACTTATTTTTTTATAACACTTGTATTTTAAACATATTTTATGACTCATTTCAACTACATGGAAATTAAAATCGAAACCGCTAACAGAATAAGTGTAAAATAATTGTGGTATAAAAAAGTTGCGTGTTTTACTAAATGTTTAGTTTAAATATATTATGTGTGGATGATAATAATTACTAATAAAAAAACAATTGAATCATGAAACAACAAAAAATAGTTTTAAATATTTTTATTAACAATTTTCTTTAAACAAAGATATCGTAGTAGTATTAATAATACTATGGCAAAAGGCTCTAGAAGTCCAAACTGGGAAGTGAGAGCAGTTTTATTGCAACCAAGAAACTTTCGACTAGTTTCTCTGTTCTAACTTCCCAAGAGACTACCAACTAGTCTCTCGGTTATAGGCGGAGAAAAATCCGATACTGTGATTTTAAATGCTATTTCCCACCTTCAAAAAAAATTTAAAGATGTAATCAACCCTATGCATAATCTACTAGACACTAATTAAATTTATATATAGTTTCAAATTCCCTTCTTTATTTTTAGGTTTATTTTGTAGCGTACAGAATACTGTACTACCATAGAGGAAAAAAGAATGGCCGAATTCTCTTTCGTGTCTACTCAATTGAAAGAATTAAATAAGCACGCGAGTAAGAGATGAGAATTGACGACTTGTGTTTATATATTATGTGTATGTTTATATTATACGTCCTTCTGAGTGCGGAATAGTGCTCGCGATACGGTAATAAAATTCATTAAGTACATGCAAGCTGTTCGTAGCGTTTCTTAGAGTGTCCGCAATGTCTGTGGCAGCAGCTCTTTAGTCGAAAAATACACCGAGAACGAGACGCTGGTTGCCTCTCTGTGTATATTATTTACTCAATGGTACTACTTGGTTAGATTAAGTGCAATGTGATATTACGAACTTGCAATACGAAATTGCAAATAAGTAACGTCCCATTGCATTTAGTTGAACTAAATATTACAATATATTAAATAAAAATGATTTGAAAATAATTAAAAAATTATAAATAATTAAAATAATTTATTAATTATTTTCAAATCATTTTTATTTAATATATTTAAATAACTGTGACCAAGTGAATGAATAATACTCTTTTCTATTTAAATATTATAATATATATTTCTTGAATCTTTGAGGCGTTTACTTCGTGGTACATTTTCAATATTATGATAAAGAAAACACTTAATAACTTTTTTATATCACGAAACTTGTCACAGTGAAATAAATCGTTAAGTGGTATAAAAAAGTTACTAAATGTTTTATTTATCCTAAAATATATATTTGTCTGTGGTATTGCAGTATTCTGTAAGAAAATTCATCTTGTTTTGTTGTTAGCGCAAAAAGTGTTTTTTTTTGTTTTTCTTTGTTTATTTATTCCAATCGTTCATAACATGTAATAGTTTCAATGTGTAAAAATATGAATTTATTCATTTAAATCAGCGCGCTTTAAAACGAAAACTACCGACCGTCTTTTTTACGCAATTTCATTTATAGCTGAATAGAACAGAGAAAAATCCTCACGCTGTATATTAAACTAAATTAATTAATCTACAAAAACAAAAAAGCAAACCCTTTTTAGGGACAAAAAAAAAATAAGAATGGATATAAAACGAAATGATAAATTTCAATTAAACTACGGAAAGAAGGATAAACAAAAAAAAAAACGCACGGGAGAAATTCGTTAGTTGTAAAAAGATAAAAACATTAAATAAATTTAACAAATTAAAAAAAAAATCCGTAGGGGTAAACTCACTCGAGTTTACCGATCGATTCGTTGCACGGAAATCCGTCGGCGCTTTCCGTTCTATGCACTTGATGAATTTTTCCGTCGTGCACTTGTGTGAGATTTTCTTTACGTTTGTTCGAATATGTAAAAAAAGTAATTGAAAAAAAAAAGAAACAAAACATGAAACTGCGAATCATGAAAAGCATTTTTGAATTATTTTAAGTTGATTAATTATTATTATTATTTTAGTTAATAATTCAATAGTTTTTAATTAATTTATTATTTTATTTAAAAAAAATGATTTGTTAATTTAATCAATTATTTGATTTAATTAATTTATATATCTGAGAAAAATAAACCTCAACACACAAGCCACTCGCTAACTACATGTGAGGCTCAACGACCAAGGTATTGATTATTGATAATTGAATGACTCTTTTGTATTAACAACGTGTTACATCACATAACGTCAATTGTGTGATTAGTTGATGGAGTAATGCGACATTTTTCAATATAGAAGAATATAAACAGTTATATTTTCTTTACTTCACATGTTTTATATATATTAAATATACATTTTTATATATAAAAATTATATATATAGTAATAACTGTTTTTATTGAAGCACTAATTCATTCGATTAAGTAAGCTTTAATTTTCTCGGTGATACATTTTGAAAATCGGATGTAAAGAAAACAAGATAACTTTTTTATACCACTCGGATTTTATTACGTACATCACGTTTAATTGCATTTTATTAAACTAGTCACATTTAATAAAATCAGAGTGGTATAAAAAAATTATCTTGTTTTATTTCCTGACGTTTAAATGGATTTTATTAAACTAGTAATGTTTAATAGAATTAAAGTGTTAAAAAAAGTTATCTCGATTTCTTTACATCCAATTAACATAAATACGTTATATTTAATTACATGGAATATACTGTGAGATTTTATTTCATTATATTCAATTATATGAAATATAATGTATTAATGTTAATTTGTTTACGTTTATTTGTTTTCTGTATATCCGATTAAATAAGCATTTTATAATGTTGTATATATTTCATGCAATTGTTTAGAGGTTTATTTTATCAGCGTGAATTAATTTCTTCAAATAATTAATCTCGATTCTTTTAATTTCTATAAATCTAGTCATAATTGTAGTCAAATGAAATAAAATAATTAAATAAAACTAAAAAAAGTGGAAATTATATAGACGTCTACAGCATAAACGCGTTGCAACACAAAAATCAGCGTCTTAACAAAAGAAAACGTGTTGTAGACGCTCGAAATAGCGGAAATTTTAATTATCGTTGAATTAAGTTTAATAATGATAAAAAAATCACGTGCATGGTCGAAATTTTCAACGTTTTCCGTTCCTTAGATTTATTCTTAGCGATCATTTATATGTAATTGTATATTATTGAAGAATTAAATTAAATGTGTACATAAAGTAATTGATAAATAACATGATACGATGCATTCTCTTGGAAAAGTTCACTAAGTAATGGATTAATTAACTGTAACAACAAACAAAATAATAATAATAAAATAAAAGATCTATTTTGTAAATAGCGTTAAATTATATATATATAAATATGAAATAAACATGTTGCATGCGAGATTCTTTTAATAAATTCACTTTATCTCTAAATAAATTTAGTTTTATTCTTTATCTATCGTTTTCTATTTTATGTGGACTGTTTTATTATAATTATTGACAATTTAACTTGTTCAAAATCCATTAAATAAAAATCAGCTATACCATTGAATTATGATTATAACTTTCATGCAACGGTTTTACAAAGTCAACAAAACCAATTTAATTGAATTAAATTTAAATTTATTTGAATTAATTTACTTTGTTTTTATTCTTTATTTATCGCTTTTTGTTTTGCGTTTACTCATTTAAAACCCTAAGGCATATAAATATATTGACGATTTAAATAATGAAAAGATTTATTTTAAAAGCAACTAAGGAAATACAAGTTATATAGTTGAATTAGAATTTTTATGAAACATTAAGAAAGTGTCCATTATTTCAATAAGGATGGATTACTTCATTAGCATTAATAATCATTCATCTAATTAACTATTTAAACGCTGAAATAAATGCAATGCACAGAATTATGTTTCATGTAATAACACAATTAATTCTATTTCGTTTTTTATTTCAATTAAATCAGCGCTATTTAAATTTGAGAGGGAAATTGAATGTATAATTGGTTGCCTATATGGAGAATCGATCGTAAATTCAGTTGCCTATATCATGTCATTTTTGTTTCCAACGCCACCTATTGCGTTTGTCGTCAACTGAATATTAGTCTACTACATCTATGATTAAATGTGCGTTCCTGAAATTTGACATATTTTTACTAACCAATCTATGATTTTTGACAACACGTCCACTTACGTTTAAAGGTTATGTTTACATTTTTCTCCTACAAATCGAAAGGGAATGAATTAATTCCAATTTATTAAATGGAATGAGGCTGTGATTTAGCTTTACTTTAGTGAGTGTTAGTTGTTTATGTTTTTGTAAGGATTAAAATGGAGTTAGACAGGCAGGAAATGCTGGAGGAGTTCTTGAGGAAACACGGGGACGACCTGCTGGACCCGGAAAAATGTAGCTTAATTTGTGAAAGCCTACGAGAAAGGAAGGAGTTCATTGAAGCACAGGTTTGCCTTTAAAAAAATTAATCAATATTTTCATTGCCGTTATTTAACAATTAGTTAAGGTAATGAATCAATATGTTTATTAATATATTTAACACTATTATTAACTCGTAGC
Organism: Philonthus spinipes; assembly: GCA_963082785.1. Taxonomy (NCBI): domain Eukaryota; kingdom Metazoa; phylum Arthropoda; class Insecta; order Coleoptera; family Staphylinidae; genus Philonthus; species Philonthus spinipes. The sequence goes on along the minus strand of OY720307.1, from coordinate 26,441,313 downwards.
ATTTTTTTGGAAATAATGTAAAAATGAGGCATCCTAAATTGATTTTTTATGAATCATTATTTTCAGTTGAATATTGAAAATGAGGATTCAAAACTGAAGAAAACCCTCGACCGCATTGATAAATCTATCAGTGAAGTAACTGCAACGACAGACGAGTGTGACAGTGTTGTAAAAGAGGTCGAAAAGAATCTCGACAATGTTGATGGAATTCGGAAGGTTATGGAGGAAAAAATGGCAGCTTTGCACTCCCTGCAAACCGCTGTTCAGTACATGAAGATTGTTTTACGGATAGAATCGTTAAGGTATATAATTCTGTCTGTACTATATTATCATTATTGTTAGTTTTTCTTTCTGTGCTTCCTGAATCGGTGAAAGGAGTACCTTGCCTCCTTTAACATAATAATTCTTCACTGCTATAGCCTGAATCATAATCACCTGGGAATGAGAATGTATCACATATAGAAAGTCCCCTTTTGGGGTTATTATGAACCGACACATATATATCCTATTTTAACTTTTTAATATATTAGTTATATATATTATGATTAATTTTAAAAATTACTTATTACCATGCCTTGTGCAAAATATGTATTTGTGTTAAGAACACCAATTAATTATTAAATTATTATTATTATTTATCTTTCTCGTTTCTGTTACGTTACTTTTAAAGATTACTTGTTTTTAATTTTTATAATCATTATTAATTTCAGTGCAGAATTGGAGATGGAATTTGCAAATAAGGATGACGAACGGTGCGCAACGGTTTTTGCCAACATGTGTGAGATCAGCAGGAATCTGAGTGAGACCAAAGCGAAGAACTTGCGGGAGTTCTTGAGAGAGACCCTCTTCTACTGGCACGACGTGCTCAAGGAGAAATTAGTCAAGTATAATAAACACAAATTTAGAAATATCTGAATAATCCGAAACATAAATGCTTTGTAAATAAAACAACAGATTTTTAAATTTCACAAAAAAAATACTATTGTAGAGAGACTGATACAATTGTTTCTCCAATACAGACTGATTATTAACATTAATCATCCGCCTGATGATGCCACTGTATTCGTGAAACAATTATATATAAAAAAAAAAATGTATATAAAAATGTTTGTGAAACTTAAAAAAAACATGTTTTATTTATAAATTTATTTATTTACACTTTTCATAATACACTATGAAATTTCATCAAGTAATAAATTTACATAACTAATTTACATGGTTAACCATCACTTAGTAATGTAATTATTTAGGTAGAAGTTATGTATTTATTTGCTTTTTATTATTATAATTTTAGAGATTTTGATGAGGTATTGAAAGCGATTAAATGGCCGTTTGTCAATGCAAACTTTTCCCTGGTGCAACCGTCACCAGCCAATATCCAACGGTTGCAAATTGTGGCCGAATACCTTCTGCAAATTGAACTACCCGAAGAGTCTGTCGTTAGACCGATCACTTCAGGACTTCTCTCTGATTTTCCGCCTCTGTGTTTACCCCTGCAATATTTGACCTCTCCACTGAGGAAGAGGTTCCTGTATCATTTTTATGGTGGTCGGCAGACTAACAGGATTGACAAACCTGAATGGTGAGAGTGAGAAAAATCCACACATGAATAAAATCGAGAGAAAATGCAACAAAAAATGTTCATGTTTTCAGCTATAAATTAATATTTTTGTTATTAATTTTAGGTACTTCACGCAGATTTTATCTTGGATTCGGGACCATGTGGACTTTGTCGAGAAGTGGATTCAGCCTATTATTGATAGGTTAGGATTACATCATATTGATGCTAAGGTAAAATTATTTATATTTATAAAAAAAAAAAAAAAATAAGTAGTGAAAAAATTAGGCAGAAGGAAGCATTCATTTCAAATTTAGTCGTTTTTATTAATGGCTAAATTTTTATTCGGGTATCAAATAAAATGTCTTATTTAATAAAATGTTCAATTAGGCAAAAGATGGCGCTTGCGTCGTCTTCCATTTATAATAAAGATCCTTGAGGTGATACGTACATTTTATTTTTTTAAATATTACATTGGTTAAATGACCTCCTCATCGCTGCTGGCTTTCTTGAAGCCCAGCATGAAAGATTTGCATCACCCGCTCCAACATTACAATTGGGATTGAGTATATCTCTGTTATTATATTATATATATTATGTTTGGTTATTCCAAATTTTGCAGTGGATTAGAAATCACTTTTAACTTTAGGTAAGCCCATAAAAATAAATCACAAGCTGACAGATCCGGTGACCGTGCCGGTCAGTTGAGGTCATTCTTCTTCTTCATTGACTCCCTAGTAGTGTGGGAAGTGGCTCCATCTTGCTGAAACCATATTTTCTACATACACCAGCATTAGAATGTTGTTCAAACTTATGGAATATCAGTTGATAATGTTGTAATGTAACAGTGAAAGTCATTTTCCTCAAAGAAGAACGGCTCAAAAATTCTAAAGATTTTTTTAAATTTATATTTAAAATACAGATATTGGAAAATTTTTCTAAACACTTGCTTATAATTAATCACTTAGTAAAACATTGTTCATTTTACATTGGATTTATTATTGTATATTCTTATTAGTAAATTATATATTTCCAGTTGGAACTGATGAGAGGATTGGTACAGCTTGCTGTGGAGAAGCTGCATTCTGAACTGCCCAACCTACAATTTGATGACTTTACATTCTCACATAGTGTTGACGAGGCTTTGGGCTTCGATAAAGAATTGCGAGAGACTTACCAATACCCGTCCTCGCAGCCCAGCATCCTCACTGTCCTGACCCAAGGACGGATCTTCTTCAAATGGATTGCCATGGAGAAAAAATGTAACTTGAATGTTTTGATGATAAACCGGGAATAAATTAAAAAAAGCTTTTGTTATTTTGAAAAAAAAAGATAATAAATAAGGTTGCGTTATTAATTTTTTTCTTATATAGATGCAATGGAGAAAATGGACCAAATGCTCTCCCCTAGTGCAATACTCGACGCATTTCAGCTTCTATCGTCTGCGGAGGATGAAGAAGAGGATGAATTCAAAGTGACAAGCTGTGCTGACACATTCGTGACACTTTTGCAGACTATTACGGAGAGGTATGAGTCACTGCCAAGGCCCGGCCACAGGCTGCAGTTCCTTGATCTGCAGCTCGACTTGCTGGATGATTTTCGAGTTAGGTTATTACAGCTAGTCAGTGCAGAAGAGGGTGACGTAGTCGAGTCGCGGATTCCTATGATAGCCAACACTGTTTATTACGTTGAGAATGTTCTCATCGATTGGGGATCAATGCTGGTAATGTAATAATTAATATATATACAAATACACACAATTTTATCACAGATAAATTTATTAGGCTTGTTTGTTCTGTACTGCACTTAGTTGAGCTACGGTTACTGTTTAGTGGGACACAAAATTTATCTTGTGCATAGGCCATGTTAGGCCTCAATTCTTCCTTCCTTTAGAATAAGTATTTTGGAGGGGGGGTTTCAGCTCATACACCGCACTCACTTAGGCCAAACCTTGAGTCCATAAGGACACTGAGGTATTTTATCTCTATAGCCAGGGTTAGTCTTGTATTGAATAGCTTAGGTAGTGCCATCGTGTCAGTTTCTTTTGGGATAACAAAAAATGAATCTTTAGCTAACTCTTGATGAGGTGGGCTAGCAGTGTCGAGATTGGTATATCTCGTAATTGTCACCAAAGTAGTTAATTTGAATAAACCTGTACTTTGTTTGTTGTTTTATGTAAAATTAAATAATTATTAATATACTTTCTTTTTTAATAGCATTATTTGAATCTTTATCATTACAAAAGACAAATGGAAAACATCGAAATGGATAACCGGGGAGAGGAAGTTTCTGATCATGACAACGGCACAGCGGATTTGGATTTAGAAGGAGAGACAGTTTTCGCCGACACCTTATCCCTCTACCGGCATATGAGGAAGGATCTGCTTCAGACTCTTTCCGAGTCAGTTGTACATGAAGCAAAGACCAGGAGTAAAAATTACAAACGTGAAAGGTATTGACTCATAGTGTTTTTCTTACACAGAATCACATACCTTATTATTATTTTTTATTTAGGTGGTCAGATATGACTCGTTTCAAGGACATCAGGAGTCTTTCCCTTACTCCATCCGCCTGTCCCATTTTTGAAGTCCTGGCTCGGAGGTTGCACCAGCTGCAAAAAAGCCTGGCCAAAGCCCTCTTCACCGTTGTTTGGAGATTCGTGGCTCGCGAGCTGGATTCTTACATCTTCGAAGAGCTCGTACTAGACAATTGCTTCAATGTGGGGGGCGCTGCTCAGCTCAAATTTGACATCACTAGGAATTTATTCCCTTTGTTCTCGCAGTTCAGTGAAAAGCCCGAGAATTATTTCACCCAGTTAGTAATATTTTTCATATTGGGCAAAAGAAGGCACTTTGTGCGTTCTTTCAATTTATATGAAGTTAATTACTGTTTAGTTGATTTATTTTTATTTATTTTCAGATTAAAAGAGTCATGCGAGTTATTGAACATCTCTAAAGGATCTGCACTTCTTCTGAGGGAAACGTTGCTCGCTCTAGAAGGAGCTACAGGGGTTGAGGACAGAAGAGGGCTGGCTTTGAAAGAAGTAGGGGTAGTCAATTTTACACCGCAGATGTCTGTGCAGATATTGAATAGGCGGACTGACATTACAGTTGATCGAATGGCAATCGATTGAATAGGGAAATATTTTTAAACGAAAATAATTAAAATTGAATAAGGGCGAGATGTTTAAATTAAGAGCTAAGTTGAGAATTGCAATTCACAAATTGTTTGCACCTTGTCGTTAATAATTTAATACCACCTTGTTTGCATTAATGTTGTATTACTGAAATTTATTCGTTATTTAAATAACTAGCCTTTATTCTCAAAAGGAAAGGAAACTGCAATTTTTTTATGCTTGTGAATTAATTTAAGTTATTTTGTATATCAATAAGAAAAATATATATATATTCTGTTGAGATATTGTTCATGTTCAGCACACTCCATCCAAGTGCGACTTGTGGAATTAACCGAGCGTTTAAATTCTGCAATATTCATCAGTTAGTAACAAATAATGATAGAAAATTACACAGTTTATATGTTCAGTTAAATTCTTGAATTTTATATCAAACAATAACTGAGTTTTTACGACCGGTTAGTCCCACCGGTGGGACTGATGTCGTCTGCTGAATGTAATCGCTTACTTTAATTATTGTTTTGTGATGGTTTTAGTTAGCTACATAAATTAATAGAAGAAAAATGTATGTTAAAGTAATTCCGACAAATGCTTTTCTGAATTAAGAAATCATTTACAGATAGCACCAGTATAGATTATTAGCAGAAATTATTCAGAGATGGCGCCACTATAACGGAAGTTATCTGGATCATTAAGAGATGGCGCAACATAATAAAGCTTTTCGGAGTCGTTGATAGATGTCGCTGGTTCATACTTTTAGTTTCATGAAAGATCCATAGATGGCGCAGTAGTGGCAAATTTTAAATTAGAAAATGGTATAATTAATTTTCCACGACTCTAATCTTTAATGAAAGAGCAATCTTTCAAGTAGACATTCTTGACAAACAATTGATTTAAATTATTGAATACTGAGGTATTTTGTGTAAATAGTTGCATGACGTAAACGCTTGAAACAGCACTGTCCGCATTAAATAGTCCATCAACTTTCCAAGAAACGCCTATTTCCTTGTAAATAATCCTCGCCTACATATTGATACTGAACCTCCCTGATTCTGTATTTTATAAACACGAATGTAAAACAAACCCACTTGTTTTAATTTTTAAATAAATTTCATATTAAATATATTTTACCAAATGATGAATGAGAAGAAAGTATCCAATATATTAAAATACTTACTTTTATGTATATTCAGAATCTTTTGAGGAATAAAATGGGTGGAAATAAAAGTCTCTAATGTATATTTATCGTTTTTCAGAATTTATTTATTCAAATGAAAAGGTCGTGTGAAAATACTCAGAGCACTGAACGCTTTATTTCAAAAATCGCAAAAATCAGCATTACACAAAATTCTAATTATGTATTTTCCTTCTCTCACATGTAAAAAATAATAATAGATTAACAGAAGAAAAGATAAATCGAAATACACAGTGCGATATTATAAGATAAAGGGAAGTGTGATTAAAAGAAAAGTACACTTAGGAAAAGAAAAAATAAACGCAATTGTAACAATATACCAATATTAAGGCAGTTAAATTCTAAATTATTGTTACACATTTTTTTGATTCCTCTTTTATTTCCCTTTTGATATATTGTTTTTTTAATTAGGCTCATGAAATTTATTGTACTTAAATTTATTTATAAAATTATATATTTTTAAAATAAAATTAATTAATAATATATATATCACTAAATAAACATTTACTATATTTTTACAACAATGTGTTTATTCAGTGATATAATCATGAATTGCCACGTAACTACGTTGCAACCATCATGATGATTAAAATTAATAAATTTATAATTTCATAAAAAAAAATCATAAAAATATTTCCTTGGCGTTAATTTAATAAAGGTTTGTCTGCCCTGGGCTATCGACCGGCGGTCTTTCTGCCCAAATAATTAATAAATCTATAATTTTATTTTATTAAAAAAAAGAATTTATAATTTGTATTTCAATCAAAATATGAATTTGTTTAAATAGAATTAAGAAGTTATTAATTTTATTTAAGAAAAATATGGAATTTATGAATAAATTAAATAAATTTAATTAAATCTCCACAATTAACGTAAAGGAAATATCTTCAATTTAGAAGTTTTTCTTTTGTTTAAAAACAAACTAAAGTTTACTCTTTCCATATTTTCAATAACTGTAAAGTACAAACAAAATCGGAAAAAATATTGCCTTTCAAGAAACCAAGACGATTAAAATCAACCGATGTTATTTAAGTTTATCGCTGGATAAAAAATGCTATGAGTAAAGTAAGTCAACTTAGAGAGAGAAAAATAGAATTTAATGAAAACAAGACTTTTTGTCGTTTAGAATTTAAAATGAAATAAATGTAGAAAAAGAAAATCCTTAATGTTTAGATTAAATTCACAAATGGCAGTGCAATTTATTTTCTTTTACACACATACATCTATATTGATTTTTTTTTTCATGTATTAATTTATTGACTAACATTTTTTGTTCTCTTTTTCTTTTATTAATATAAGCCTTTTTTTTCTTTATTTAAAACATTTATTATGTACTTCTTTTTCCTCCATCTCCTCTTCAAAGTCATTGAAGATGATAATAGTAATAATAATAATAAATCTCTTGAACTATACTTATATTTATTTATTTATATATATTTATATAGCACGTTTATATATTTTCTTCTTTTTTTTTGAATCAGTTCATACGCTTAAAGTTAAGTGTTTTTTTCTTCCTTTTTTCTTTATTCAAAACGAAAATTTTGCCGGATTTCAAATTATTGTTCTCGATATTATTACAAACTTTATTTTACAACTTTCTTTTCCCGCTTGCAACAATATTTTATATAATTTTTTTTTTCAAAATCCGTTTATCAATTTTATTCTGCATTCTTCCAGCTCGATTAAACCTAAACTAAATCTTATGTGTGAATGCGGTTGATTGATTTGTTTGAAAAATGATTGATTATTGATTATTTGTCTCGATCAATTGTTTTCGTTACGTGTGTGATTATTTAGGCGATGATTAAAAGTGCGAGTCCTTTTTTTTAAATTTTTATTTATAATAAATTAAATGATAAAAATGAAGTGAAGAGAAAAAAGAATATGAAGGAAAGCGCGAATCTTTGGTATTCTCGATATTCGAAGAATGAAAGTCAAACGCGTACGCGTCGAATTAACGTCGAGGGGAACGGTGAAATGACGTCCCGCGAGTGTTTGAAAGCATTGCGATTCTAAAAAAATGAAATTCATATTCAATGCTGCGAGGAATATGGGTTTCTAGAATTTATATTTAATGCTGCGAGAGAATTAATCTCTTAGAATTCATATTCAATGCTGCGAGGGAATATGAATTTTTATTATTTCTTAGGATTCATATTGCCCAATTGATGAGCTTCGAACAACATGGAAACTTCGTAGTTGTGGTTGTCGAGAGGAACGGTGAAATAACATTCGGCGGGTGTTTGAAAGCTCGCAGCATAGCGATTCTAAAAAAATCATGAAAATCATATTCAATATTGCGAGAGAATGCTTTTCTAGAATTTCTTAGAATGCATATTCAAAGCTGCGAGAAAATATGAATTTTTAGAATTTCGTGGAATTCACATTCGATGCCCGCAGTGTTTGAGTGTGAAGTGCTGCCGAATTGATGAGCTTCGAGCAACACAGGAACTTTGCAGTTGCGGTTATCGAACGGCGAAAAAACGTCCCGCGGGTGATTTAACGTCCGCAGCATTGGTATTCAAAAAAAATCTTGAAATTGGCAGCGAGAGAATATGAATTTTTAGAATTTCTTAGAATTAATATTTCGATGCTCGCAGCGTTTTAAAGCGTGCTTTAATCGAAGTGAAGTCGACGTGTTTGGTTATAATTTGAAGCGTAACGTTAGAAAACCGCGACCGACGTCAAAATAAGTTGTTAGTGTAGTTTAAATAATTATTTTTAAATTATCCCAAAGACGGTTTTCTGTACATAAAGAAAAAGAAAACAATAATTGACTGAGATTAATTCAAACACAATTTGTATTTAAATGTGTATGCAGCAGTGATAAAAATTGATGATACAATAAAAATAATTTAAATTTTGCAACAGCTTGTAAATAGACAGAGAAAAGTGAAAAATAATTGATTTTTTTATTGGAAATGTTAATATTAATTCTTTTTTATTAAATTTTGCTGAATGTAATTAATAATATTTCAGTGTAAGAAATATGTTTAAGTAATAAAAATTAATTATTAAATAAAACACTTTTTCAGTTTGTTTGTATAAGAAGTTATACTCTTTTTCACTTTGTTTGTATAACTTCTTATACAAACAAACTGAAAAAGTGTTTTATTTAATAAACTCAAAATGTATAACTGTATATTTTTTTTGTTGATTGTTAAGGCTTTCACTTAACAATCAACAAAAAAATGAATTAATTCAGATCGTTTATGTTGAAAAATAAGTTAGAAAACCGTCATTGGTGACGTGGAAACTACGCCCAAGCGTTTCTTCATGTTTACCTTGCCTTAACTAAATCATCTTATCCTCACAGACTATCATGTAATATATACAAATTAAAAACAACTTAAGAAAGCTTATTATGTATGTATTATTTACACGGACTTGTAAATAAAGCGCACTACGCGCGCGCTTCGTGTCTATATAAAACGAGAAAAATAAAATAAATAAATAACTCTCTTAACTTTAGTACCTTAGCGTTTACCTTAAAATCTTAGCGTTTAAAACACACACTATTATTTATTTCTTATTTTTCTTTTCGTTTTGTTTTGCAGAATGTTCTTATCGTTTAATAAAAAAATAATAATAATTAATTAAAAAATAAATCATAATTTACAAATATTATCATACAATTTGATTATTTTGTTTGCCGCCTCGAAATTTTTTTTTGGAATGTGGTAGTTTTTTTATATTCATTTAATCATTGCTTTTCTTCTCCTCCTCTAGAAAGAATAAGGTGGTGGGGATTTAAACACAACAACGGTTTCTTTCGGGAATTATATAAAAAAAATGATAATAAAATTATAGCCTATCGGGGGATTATAGCCACAGCAGTTTCGAGATGGCGAGGACGAACGTGAAGAGCTGTGGCGCCAGCGTCGGGGCGCCCGACACCCGGATGTCGCCCTCTTTGAGGAAGGGCGCGTCGATGACGTGGATGACGCCGTTGGTGCACTCGACGTTCGGCCTGAACACCGGGATCTTCTCGCCTTTCCAGTGGATTATGAACGCTGCGTGAAGAAATGAAAGAAATAGAAAAAACGGGTGATTTGAAGTGAGTGTGCTGTTTAGGGTTAAGCAAATTGGAAAATGCTGAATGGCTATGCTTTCTGAAAATGCTGTTTTTTTTCTGGTCTGAAAATAGCGTTATTTTATTACGAGGAAAGTTTTTAATTAACTGAATAAAATGTTCACACACAAAAAAAAAACGTTGTAGCAACATTAAACGTTATTAGAGGCTATATTCCGTACGGGGAATGTTAAGTTTAACGAGTACGTTATTAATTACCTTCATATTCTATTACAAAATAAAAATATTTTTATTAAACAATAAAATAAAGAAAGGAGCACTTTATTTTATTGTTTAATCAGTAATTGTATCGTTTTGTTTTGGTTATATTAATTTTAAAAGACACTATGCGAATTAAATATTAAATTCAATAACAAGTTATAAGGGAATCAAAATATGTACATTATTAAAAAATGATATTCTAGGTTTTCTAGGTTTTTCGTCGTTAAAATTATAGAGTACAATTCATAGATGCACCTACATTAATAAATACATATCTAGCAATCTTGAGTATAACTGTGTATTTAATTTTAATTTAAATAACCACAAAACCAATTCAGATTTTATTATAAATTATTTGACCTTATTAAAAAAAAGAGTTTTTTAAGCACTTCCAAATTACATTTCAAATATGATGATATAAATATAAAAATCGCACGCGTGTTTAGCCAGCATAAAGCGCTTACACATTCTGTAGCATTTATATACTGCGAGGAAAATCTATATTATTAAATTTAAAAAAACAACCCTTTAAATAAACCACCTCTTCACAAGTGTGGGTGTATGTGTATGTATTTAAAGAGTATTACTTGTAATAAAGGAAAACGTCGACGGTTAATGTGGAATCTTTGTGTCGCCCCGAAGTTTTATTCCCCTTTCACAAAGCTTCATCATTCCGTTTAAAGTTTAAATTACATACAAAGTTCCGGGTCTGTCTTACAACAGCATCAAAGATCCATTAAATAGATCCCTGTTTAATATTAAAATTGTTGTTTTCGTAACGTTGATATATCCTTTATCAATGTTTTATTAAATATGCAAATACTACAAGGTATACGATATTAATTCAATTTGATGCATTATTAATTAAATTAAATAAAAATTATTTGAAAATAATTAATAAATTATTTCCACATTTAGCTCTGTGACTTTTGACTTACGTTATAATTACGTTAAACAAATGCCCATTAAGACAACTACTTCCCGGGCAAATACCCACGCCTTATGCAAATATTTTATTGCATATGCAACAGCAGGTATACATTATTTAATTCAATCGTGGATATTTGCCCAGGAAGTAGTTGTTTTAATGTGCATTTGTTTAACGCACTTACGTAATGTATGTCAAAAGTCACAAAGCTAAATGTGGAAATAATTTATTAATTATTTTCAAATAATTTTTATTTAATTTATTTAAATAACTGTGAGCAAGTGAATGAATACTCTTTTCTATTTATATCGTTCTATTATATTTTATAAATAAAAAGACAATTAAAAAATATCATTTCTTTTTCAACTACAGATACCTTGAATGTTTAAACAAACTCGGTACTAATAATTTCTCAAACTGTCCACATAATCGCCGACGTTTTCTTTGTGTAAGGCCGCGTTCGTGTTGAAGAGCCAAACGTCGGGTTTGCGCAGACGGCGCAGTGTGTGTGTGAGTGAGAGTGTGGATGTCGCGTGCATAATGTCTACAAGCATCGAGCACCAACGCTTTACCTCTTCAACTCGAACGCGACTCGAAACATAAACCAATTGTTATCAATTAAAGAAAATAATCAAACTCAACATACATAAAAATCACGAATCTCAAAGCAAACTAACACAAGCGTAATAATACAATGAGCGTACTCTTTTTAAAATTTAAATTTACTTAAATCAAAAGCATTAAAATTTGAAATTAATAAAAAAAAGATAATTACAGTAAAAAAAAAATGAAAAAAAAAATAAAATAAAATAAAAGAGATAGAATATTCTTTCAGTTTTATTTCAAGAAATATAAAACTGAAAGTAGCTTGAAAACAATTATTCGCACTATTAGTAGGTTTAAAAATGCACTTGATTTGTTTCACCACTTAAGTGAGTAGTGAAAAAAAAAGCATATTTTTCAACCTATAATATTAATACCTAATACCTATTAATATTGTGATCATCTTTCATCAATTAATGAGAATCAAATGAAAGATTTAAAAATTCGCTCGTTTCAGTTTTATTTTAATAGATATAAAACTAAAAAGGAAAGAGAATGAAAAAAATTCGCACGCTTCAGTTTTATTTTAAGAAATATAAAACTAAATGGCAACAGAAAATAAAAATTCACACGCTGTAATACAGTGATCTCTAAGCGACGTAAAAGGAAATGAAAAAAGTCGAAGTGAAAAGTAAAGTAAAACAAACCAAAAAAAAAAACGCACGCATTTGGACTTACTTGAGTTACCCCCCGGTGTATCTACGAAAATACAAAAAAAGAAAAGAACAAAACAAACTCGTGTAAAGTGAGGAGTGTGTTTAATATAAATCTATTCACGGTTTTAAACGTTGCGGTTATTCCACAAAGAAAAAATGTATATGTTACAGTAGCTAATTTGGGAATAAATTATAATTTTCAAATTCTTTTTATTTAATTTATTTAAATAACTATGACCAAGTGAATAAATACTTTTTTTTATTGGAAAAAATAATCTTTTTATGATTTGTTACAATTATATACAGGGTGGGCCAAGAATAACGGCCATTATAACTTTTCAGCGTCCCTAATAATAATAAATACTTTTTTTATTGGAAAAAAATAATCTTTTTATGATTTGTTACAATTATATACAGGGTGGGCCAAGAATAATGGCCATTAAAACTTTTCAGGGTTCCTGACCAATGAAAAATTTGAAAAAATCTACATTGCACGGTTGAATGCGAAAATATCTTGACTTTGTTTCACTTTCGGTTGTACCTGAAATGGCTACAAACTTTGCTATTTTTAATGGAACACCTTATACTTTAACTTTTTTGGATTCCCTGTTCAATTGCATACCCTCTCACATGGATTTATGTCTACAAAACTCTTACAGTTTTTGAGATAAAATTTAATTGTCAAATTTTAACCTAAAGTTGCCTATAACTTCTAGTAAAAACAAGAGAGACAGACCAGCTACATATTGAATGGTTACTAATAAAACTATCTAGAAGTAAAAAAAATAACATCTGTCAATTTTGACAAAAGATATTTCAAAAATGTCAATATTTCAGCGCCTACTTAAAAAACATCATAATTCATTTTTTTTTTTTTCAAATGGAATGATCAATATTTTATCTAGTAGATCGATTGGAAAGACAATTTGCAACATACAGAAATTTCCGGTACAACTCAGTCAAAATATTTTCCATGAGGTGATTGCTTTCAACCGTGTAATGTATTTTTTTTTTCAAAATTTTCCGCGGTCAGGAACCCCTACAACTTTCAATGGTCGTTATTCGTGGCCCATCCTGTATATATTTTAGAACTCCGTTAAATAAATAAATTAAAAACCACGTCGGTTTTTAATTTATTTATTTAACGGATTTACCTTTTTACAAATCTACAATATAATTAATAATATTTATGTATAGTGGATTGTAGAACAAAAAATAAAGAAATAATAACAACAACAAGAAAAAAAAAAACTAATTGGCGCCGCTAGATGATAATAATGTGCCTTGCTAAGATTGTTTTAATAAAGCATTTTTATTACATTATTTACTTTCTAATTTTCCATTCTTATATATTCCCTTAGTGGAAAACTTTCACGTTTAAACCCAAATTTCTGTTTAGATTGTCTGAAAATGTTCAATTTTTTTGTTTGTTTCGTGGAGTTTGTGCTTACTTAATGAACTCAAAATAATCTTCTGCTCCTTTATCTCTCTTTGCAGAAATTATCATTAAAAGCGATTCTTTAATTATCTCAGTACTCACTGTGGTCCTGCTTTTCCTCCACGAAGAGACTGAGCGTGTCCCTGACCGTCGGGAGTTCGACCTCCTTGTTGTGGTACGTGAAGGGTACGATCGTGCCGTTGTCGCTCGTCAACTGTTTGATGCGCTCCATCGTGTACGGGATGTCGGACATGACCAAGTGTCTTTCCAGAATCTGAAGAGCCTAAAAATAAAATAATAAAAAAAAAACAAATGGTTCAAATTAAATAAGAAATAAGTGGCTAATTCATGTGTGTTAGTTTCGTTTTGTGTTGTTCAAGGCTGCAATTTACTTGACTTAGATAGTATTTATAGTGGGGCAGCACGATATTTTATTGTTAACGTTTAAGGTCGCATTTATAGTACGATGTTTCATTCTTGACATTTAAGGCCGCATTTATAGTGGGGCATTTTGATTCTCAATTCTTGTTATCTGTGGCTGCAATTACAGTGGGATAGCTAGATGCACGTTACAATATAAATTATCACGGAATAAAACTATTTAATCCTCTTCCGATGCACGCGAAAGATTTAAATTATCTAAAATTTAAAGTTAATATTCAAATTATTTTAATAGACAGAAGATGTTTTTTTTATTAAATATGCAAAACGTATTTTATTGACGAGTGTATTTATGTAAATATGTAGCACAATAAAAATATAATTTCGATGCCCTTTCTGCAGTACGAAACGTCCAAGCCTTCGAAATACGCCTCGGTGTTCGCGATGACTTCCTCATTCTTTTTGAATCTCATTCCCGCTTGAGGTTTGGGAACAGATAATAGTCGCTGGGGACCAAGTCTGGAGAATACGGTAGGTGAGCAACCAATTCGAATTGCAATTGGTCCAATTTGGCCATCGCTTTCAAGGACGTGTGTGACGATGCGTTATCATGATGATACAGAACTTTTTTCTTCGCCATATGGGAACGTTATTTTCTTTATTTCGTCGTTCAGTTTGTCCAATAACGCTGCATAATACTCTCCTGTGACTGTTCTTCCCTTCTGCAGGTAATCGATGAAGAGTATTCCATGCGAATCACAAAAAAACGGAGGCCATAACCTTCCCGGCCGAGCGTTGGTCTTTTGGCCGATTTGGTCGACTTTCGTGGCTCTCCAGCCACTGTGCATACTGCCTATTGGACTCAGGCGTATGTTAATGGATCCACGTTTCATCCATCGTCACAAAACGTCGAAAAAAGTCTGCTGCAACAACGCCAAACCGGCAGTAGAATCATCAACTCGCTGCTGTTTTTGGTCGAAGGTCAGCAAATGCGGCACCGATAGCTTTTTCATCTCCAAAAGATCGTGCAAAATGTATCTAACCGTTCCTATGAGGTGCCCACGGCCTTAGCTAACTTGCGTAACTTCACTTTGCGATTACTTAAAACGATTCGATGCACTTGCTTTACGATTTCCGCATCCGTAGCCTCTTTTGGCCTTCCAGAGCGAGGTGCGTCTTCG
Source organism: Philonthus spinipes (assembly GCA_963082785.1). NCBI lineage: Eukaryota > Metazoa > Arthropoda > Insecta > Coleoptera > Staphylinidae > Philonthus > Philonthus spinipes. Next base: position 26,425,946 of record OY720307.1, on the reverse strand, counting down.
GTGCTTGTACGACCCATTTTAAATTCACCAAACCACCGATAAACTGTTGTTCTGGAAGGAGCAGATGTGGGATAACATTTCTGCAACCATTGCAATGATTGTTCAGCAGTTTTGCCAACCAAAAAAACAATGTTTGATCAAGATGCGATATTCCTGTTTGTCCATTTTTTTTACGATAAGCAACTGTAGCTTGTAAATGAATATCATGAAACTGCATACACAAGCTAGTGACGGATCAGCCTCTCGAAATGAGCCACGTTCAGTTTCCAGTGTTGCCACCTATTGAAAAATCCCGAGACTTATCAGCCCATGTAGTATAAATGCGAACTAAGTCGAGTATTAGATATAAAATATGAGTTATAAGAAATTAAATAGGAATATCCTCTATTACGTTTTCTTATGGGACACACGGTATATTAGAAGTTGATGTTTTTCAGAAAGATAAGAAATTAAATAGGAATATCCTCTATTACTTTATCTTATGGGACACACGGTATATTGGAAGTTGATGTTTTACTGAAAGAAAAAAAAACTTACATGATAGTTAAAGTCGTCCATGAAAAGCTTTTTGATGGCGGACGGAAGTGCGATCTTGGCGTCGTTCCACGCTTTATCCCTCGGGACGAAGAAGGTGAATTTGCGGGTGGTGTCGTTCAGTTGCTGGTTGAAACCGCTGCGGTAACCCAGGTAATAAGTTTTGCTGAAAAATACGATTAAATGCACACAATAATTTAAAACAATTAAAAAAAAACAATTATTGAATTACAAAACCGGCATATATTCTCATCAGCATAATAATGAACTGAAATTACAAACGCAATTCACTAAATGAACAAATATATTTAACCCCCGCCCCCCTTTCCGGCCGTCATACATTCACAAACGGGACGGACGCTGTTAAACGTCCATCACTCATCTCTTCTGCCTGGCGAAATTAATTCCCAGAAGCAATATTTCAAGCCGGCGCGCGATATTTATTACCGAGGGGGAGAGCCGGGGGAAGGGAAGATGTCAACGGCGGTCAAATTTAATTCCGTGAGCCTCCCCCGAACTGGAACGGACGGGGACCGCATTTCAAAACGGCAATGAACAACACGTCTGTCAAGTGTATGAGAGAATTAAGGAAGGGGGTGGGCGCAGTTGTTAACCACCTGTTATGCTGAATTGATAAAGGGAGGCGGAAATAAATGTAATTTTCCGACTACGTTTATTCGGAATGCGCACGGGATTTAGATTGAATATTTCGAGAGGTCTCTCGAGTAGGAATCGTCTAAATGTATTTCGATTATTTCAAGTGCAAAAAGAAAAATTAAGACATGGGAATTTTTCCGAAGATGTAAGATGCTGTACTGGAGCAGGAATTTTTTTAATATTTATATTTATTCATATTTACGGATATAACCTTTTTACAAAACCAGAAAAATATAAATTGTATAAAATATCAAAAAACAAAGTAATAGAGAAAAAAATACAAATATGACAATAAATAACAATTCGATTAACAATTTTCTACATAACAATAAACATACAAAATGTGAATACAGTGATGCGCATAACACGAATACAGGCATAAGTAGATCACAAAATCATAGCTTCCGACAAACGTATATACCGTAAACTACTCTTAAAGCTTTTATAAGAATTCGAAAACAAATTAAAACTAGACTTAACCTGTAACGCATTCGCAAGACGCATAAGTCGATCAATGGGATTGAAGATGCCATAGTTCGTGTGATGAAAAGACAATCTAAAAAGGGGAGTATGCCTAGAATTAACCCCGCGAGGAATATTAAATTTGAGTAAGTTAAGTAATTGAGGACAATCAATAATACCATTGACCAACTTGTACAGGAAACATAAATCCAGCAGCACTCTTCTGTCTTGTAACGATTTCAAATCTAACTGATCAAGCATTGAAAACAAATTTGCTTTAACTAGATTAGTTTTTGAGAAAATATCTACACAAAATATATAAAAAATGGCGATGTGTCTATCTTGGTACTTTCCCCAGGAATTCGGTCAAATGAGTTTTTGAATGAACATTTAATAGTAAATGAAAATTTGAATTGTTTTCTTATAAAGTTAAAGCCAAATATTTAGAAGTTATTTTGTCATTTCTTACCTCACAATGGTAACAAATTTTTTCACACTATATAAAATGTTTAGTTTTGATATAAAGAAAACACTTAACTTTTATATATATATATATATATATATATAATCTAAAATCCTCATCTACCATAATGGTGGTGTAGGGGTTTAACTTTTTTATACCACTTTTATTTTACTTTAGTAAAGTTTGCTTTCTTTATATCAAAATTGAAAATGTACCACGAAGTGAACGCCTCCAAGATCCAAGAATTAAAATTTTTAGAACATACAATTCATAGATTTAAATATAATTTAAAAATAAATATCAATTAAATTTAATTTATAATTAATACGTGTGAAATGTATTAATTATAAATTAAATTTAATTGATATTTATTTTTAAATTATATTGATTAACTAAACAACAATTTAATAAAAAAAATATCCTGCGACTTTTCACCCTAATATATTTCTAATAATAATAAAATTGTATACTAGAATTCTATTATCTAAAATTAAAAATTGTTTTATTCAATAAAATAACACTTACTTCAGCATAGGATCAGTCTTCAATTTATCCAAGACGGTGGTGTAAGGAACCCCCAGGACCCTGTCGATGATGTGTATGACGCCGTTGGTGGCGGCGATGTCTGCCTGAGTTACGGTCGCGTTCACTCCACCCCCTTCCACCGTGAGGGTCTTATTGTTGCCGATCATCGCGACGTTGAAGTAGAGGTTCTTCTTTTTGTTGTTAGTCTGCGCCTGGTAAACCTATACATAATAATTCCATTCTCGAGAAACACAACCGCCTATCCTAAACTAACCCCTCTTGAAACGAAACTAAACAAATAATTAAATGATAGTGATGGCAATGAAATGAGAGATTAACTGAGCTGGCTTTGATGGATTAAGCACGCAAATGATTAAAATGATTAATTAAGCTGGCTTTGATTGACAATTACACTAGTTTGAAAAATAATTGTTTTTTTTATATCTTTAATATATTTATTTATATTAAATTTTTATTTTTATTTATTTTTAATTTTATATTTATTAAAATTAAATAAGGTGGGCTATCGTCGATAGCTCTTATTTGATAATATATTATGAAAATATTTTTTTTTTTTTCAGATAATGTTAGATTATATATAGTGTGTCATTTTTTTCTCAGATAATAAATATTTAGTAGCAGTAAAAAAGAAAAGGAAATGATAAACAAGAATAATTGTACTTTTTCAAGCAAAAAACTTGGATGTAAAAAAAATGTTCGAATGTATACATCTGCTTCGTGAATATCATTTTAACCACATTGATTTTTATTCACCATTTTTCGTATTTTTCGATTTTCACCATTCCATAGAAAGAAATCTGTTGTATCACGGATACGCTTATCAAACGCCGAACCATCGGCTGAGAAAGATAGAAAATCAAATAAGTCAAAGTCAAATGTTATTTGTTTTTATGTATGAAATCGCTATTTAAGTCAAACTGTCACAATTGAAGTATGAAGTTATCATAAAGTACGGGATATATTTTAAAAGTTTGATTCTGCGATTCTTTCGACTGAATTTCCTCTCACTCGTACTCATGGGTTCTAAATGGGCCTTTCATCCCACTCCCACCAATGGTCAAGATAGGCGGTGAATCGGAAAATGCCTCATTTCTGGTGTCCATTAATATTTCACCTCCGGATTGAGCTAGAAAGTTGAAATTTTCAGGGTAGACGTCCACATAGGAACTGTATCTATATCCACACGGTAAATAAATGGCGATTGAACATTTTATTAAGTAAATTTCATTTACTTTTTGTTTTTAGTTTTATTAATTAAAAATAGATAATACGTTGAAATTTATCCCTTACTTTATGATAACCCTGTATTTTCTAACTTTCCATTTCCATTTACTGCCTTTACTTTATTTATTTATTTTATATATACAAACATCTTTATTTAAAAGAATATGTATAAAAGAACAATTAAATATATTTTACAATCAGGCTATATTTATATCCTTTCTTCTAAACTGGCTAATGACCTATGGTCTTTCCACCTTTATTTATTTTATTTTTCTTTGTAATTTAACTTCTACTATTTACAGTTGAGACTCAGTTATTATAATTATCTAAAATTATTTATATTTATTATATTATAAAAAAATATTATTATAATATCAAAAAACAGCAAAATTAAAGTAATAGTTAGATACTACATAGAACTAGTTTGAAGATGAAGTGATGTTCTAATATGTTAATGTACTATGTTTCTCTTTAAGTATAAAGATTAATAATTAATGTATGATATTTTATGCATGAAAACACTAAGCAAAACTAAATAAACTAACCCCAACTTAAAATTAAAACGCACACAAAAATTAAACACATCAAACTAAAATTAATAATTAAAACAACAATAACAAACCATATTAAGAAGTGAAACCAATGATTGAAACTAAATGTTAAAAACTAAAAAAAAATTTTTTGTATATCATACGTGTTTTTTGGCATTTTCAATGATGTTTTCCAAATACAGCCTGTTCCCGATGACGATATGCAGGTTGAGGAGATCGCGCATGCGAGACGGATCCCTGAGGATGTTCTTGAGGTTATTATCGTCCCAGGCGGTGTTGCTGGGCGCGAAAAGGGTGACGTCCTGGTGGCGTTCGATTGTCCGCATGAATTCCTTGCCGACGTCCCCGGCATCGGCGATCTCCTGGCAGAACTTGTTCAGTGGACCGTCGTCTTTTTCCTAGTGTTAGGTCAGAAATGGTAAAAGAGTGTCGGGTTTGGTTGTTAAGCGGATTTTTGTTTTAGTATGGTTTAGTAAGAAATTATTTTAGAAAAAATAGCATTCGTATTTAGAAAGTGGTACGTTGTGGAAATTGTGTGTTTTTTTAAATAAATAAAAAAATGGCGTTAAAATGTATTTTAAATGATTATTTTTTCCCTTAGAGAGATTTTCAATTGCAAGACCAAATACTTTAAATATGATTTTATTTAATGAAAAATTGAGTATCCTTTCTTCACAAGATTGTGAAGAAAGGATACTCAGATAACCAATTGAAATTGCTAGATTTAAAAAAAGTAATGGATGTGATAATATGTTTTTATAACCAGAAATAAAGTTTACAAATTGTCAAAATTATATCCTATTTTTATTGTTTTTCGTAATTATTTTTGAGAAAAATTAAATTTTTAAACATCTGTTCAAAATTGAATAATTTTCCAGAAATAATAAATAATGTTCAGTTGGACTAAAAAGGATTAAGTAATTTGTGCAAAATTATAAATCATTATAAAATTTGAAGTTGGATGAGTTACGTGTACATGATGATAATTTTAATTAAAAATTTTTTAACCTTTCTTCACAAATTTATTATTTACCAGATGTGCATTTCGGTTACAAAGTAATACCGTTGAACGTGAATTTTATAAATAAATTTCATATTCAATGGTAATACAGTATCAAACCATTGATAATTGCCATTTTGCGACGGCATGTACATCTGGTAAATAATAAATTTGTGCAGAGAAGCTAAAAGTGTTTTTAATTTAAGGTTTCATCTAGATGAAGATGACTCACCCAATTTCATTTCTTTAAATATTTTCTGAAATTTTTCACCAATTTTTTTTTTGTCCATCTGTACATTATTTATTATTTGTGGAAAATTATTCAATTTTGAACAGACGATGAGATTAGTGTCAATGTTTAAATACCTCATTAACCTAATCCGGTGGATCTGATTTTGATTGGGCGCGCTGTTTACGTGCAAACAGGCACGCACGGCCATGCGAAAATTACGGGGCCCGCACGAAATGAAATCAGGCCGCGGATGAATTATTGCTAATTGTGATTAATTCGTACCAAATCCGTCGATTGCTTGTTTTGGCGGTCTGTTAATTAAACAATTCAACATCGACAAGTGGACAAACGCACATTCGACATTTAATTATTTATACACGTACACAAAAAAATGTACTCGTTTGGAGATTATTAAAAATTGGAATTAAACTCCTCGGGTTTTATGGATCGTTATTGAAGTTGTGTTCTTTTAATGTTAATTAGAAAAAGAAAAAAATGTGATGTGTCCGTCGTGGTACTATCCCCGGTAAATTCGATTAAATTTAAATTTTATAGTAAGTAAAAAATTATTAATTGAACAATTTTATTGTTGTCTTTCAACGTTAAGGTCAAGTATTTAGAAGATCTAAATAATCTCGAAAGTTACACGTAAAAATCAATGATAACTCGCTTATGTTGAAAGCCGAAAAAAAAAAATTGTCTCAAACAAAAGTTATTTACTTAATTTTTGTTTGAGACGTTTTTTGTTAAGTAAACAACTTTTGTTTGAGACGATATTTTTTGTTAAGTAAACAACTTTTGTTTGAGACGATTTTTTTTTTTCGGCTTTCAACATAAGCGAGTTATCATTGATTTTTACGTGTAACTTTCGAGATTATTTAGATCTTCTAAATACTTGACCTTAACGTTAAAAGACAACAATAAAAATGTTTCTTGTCAATCGGCTTTCGAGGTCTTTCTGCCTTCAATTGAAAAAAATAATTATTTTCAAATTATTTTAATTAGATTTTATTTGTTGTTATTTATAACTTTACATTTCATACGTATCGGTGTTATTTATTGTTATTCTTCGATTCAAATTTATTACTAATTGTTATTGATAATTTAGTCCTTATTAATAATAATTAATACTGTTATTCATAACTAAAATATTTGTTAATTAAGAATATTAACTATATTAAAACTTGTTAATTTTGTTAAAACATTAATGTGTGAGTGTGTGTTATTTTTTTGTTTTTTTTTTCAAAAAATTTCTTTACCTTAAACTGCGCGGCGTTTCCGTGGATTTTGGCGTTGATTGAGATAGAGAGAGAGATAGTTCGGGGTCGGAATGAAAAATTAATTTAAAATTTCGTTTTTTTAGAAACAGATCGATCAAACACAACAAAATGAGAATCTAATTCGCTACGAAAACAAATGCATTCCGTGGATTTTAAGTGATTTTTGTTTTCAAAATTTCAACTACATAATATAAAATAAAACATTACTCTTGGGAAAGCTTCTTCAATTGATTTTTTGCAATACTAACAATTATAATAAATGGAAGACGACGCAAGCGCTTTCTTTTGGCTAATAATTATCCTAGTAAAATGGACGGGGAGAAAGATTGCATTGTATTAATGTAAACTTTCTCTGGATGACATTGCGATATTTCTCTTCCAGTGACTAGAGCCACTCCACAGATTTGGCAATTACACCAATATTTAAAAATGTTTTATTTTATACATTTATAACAAATACCTAAAAAGACTTAAATGCTCTAAATTATTTATTTTTTTTTTATCTCAAATCATAACTATCTACAAACAAATCTACTTGGATATTAAAGTTTTAAGTGCTCCGTGTGAATTAACTCGTCAATGTCTTTTCAATTTAATTTAGAAGGGTGAAGCATGAACAACTCATACGCCTTTCTAATTATGACAGCTTTGTTTAGTGATTTTTTTTTGGAAAATATTTGTTTGTGAATATATGCAGTTTTCTTGATTGTAATATTAATATTACTTCACATTTTTCGAAATAGACATTGTGAGTTATTAGAAAATCTACTTGGATCAGAACAACGGATGTAAAAAGGGTGAATTTTATACGGGTGTGAAGTTAGCAATAGATTTCAACAATAGATTTCAAAAATTTAATAATAATAAATTTCTTACAAACAAATGTTTTATTGTCGCTAAAAATTATAATATTGCCTTCTAAGAGAAAGTATTTATTACCTAAAAATATAATTTTCAAAATTCAAAACTTTTCAACCTCTCGAAACACGAAATTGAGTTTTAAAAAAATATGTATCCCCAAAAAGTATTTTTTTATATTTTTAAACTATACCTTATTTAGTTCTTAAAGGTACTACCTAACATATAAAAAAATAAAATTTGGATAACTCGAAAATCTTCATCCCCTAATCGCACCCCCATGATAATTATCAAAATTAAAATATCTCCAAAAGCTATTTTTATACTTTTAAATAATACGTTATTTGGTTTCTAAAGGCACTACCTAAAATATATATATAAAAATGTATTACGTGGACATATTCAACCCCTAATGGCACTCCCTTCAAAAGTTTCGAATTACAATATCTTCAAAAAGTATTTTTTTCATATTTTTATAAAATACCTTATTTTGTTGTCTAAGTTGTATTTAAGCTAAGCTTTTTGGAGATATATTTTTTTAATATTCAATTTCGTTCAGGGTTGTCTGAAAGGGGTTGAATATTTTTGTATTTTCAAAATTGTATATTTTATTGATAAAAACTGCCTTTCATAAGACAATAAAATAATTTATAGCGAAAATAAAATATTTGTTTTTAAGATATTCATTATAATTAAATTTATGAAATCTATTGCTAACTTCACACCCGTGAATTTTATTATGGAAAAATATGCAGAAATAATAATATTACGTAAAAAATGTCGAATTGGAGCTTAATGTGTGGAAGTAGTTTTTTTTTATTTATATTGATTAATAGAGATTTTTTTTTTCATGGACCATTCACATATAACGTGTGATGGGAGGGATTTTACATGTAAAAACATTTTTTACAAATTCCTGCTTCCCGTTTAATTTTAGAGAAAAACTGCAAAAAAAATGTTCAGAATTTAAAAAAATGTCTAAATGATGACTTTCATATAAAAGATCCATTTAAAATTAACGTCACTTTTTATATAATTCTATGATTGCAATTTAACATAAAATTTTTTCATAATGTATTTTTAAAGGATTAAATTGCATTTAACTTGAAAAAAAAATATTCATTTCATATCATTACACATGATATTTTGCAAATATAATCAATAATTATTAATTTATTTATAAATTATAACTGATTTTAAAAGATAATAAAGTATCGTTTATCGTAGTTATTTAAATTCTAAACGCATTTTTATTTTGCAGTTTCCGCTACTGATATTAAAATATGTTATATATGTAAAATTGTATTATTCTGTTTATATGTGATTCACAGTCATGCTATTTATCTAAACATTTTGAATATTGTTATTATTCTGTATAAAGGTGATTTACCGTAAATAAATGAATTGAATTGAATTTCATTTCTTGTAGTTTTTCCCTAAAGTTAACTAGGAAGCAGGATTAGCATCAAAATGTTTTTATGAATACCTGATCGCGTCAACACCCGACATGTGTAATAACAGAATAATTAGTCCTAATGATGTAATGTATTTGCTTGTTCATTATTAAGTGAGCTATGTAACTCAATAAATCTTCGGTCTGAGACATATAAGGCAACATTTTTAACAGACCGGGGATAATACCCGGGTCTGTTAAAAATGTACTTAAAATAGTACATGATAAATTTCATAGCATTCTGACCGTTAGTTAATGCTTTTCATTACAAAAAAATATTATTCAAATCGATTACAAAAATAATACAGCTTAGTTTTATTCATTTTTAAATTTATTTCAAGTTATTTCGACTAAATACCATCATCTGTAGGAGTATATTAACTTGATTGTTATTATTTAAATAATATTAATTATTTTCCATTTTAATTACATTTCTACTTCCACACATTTGCCAGTGATCCTTTTTTATGTCTATCTACGATTGAAACAAAATACAAATCTTGTCCTTACCTCGAGGAATTGCTTAATTGTATGGTCGACGACCATCAAGGGTTTGTGAATGAAATGGATGACACCGTTCTTCACAGGTATGTTGGCTTTGATGATTTCCGCCAGCACTACGCCTTTCGTGTGCGATGAATCGCCCAAAATATTGTGACTCTTCACGAAAACTGCAAAAAAAAGATAATAATTTTTGATAGTATAGGCTGTTATTCGGTGAAATTCCATTTTCAACATCAGATCTGTTTAAAAGTCACAATGGTTTACAGCAACCAGCAAAAAACGTTTATAGTTGAAAGTTATTTCCGAGATGGCACTAAAGTTGATGGGAATTGGGTATGTTCATTGGACGTAGCTTCGACGAAGTTGACATTGGAAATCTAAAGTTATGTCTGAACTAAAATCACAAGCGCACACGTAAAGTACTGATTGTCATGTTGACAAGTCAGTTGTCACTGTTTAACCGCAACCAGCATTTCACGCGTGTGATCTTAGTACAGACACGACTCGACACTTCCAACGCCAACTTCGTCGTCGATTTTTGTTATACGCTCAATATATATCGCATGTTTTCACAGTAAATATTTTTTTTAAAGAAAGTGCTTAATCAAATACGCTGAGGTAAGGTATTCGCATTTAGTACATAAATTGATTCTGAAAAGGGCTATCCAAGTTAAAAAGGTCTGAAACCGCTGCTCTAGATTATTACTCACGCAACATTGTAATTACATCGAGTTGTGGCACTTACTGGTTGACGATTTTCCGTAAGTCTCTTCCGAAAACATGACAAACACTTTCATGTTGTCCCCAACGGCGAGCGTCTCGTAAGGGTAGTCCTTTATCGTGGGCGCCGTGAAGAGGACGTGCTTGGGGATCACGTGACCGTCCACCACTTTACCATCGATCGATTCCTTTCGAGATGTCTATAAAAAAGTAAAAATAAAAATTTGCAATTTTGTTGCAAATAATTTACAATACTTTGGTATCAACATTATTTCTTTTTTGTTATATGAGTTGTTCAAACAATTTTACATTAAATATTGATAATTTGTAAATGAAATCACTTTTTTTACTCTCAACTAGTAGAGAATATTCAATGTTTTTTTTATCGTTAACTGATTGAGAATACTTTGAGTATAAAATGGACTAAATCACTAAATTGGGGCCCATTATTATTTTTTTATTTATAAATGATATTTTTTTCTGCATTCCAAAACAGTGATTTTCTCCTATCGTGAATTACAAGACCTGAATATTTTATCTGTGTGGTGTTCGTGCAATTATTTGGATTTAAATATCAGTAAATGTTTTTATATTGTAGATATTTTGCCCTATTTGATTATGGTATCGGAGGGAATCTGTTGGTAAGCTCTAACGCGATTAACGATCTTGGCGTGCTGTTTCTATAAAATCTCGATTTTACGAAGCATATTTCTGCATCATGTAATAAAAAAAAGATTTAAGCGTGAATAAATAAATTGAAATTGAAATGGTTTACATTTGGAGTTTATATTATCAGCGAAGTTGCCAACAGAGAATACTTTGAGTATTGAACAAAGTAAGCGTTTTTTTCTCATCTGAGTTGAGAATAATTTAAGTATAAAACAGACCAGGTATTTTACACTCAGTCTTCCATTCTCAACTAATTGAGAAAATTCTTTTCTTTTTCCAAATAATTGAGAATACTTTGAGTATAAAACGAACGAAGTGTTTTTTCTTTACAAATAATTCATATTTATAAAGCTGAAAGATCTTTGGTTTATAGCCAATTTGTGAGTTATAAATAATACAATTGACAAATTGGCGTAAGTATTTGTGTTTATACGAAATTATTTCAAATTCTTTAACCAGGAGTTAAGTAAAATTCATACATTTATTGGACGCGGCGAAGTTATAGCGCACACCTGTTGAATAGAAACGTTATTAGAAGTCAGAATTTGAATCACCAAATAAAAATTAATAATTCATATACTTTAATTAAAGAAAGATTTACAAAAATTCTGCATACCTTAAAACCTTCGTCGACGGGGATGAAAAACGTATGTCCGCCCTCAGCACGGAAAATGTCCTGTTTGTTCATCTTCTCCACGCGTTCCCTGAATAACCTGAAAATTCACACACATTTTAAATAAGTGATATTAAATGGAGTATTGTTTCATTAATATTTTTAATATGTAAACATTAATAGTTAACATGAGCCTCGGCAGGGTGGATACCAGTCCCAGGCCAAATAAAAATATCCATACGGGTAAAGCCCAACGCGACGAGTTAAGACGCGCGAGAAACGCGCTAGACATTCGTCGGCCGATTAAATAAATAAATAATAGTTAACGTAATAATAAAAATTTAAAAAATGCGGATTTCCATTCCATTGGGGATTATCATGAAAAAGTAATACAGGACGATTTTATCAATCAAAGTATTTTATAGTGATTGATTGATGAGGCTGATAATTGTTGAAAGTTCAAAATTACTTATATTAAATAACATTATTTAGTCTTTCAAAGTCTATTGTAATATCGCTACAATTGTTTCACCACACTGTGGCTTCTTCAGGGGAAGAAATCATCATCATTTCTTCACCTGAAGAAGCCACAGTGTGGTGAAACAATTGTAGCGATATTACAATAGACTTTGAAAGGCTTTGTTTCCCCACACAGTGGTTTCTTCAGGCGAAGAAATCATCATCATTTCTTCGCCTGAAGAAGCCACAGTGTGGTAAAACAATTGTAGCGATATTACAATAGACTTTGAAAGGCTTTGTTTCCCCACACAGTGGTTTCTTCAGGCGAAGAAATCATCATCATTTCTTCACCTGAAGAAGCCACAATGTGGTGAAACAATTGTAGCGATATTACAATAGACTTTGAAAGGCTTTGTTTCCCCACACAGTGGTTTCTTCAGGCGAAGAAATGATGATGATTTCTTCGCCTGAAGAAACCACTGTGTGGTGAAACAATTGTAGCGATATTACAATAGACTTTGAAAGGCTTTGTTTCCCCACACAGTGGTTTCTTCAGGCGAAGAAATCATCATCATTTCTTCGCCTGAAGAAGCCACAGTGTGGTGAAACAATTGTAGCGATATTACAATAGACTTTGAAAGGCTTTGTTTCCCCACACAGTGGTTTCTTCAGGCGAAGAAATGATGATGATTTCTTCGCCTGAAGAAACCACTGTGTGGTGAAACAATTGTAGCGATATTACAATAGACTTTGAAAGACTAAATAGTGTTATTTAATCTAAGTATTTCATAGTAAGTACAATTCACGTTAATTGGAATAGGTAAGCATTCTCAGTATATAAAACAGACAAGCCAAATCCAAGCAATGTGTTATTAGCCTTATTGGTAATGAGATATGCTGCAATACTTCTTGCTATTATTCCACTAAATTAATTTTATCGCATTCGAAAAGTAGCTTGGATTTCCGACAACAAATAATCCAGATATTTTTTAAAATTACAATGAAATTAAATAAGGAAAATTTCTTGCAATGATCAATAAAATTCGATAAATCTCTGTTTTTTAAGTCTTTTTTTTTTTCATTTGATCTGCACCTCATTTTGAATTTTATGTCAGTAACTATAGACTATCAATAAATTACTCAGATTTTTCTTTAATCCAGGTTCTCCTAAATCGATAGGTCATTTGACTTAATAAGTTAGGAGGCAGTGAAAGTAAGCTTACATTATTTGTTCGGAAAAATTCTTACCTGATTCTAAAAGGATTAATGTTGAGGTATTCGTACTGCTCCAGGAAATCCCACGCGTTGGGGTTGTAGAGGGGATTCGAGGCGGACTTCGGGGATATGACCGGCACCAAGACTTCGTCGATTTTGTGCAGGACCTGCGGGGAATTAAATATTAAGATGGGTGAATTCCGGCATTAGAATATAATAAGGTGAAACTTTCCAGCAGGAAATTCTTCATGAAAAGCATTTCCTTATTATTATTAATGATTTAATTCGTTTTGAAGGTGCATAAACCTTCAATGGATTATATCTTAAAAAATACTCAATGGATTTGAGTTAATTTCACGTCAAATAATTTGAGTGTGGAATATTTTCTTGAGGTTGCGGTGTAGCAGAAAGATATAGCTATTAAAAAAAACATTCAATTATTAATCACCCAAATTTACTAATTCTTGTTTGAATAAAAAAATTGAAGATATAAAGAAATTAATAGGTAATGAGTGTAAAGCTATTTTAATGAAGAATTTATTGAAATCATTAAAATCTTCATTAAGCACGTTTTTGTTGCTAAAAATATACATTGAAAATTGTCATAAAACTGACAGATTTTCATAATTCTTTTCTATAAAATCTGATTATAACACTTCATTTTCAGGAAAACGCTGTGAAAAAATAAAATTACTAAAGTAAAGACTTTTTTGTTTTTTACCTGTTCGTGTCCCTTGGCGTTCCTCCCCTTGTAGTTCGATTGGCTGATGAGCAGCCTCGCGTTGTTGATGTAGACGTCATCGTGGTAGGTACCGGATTTGTGCGTCAGCCAGAGCGGGGGATTCCCCTCCAGCTCAGAGGTGAGCGACGTCGATGTGCTCAGGCCGAGTTGGTCTATTGTCTTCGCCAAATTCGCTGAAAATAAAGAAAAAGTATACATCAGAAACTTGTATCTTAAGAATTTATTTACTAGTTTTAAAAATTTCTTATCCAGATTATCGAGGAGAAAATTCGAATATTTAATAACTATTTAAAGCAACACATAATTATAATAACGAAATATTGTTTATTATTATTATTATATTTATTGTTATTATTTTCCAAATAATCGTAAGGTCAAAATTATTCGATGGCACAACATGGTATGGCTTTTTTTTTTTTCATTAGAAGTATGGCACGTTGATACGTAAAGGTTCGCCATCCCTGATGTAAGCAATGCATTTTCTTCCAGAATTGTGGTGATATAATGACTAATAATGAATAAGGATTTTTTTTTTGGAAAAACACTTTAAATTATCTAACATGCAAATAACTAAAAATTACATAAAATAAATATATTCGCCTATAATTTTATCCAACAATCGTAAAAATTCAACCAAAACAAGCTTTGAATATAAACATTTTTCAAAATTGTCATATATTTTTTTTTAAAAGTGCATGTCTAACGTCAAAAACCACGCTTCGCCATTGATAAATAAGTAATTATTACAACGTCTTTTTATAACGCCATAATTAATAACTAAAAATTGAAACTATATTTACTAATTATATTATTAATAATATTAATGTTATTATTATTATTATTATTATTATAACTATTAGATTACTTTTATATAAAGTTGGAAGAATTATTATTAAAACGTACGTAATGCACTTGAATATTGTGTAGGGTTTGATAATAATATTTATCATTTATTTCAATAAATCAATAATTGTTTTTTTCTCAACTAAATAGAAACGTAAGTGCTCAGCTGTGCGAATGAAATTTCGCGCGGCTTAAAGCGCGTTATATGATTTTAATTGCCAACGTATTTTACTGGCATTTCCCCCGAGACCATGTATTTATGAGTAACATTATTGCGCATAAAGCTGTTTAAATTGGGATTTTGTGGAGACTATTAACAGGGTCTATCAATATTAACGGTCTCCTCAAAATCTCGACTATCATTAATACACTATAACGTTAAATAACTATTAAATTTTATTAGAATTTCCTCTTTAATGATCTAGTTAAAACACCGATTATTGATTAATGGAGAAATTATAATAATAATTTAATGCGGTTTATTCAGTATAATTTGTAATTAACAGGCTTCTCATTATTTGAATTATTTAAATTATTCATAAATTAAATATAACACAATATTATTTTTTTAAACCTAAGTAAATAATCAGAAAATTTCACCTTGCAATATTTGGAATTGTGACGAAAATGGAATTTATTGCGCATTATTCATAAATTAAATAAAACTAAACAGTATTTTTTTTAGTATTAGTATATATATATTATTATACAAAGTGGTCAGAAAAGGTGTGATAATCTTCAGGTAAAATGGTTGATTGATTAATTTCAAGCAGAAAATTTAATTAAAAAAATATTGTATTGTGGCTTATAATTAATCACTAGCCAATTTAAGGAAATGTAAAATTGGCTACAGTGGATCAAACAAGTGTTTAAGCGGTGCAATTCAATCTCTACTATTCTTTCCTTAAGTTTTAAGGAGCCCTTAACTAAGGAGGCCTTAAAGTAAAATCGGTGCAAACGGGCATTAATCTTATATTGAGAATTATTCCTGTTTATTTTGATAATCACCAGTCGTTGAAACTAGTTGCAACTTAACTAAAGTAATAGTGAAATGAATAACCAAGTGTTTTTAATTAAAATACATTCTAGTTAACTTGTTAAGGCTTCTACTTTGTTATAGATGGTAATTCAATTTTATGAATGAAACACTTTTTTTTACTTTGTATAATTCGGAGTTATACAAGCAATGTTTGATTTATTAAAATTTAATACATTCTAATTTACTGTTTTTTATTGTATACACAAAAGTTTTTTTTTGCTTCTGTATTATTTAATAATACAGATAATAAAAACAATCTACATCAATTCTTCCTTAATACAACAACGGAGTTTATTTAGACATTACGAGGTGCTTTAAAAAGCCATCAAGTAAGCAACCCTGTCGGGCGCCGTCGCTTAATTGATTTCGGCGGGGTGTGTGAGGGGCGGCGGGGGTGTTACGGATCGAGTTTATGATGAAGTTGGTTGAAAACCGATTCGGATCGAGATTTAGCTGCGGCTCTAATCGAGAGATCCGGCGGAAACTAATTTCGTTAACCCGGAACGTGACAAATTCGACTGTCTTACTAATATATATTTACTAGTAATTACCCCCGCCGTCGATGGTTTAACCCGAAATCCAATTATGCTCTATTACGGAGCCACCCCCGACATTTCGATTCCGACTATTATTAATCTTAATCGCACTGTAAATTTCGCCGGAAAACGCTTTCGTTATTAGCGTGTAAGTTGATTTGAAATTGATTGGGCCAAATAAATTCGCTAATTGATTGATTAATATAGCGGAGGAGTGGTGATGATTTGAAATAATGTTATAAGTAAAATCTATTTACAAGAAAATTTAGGAATTTAAATAGTGTTGTATGAATTTTATTTACAAAAATAGAAATTGCGCTATGCGCAAATTTATTTATAAAAAATAAAGAAAAATCTTAGAATTCGCCTCTCAAATATTCTCTCTAATTATTTTTCTATTATTCTTATACATTTTTTTTTCACAGCCTAGTAATAGTTAAATAAATAAAACGTTTTATTTAAACATGCATCCCTGAAACAAAAATATTTACTACAATTTAGTAGCTATTATAATAAATTTTGATAAAAGTTGCCAACTTAAATTCATTATGTAGTCTATAATGGTGCGGCTGGCTTTTACTACGTGGCCTGTGGCCTAGGGTGGCCAAGACTGCAAATCCGCATGTGATTAAGAGAAAAAAATGTATTTGTAAGTTTAAGCTTTTTAAATTTTTAAATATACCGATCGCCATCAATATTATAATTAAAATTAGTAATTAATTTTCTTTGCTAGTATAAGATACAATACTATATTTAATGACATTAAGGTGAAGTTTATTAACACAACACCATTGCGATATTATATTTAAATCATGTTGTAAAAGCAAACAATCCTCGAAAGACCTTACAGAAGTATATATTTTAATATCATCAAAATATGCGAGTGCTGGGGAAGATATAGACGTAATTAAGTAGTTAATAAATGCTATAAAGAGGAGAGGACCTAAATTGGAACCTTGAGGAACACCCGCAGACGAATTAAACTCATACGATTTAAATCCATTAAAGCATTTTTTTTTCGTTGTTTTAGGCGAGAAGACAAAAATTTAATGGTGTATGGTAAATGGTAATGTCTGTATTTGGATTTTACTGTTGGGCATAATGAAATACAAAATTTTTATTAGTACGTAATTGATCAATTACATTTGATCTTCACGTAACTCACCCAATCAATTTGTTATTAGTATCCTAAAAATAAATAATGTTGAATAAAATTTATTCAAGATAAAAATTGTAATTATTGTTTATTAAATCCTTTCTTGCATTTCAAGTTTCTTCTGACTTCTCGACAGCACTCATTAACAGTAATTTCCGCTTTTCCCCCCGAAAAACGCATCAATTGTGCGTCGGTTATTTATTTTTCCCCGCGCGATCCGTTAATCATCATCGCGCTATCCTTTATTTTCCCACGGAACAGGCGTGTTTCCGTGTGATTAATTTATTAATTAAGAGGGGGCGCGCGCGCCGAGGGCAGAAGGGCGCGGCAATTAGGGCCCGTTTTACTCGCTAGGACAATCGCAAAGGGAGATTTATACCGGCAGAGGTTTTTTTTTTATTGTTATTACCCCCTTCGTCCGAAAGCGGGAGTCCTGTTAGGATAAAGGAAAAACTTTATGTTGTTTTTCTGTGGAGGTTTTATTTGCATTGTAATGTTCGTTTTGTAACTAAATCGGATTTTTCTTGACTGCTACAGTTTATTTATTTATTTAGGCTGAAACGATAACCAATTAACAGATATAAATTATACATTTGAGTTTGTTAATTTTTATTACTTATTTTGTATATTTTCTGTATATATCTATTAATAAAGATTATTATTATTATTTATTTAGATACAAAAGGAATACAAACAGGACAAGTCCCAAAATAGTTAAACCATAAATGGTTATTAAATGAATTCAATAATTTCAAACTGTGCGAACCGTAAAATGCGCAATATTGAATTTATAGAACCGTAAAGTGTATGAGTGTTTAAATGAAATAAAATACAATGGTTAATTTGATTACTTTATCGTAAAAACAGAAGGGAGAACACACAAAAAAAAATAATAAATTTCACAATAAAACGCGCTCAATTCGATTTCCATGCGCGGGATTAATAAATACGAAAGTGATTAATTATGGAGATTAGAGAGGTTTAATTAATTATTGTTTAACGACTGGATGAATCCATCGTGGAATTCGTCGAACCGTTAAATTTTAACGATAAACATTAATTTGCACCAACCTGTTCCCCCTCCCACGATTTCCACCTCCGCCCCCTTGGAATCCTATAAATATCGACTCTCGGCGCGTTGTTTTAATCAAAAAGCGCGGAATAATAATAATTATCAAATTACGTTCAATTAAAATTAA
Organism: Philonthus spinipes; assembly: GCA_963082785.1. Classification (NCBI taxonomy): domain Eukaryota; kingdom Metazoa; phylum Arthropoda; class Insecta; order Coleoptera; family Staphylinidae; genus Philonthus; species Philonthus spinipes. Next base: position 26,406,991 of record OY720307.1, on the reverse strand, counting down.
TAACGAGAGTTGTTTATTCCGCGCGGATATATTCGAATTTTTAACTAATTGGTGTACGGGCTCGTTTTGGATAATATTTATTTTCGCGTTGGTATTAAATATTTATGAAATTTGTTAAATAACATATTAAAATATATAAATAAAATGATGCTTAATTAAATCGAATGGAGAATTGAATAATTTTGTATTTTATTCCATTAAATTACATTGTAATCATTTTTAGTTAAAACAAATAAAATAGAAAAAATTAGGAGAAACGAAAGAATCTCACTCAAAAGGAGAAAAATTCTCCCTCATAGATATATTACATGAAAATTAAATTATAAATAGAAAAAAGTATTTATTCACTTGGTCTTAGTTATTTAAATAATTAAATAATAAAAAAACATTCATTTTAATATAAATTGAATTAATTTTGTTTAATTTAATTTAAATCAATTAAATTATATTAAAGCAAATCGAACTATAATAAATTAAAGACGACGCAAGCGCCACCTTTTGCCTAATTTCAAGTAGCATCGTCAACGATTTGGGTCTACAAGATAGACGACCGAGAATCATCGTTTCATTAAATGTCAAATCAAACTAGATTTGCTTAAATATAATTAGATTAATTTGACGAAGGATGTTTGATTTAATTTAATTAATTTAATTAAACATCTTTAAATTATGTAAGGCAGATCTGTACTGACGAGGAATAGATCCTGAAACACGTGTCTGCAGATGGCCCTATATTCAGTAACCTTCTTTTTTTGCATTGTATTTTTCACGGATCAAAAATTTGTTGCATGATGCAATATTTTATTAATATGCAACAGCAGGTGTACAGCATGTAATTCAATTTCCGACGGGGTATTTGCCCGGGAAGTAGTTGTTTTAATGTGCATTTGTTTAACGTACTTACGTAACGTAAGTCAAAATGTCACAGACGTAAATGTGTTATTAATTATTTTTAAATCATTTTATTTAATTTAAATTATTAATTATTAATTCTTGAATTATTAATAATAGAATCTTCTACTTCGGTTTACATTGTATTGAGTTTTATTAAAAATACTGATTCATCTAGAATCTACAGTATTCAAGAATGATAAAATTAGGCAAAAGGTGGCGCTTGCGTCGTTTTTAATTTATTATTCAAGAATGAGTCAAGAATTACTAAAAATATTTAATTTTTTGGACATAGAAGTATATTAAATTTGATTCTGTTTTTGTAAATTTAATTGTTAATAAAGATTTGCATTAATATATTAAATGTATATTCTTTCTTTATTGTTCCAACTACTATTTAGATCATAATGAATCTAGCTTCACGTGACACTTGCGTATATCCATCGGGATGACATGATGAATTTTCAGGTTGAAATGTAATTCACGTCGTCTGTGTACGGAGGGGGGAGAGAGGACACTCCACAGTGCCACAATAACCCTAATGTTTGTTTGTACATTAAACCCTTTGCGGACCGGGGAATTACAATGCGAGTGAGAGGGGGGCTTTGTGTAACGTTACACCGCACAATAACATATTTTAATTGACATATACGAGCTTACCGTGCAAACAAATCAACAAACGTAACGACGTTATAATGTTTAACTTAATAAATTTATTTGTTTTGAGTGGACATTTTTGTCTTGTTTATTCAGTGACTTCTGTTCGGTTGTTTTTTGCTTTAAAAATAATTATTAGTTGTTGTGCATTTCGAAAACACTTGATCGAATTCGTTGAAAGTCACATTTAATTCAATTTAGTAAAAAGAAAAATAAATAAATCACAATAATTCAAATAATTGGTAGTTTGTTGTGTTTTTCTAAACGTATTTGCTAGGATTCGGCCCAAAGGCACACTAATGAGATCCATTAAGTGAGAAATGCGTATACTTTGCTATAATTTAATATTTAATTTATCAGGTAGATGAAATTCTTTCGCTTATAAAATAAAAACTGAATGTCCTACAATAAAAATTTTTATAAAAAAATATTTATTTTTGCAAAATCTACAACTTTTATATATTTTTCTATTAAAATTAAAAAATGAATAATCGTTAAGAGTAAAGTTGCATTTAATGAGTTTTGATTCTAACCAAAAGCTTTTCAGATCTTTCCACAGTTATAAAAAGCTTAGATTTAAAGTTTGGGTTTAATCCATTTAGCCGTTTATACGTTATTGTGGAAAGAATGGAATAGACTTTGGAAGTCCCAAAATGTGTATAACCGTTGAAATTCACGATTCGACTTTTTTTACGATCACAATATGTTCCCTTGGAAAGGGGAAAGTAAAAAGGAAGAATAGAAAAATTGAAATTAAAATTACATTAATTAAAATAATTTGTTGTTAATTTGTATTTCAAAAGCATTTGCGCAGATTAAGGCCAAAGTCACACTGCTGAAACTCATTAAAAAATAAATACGTTAACTTTACGTTTTACTAGCGACTCAGTAGATTGTTTTACAAGATTGCAGCGTTGCTCGAAAAACATTTTTTTTTTGGATAAATAATTTAATATTCAATTGAAAAACATAAACGGGAGTCGAAAATTAATGTAAGAAAACAAAGTGGAATCTTGGGCGTTTGCATTAATTGGCCCTCTTCCACCTTAAATTAAAGCGCATTGCCGCCGGGGGGCGCGTTCTCGCCATTTCGGTTAACCCAATTCAAACAGAAATGCTTCCTCGAGCAACGGCCGTTTCTCCCGCCCTCCCCGATAAGCCTTATCGCGCAAATTGCGGCCCTTCTCCAAATACACTCGCTTTACATTTAAGTGCAGTTCGCGATCGCGAACGAACAAATTTAATTAAATTTCACTTTAGCGCAAATAAAACTCATGACATAAAAGAAAGAAAAAAACAATAACGGTTTAAGTGTATATTAGCGCAAAAATTGTAATAATTCTCACTGATTTGTGTTAATTATATTTATTTGAAAATTATTATTTACGAAAGCGGTCTCGCTGAACGGTACCGCTTTATGTGTGGCGCTGCAGCGCTTTATCAAGCGGTAAAGCATATATTTTTTCCGCTGGATCGCTTTTCAAGCCGTGATGTATAAATGATTGCTAACTTGATTTGTATATGCATGTAAAAGTAAAAAATATATTGGAAGAGTGACTTGATGGTCATCGCTCAAATAAAGACCGATTTTAAGTTCGCAAAGGCGCAGAGAATGTGTAAAGCCAAAAAATTCTTATTATTATTAAATCGTCAGGCAATAATTCTTGTAGTAATTGTTACTTCATGCCTTGTAAATACTTAAAGTAAATATATAAACAAAATATGTAAAGTAAAATATAAATCCATATGGATTTACCTAAAATAAATAAACACTGAAAGCGAAATATCAATTCACATAAATACGAACATTTCTTTACATTCCCTCGTATTTCCTTTCGCCCCCACTGGGAGAACGTGCCGAACATACAGTGATAATAATAACAAGAGCGCGATTCGAAGAGGAAACAAAATTGCAATCCGATCGTGAGCCAGCAGGAGAAAGGGTTGGAAATATCGCGACGACGCTTCTGCGGGAGGTCACGATTCCCGCAACAACTGGACGGCACCCCCTTTCTCTCGTTCACTCAGAGTTTCAGGAGAGCTCGTAACATGCAGATGTTATTTTATCGGACCTTTTCGCTGTTTTCATCGAAATTACGAACAAACAAAATGCACCGGGGCGAAACTTGATAGGCGTATAAATTCAGAGAGTTATAGAAATAACCGACGGTTTAATAGCTGTTGTGTCGAATGAATGACATTCAATTCGTTTAATAAACAATAATTTTATTATTATCTGTGAAATACGAATGTATTTATCATTAATAAATTAAATTGAATTAAATCATATTAATTATTAATATAAATTAATTATTTAAAATCGAGCAATAAAACAATAGTAAAACACGCATTAAATTAAATAATTCAAATAAATACACTATTCTGTTATTATTAAATTAAATAACACTCATTGCAGAGAATTTACAATAATATGAAATACGAATGTATAAATTTATTAGAGGTATTAATTAAATGAATATTTTATTAAATTTAATGCTATAAATTAATTAATAATTATTACTATAACCATCACGATATACAAGAATGGAGAGAAGTGAAGAAAGCCCAAGGCTTTTATCGTTATACATGGATAGTGTGCGGATTAATTTTATAACTACCGCAAAAAGCTGACAATTATAAATATTTCCTATGAAAATAATTCATTTTTAACAGAATTATCAGCTGTGTGGGAATTTGCTTACTATAAAATAAAACATCGCAGTAAAAAAGCATCTCTAACGAGATTAATTATAACGGAAGAATAGATTCCTGTAAATTATTTTTCATTGTACAGCGCCACCTGGAATGCGGAAACGTTGTTGAGTGAAAGAGAAATAGTTTTGTTTGAGCTACTTTTAACGTTCAAAAAAATACACACTGTTATAGTCTGTGTTCCTTCATTTGTAAAAGAAAAATTATAGCACCTAATTTTTTACACGTAACGGTATGTTCAATTCGCATTTTTTGGAATTGGAAAACGCACACGAATCTAAGGCCTGGAATGAATGAATATGAATGAATTACTAATTGGGTCCTTTATAATTTTTTCTAGCAAAATTTACCAGTATGGCTGGAGCAAGTTAATTTCGACTGCGAAAATGCTTCCTTCTCGGTGGTTTACCATTAAATTTTGGGCTAGAGATGCGAAATTATCTTAAATATAGAAAATATTTTCAAACTTTATATATAAAAGTGAATAACAAAGTGAAAACCATTATGATTAATAATTTATTTACCAATTATATAAGCAACAAGATAATCACTTGAAAATGTTACTTTTTGGTGAATGCGCCGGGCAAACATCCGCATTACCCAGCGCATTCACCATAAATTCCATCGCATTTAAGTCCGCCTGATATTTCACACCATTATATAAGCATGTAATTTGTTTTTTTTTTCTTTTTCATTGTCATCGTCTGTTTTCATTACGTTGTTTATTTTTTTTTTCGTGCTAATTACATTCCGCAAATGCGGCCGGAGCGTACGCGCACATATTTTTAATCTCAACAATCCGCAAAATGGGCAAACATTTTCATGAAAACCCACCCACTCCGGTACAATGTACGTATATATTATTTAACTTTAACACGGAGTAGCAGTAAATGTTTTTATACAGAAACATGTATGCAAACAATGGGAGCAAGAAAGGAAATGATAGATATAAATATAACGAGGAGGACTTGCAAAAGAGGGAAGGGGAAAAGGGATGTGCAGGGATGAATTTACTTGTTCTTTTGTAACGAAGTATTGTTTAACATTATGTTAGTTTAAAAATGTGTTTTTTTTTAGTTTTTTATTTTAGTAATATCACAGAAGCTAAAGGGAAAATTATTGATAATAATAATTAATGATTTTAAAATTCTTTTTATTTAATTTATTCAATATTAGATAAGAAATACTTACACTAGTGACTTTAGAATCAAAATTAGGCAATAGAAGTAACTTACATTTTTTCTTGATTAATATGGAGTTTAGGATGATTATATTTAATAATATTTAGGATTAATTATATTTAATAATTATGAAGTATTTTAATTATTTATATTTAACATTTGACATTAATGTTAAATATGAATAATTAAAATACTTCATAATTATTAAATATAATTAATAATTAAATAAAATTAATAATTATGAAGTATTTCAATTATTTATATTTAACATTTGACATTAATATTAAATATAAATAATTAAAATACTTCATAATTAATAAATATAATCATCCTAAATTAATCCATATTAATCAAAAAATATTTAGAATAGTGAATAGGGTCAAAATTACGCAACTAATTATGACGTTAAAGTCAAATTAAAGCAATAAAAGTGATCTTAGGATATAAAAGTAGCCAATAAAAGAATTTACAGCGACTTTGATGTCAAATTTAGGAAAGTTGTAGCGATTTTAAACTCAATATAAAGCAACAATAGTGTGCTACAATGAGATTAAAGTCTAAACAACAAATTGTCAGTAATTTCAGAGGTGATCCCTTCTATGTGTGAATATGATTTGTGTTAGAATTGTTGTTTAAAGAAACATTAGTAAGAATTTCAAGTTTTTTTTATTATTTTCTATTTGAGATTGTTTTGATTGTTTAAAAAAAATATTGATAAGGCTTTTCATATATTTGTTTAAGATATTCAACAACTATATCGACAGCAGTGATATATTAAGCAAGATCAACTTTCATGCTCCAGTATTCAACGGGCGACATAAACCAACATTCTATGTTCACTTCAATCGAAACATGTCTGGTTTACGTTCTCCTATTAGCAAAATGTGTCGAATTTTTAACGAACGGTTTTATGATTGTGATATATTCTGTGATAATCTTTCATCAATATTATTACGCTACTAATTCTTTTTACAATTTGTAATATATATTTGAATATTTTATTGTTTTATCTACATTTGTACTTTATTTATATGTTTGTTTGTCCTGCTATTATTATAATGTAAAATTATTTGTATTATCCTGTAATTGGGTTACAGTTTCCTGTTGGGTAATAAATTTATTATTATTATTATTATATATTGACTCATGAGAATAAAAAGTGTGTCATGAATAAATATATTAAAACTCTAGTGTTTAGAATCGTATTACTAAAACCCCAAAGGATTTATCCCTAGATTAATTCATTAAGCAGAATCGTTTTCGCTGTGCGCTTTTAATGCGTTTACTCCTTTTCTCTCTGAAAATGTCCATTTTTTTCCCGCGATGCACTCAAGTTCGGCACAAAGGCGCTCTTTGCGCCGCACCGAAAGGCAATTATAAAAGAGAAACTAAAGCGCGCGCGGGGAAAAGGGCGGCCCCGGCGTTTTGTTAATTAAGGCCCTTATGTTTAGTCCTGTGTAAATAAACCGCCACGGCGGTTTTAAGTAATTGCAGTCGGATGGAAGCGGAGTAGTTGCGCTATTAAATTTACAAAATCAAAATAAGGGACGCGAAAACAAGGAAATACTGCTTGTTGTAGTTACAACTTAATGAAACTATAATTAAAAGGGTTTTTTAGAAAAAAAAAAAAAAAATAGGTTATTCAACAAATATTTAAAATAAACGTAATATACTTGTAACAAAATACACATTTATACTTTAACTACTGTATTTTGTATTAAATTATGTGAATATAGTTTCGACTATACAGTAAAACAAAGTATAAACAAAGAGGATATTATATATATATTATCAAAAAAACCCTCTATACCCATAAGAGTGTAGGGTTGGATATTATATAATATATTATATAATTATTATTATAATATTCTCTTTGGTATAAACGTATTTTATTTAAAATAAACCACAAAATGAACGACTGTGTTATTTAATTTGTGAATATGCAGTTTCAAGAAATGCAGCCAATTTTTTTAAATATTTATATTTATTATTGTAAGTACCATTGAAATTAACGTACCATTCTTTATCTTGAAATGTCGAACCACTTGGGATAAAGTCGACTTATTTGACTTTAAGAATAATGTGATTCTTAAAGTTAAATTTGATATCTATTATTAATAAAGCATTGCAATCACTAGGTTTCATTATTAGATTTTCAAGACACTTCAAAATACCAACTTTCTATAAGCCTTAGTACGGCCACACCTTGAGTATGTAGCATATGTTTTGTAAAAAAGTTTATTCCTTAAATAAATGTATTATAATAAAAAAAAATATGAATGTAGGCGAAGACCATTGAATTATTATTCTTAAGTAATTATTATTTCTTAACTTATAACAATAGACTTAAACCGCAATCAGTATCCCGGCAAAGTCACTTATTCAGACCGTGCATCATTGAAATTCCCATAAAGGGCCCTTAATGGGAATAGTTTTATGGAGTTTCTGCGGTGATTCCGCAGGACCCCTTCCTCCTCCGTCCTCTCCCCTTGTCCGTTTGCGCTTGACCCTTCCTCGACATACGTGTTGCGGAACTTGTCTAATTAGTCGGAGTAATTAATGTCGGACTGAATCAAATCGCACGCCCGATTACACAGGGCGGAAAATTTAACCGCCCGGATTCACCGGATTAACTCGAGCGAGGGCCAATTAATTATTCCTTTTCATTAAATCACACGTGACACAATTGTGAATTCTCTGATGGTGTTTTTTAAATAAAAAAAAAAAGAAATGAATGAAATTGGAATAGTTACGAAGCCACAATACTATAAAGTCATTCGAAATTAATTTAAATGTTTAATTTTAAAACTTTAAAAAACAACGGAGGAGTATTATTAATAATTATATATTTACAAAATAATATTTATTGAACGTGAAATATTCATTTCAGAAAAATAGCCGTATTATAATAAAATATTCTATCGCAAATATACACTTACAGATTTACAAGGGTTAATTTAACACACATCCCTGTATATTATGGCATTTAGAAAAAAACTTGATGTATAGTATAGAAAGTTAGTTATAAATATTTAAACGTAACACACTTTTATAATTAATTTTCATATTTAAGTTGAGTTAAGTTAATTCCAACGGACGGAGAATAGAAAATAATAAAAAAAAATCATTCAATAAGAATGTTGCATGTGTATTAATTAAATTTTGCAATGGAATTGTAAAGTTGGAAATAATGCAAAACAGTGGAAAATCGCTTTATCTTCTTCGTTTCGCACCAAATAACCATTGCCTATTTACTTTGACTCAATAATATTTTAAAGGAATATCTATTAAATTATATGTGAAATATTCATTTCAGATAACAATCTGAATTTTAAATACATTTTTTTGCGAAATTGATAACATTATTAAATTTATTTTCAATTTATAGCAATCGTTATTGAAATTACCCTGAAATTTCCTGGAAAATAGTTCTATATTATTTTAGATAATATTTTCTGAAATATTAACATTTCTTTACTTAAAATAATTTACTGAAAAGTCAGGAAATATTATATTAATATAGATTAAATGTATTTTTGTATTTTTTTTTTTTCACTTTTTTGTTTTTAAATAATAAAGATTATCTGATGTCATACCTCAGTAAATAAGCTATCTATATGTTTGTTGATTTTTTATGAACCCATAACACTGTAATTCCTACAAAACTGAAAAGTATTGGCGGGATCACAGCCTTAAGTGAAACAAACCAAGTGACCTATTAATTAATTTTTACAAATTAATTTCTATACATTTCAATCATGTTTCACCATGTGATCTATGAGAACCAAACTATACCTTTAGTTTGATTCTTGTGTTCTTTATTTATAATAACAAATTGTTATGTTTTCGGTTATTTACTAATTAAGAAAAAATATATGTAAAACACTTCATGACAAAGACAGAGACATAGACGGTTAAATCAAATACATAAATACGCATATACATAAGACATAGACAGATATTTACGAAGTCGGGCTGAAAGACCGACGGTCGATAGCTGATTAACAGGCGAAGAATTATATGTTAATATATATAAAAAAAAATGTTTTGATATACGTATTGTATTATGTGTCTGTTAATAAAGATTTCTGTATATATATGTAAAATAAGTAATAATATCAATAATTGCGGAACTGTAATTATAAAATTAATTTCATTTATACGAAGATTAGTGGACGCATTAACCCGGCGCATTCACCATAATGCAGAGAGAGAAAAACAGAATTCTCCTATTTAAATTTTCCGGTCGTTTTACATCGCGAAGGGGGGAGTATATATTTACAGAACATACATCCCCCTTTTTTTGCGATCATTAACTCTCATTACGTTTTATTTGGACGGAATTCGCATTAATTCCATGCACCCGGCGGATTTTTAATCCCAACAATCCTTAAACTACGCTTATAATATGGAAAAAAAAACTGGACGATGTTTTAACTAAAAGAAAAAAAAATAATTAGTATGAATATAGCGTAATGTTGTATGCGTTTTAAACTCACACACATATACGGAATAATATAACTACGATTTCTCTCTCACACACAGAAAAAGAGAATAGTAATTTCTCTCTCGCCCATACAGAAAATGAGAATATTTGTTTCTCTTTTTCCATGTATGTTATGCTTGTGAGTGAGTGTATATGTGTGATGCACGCAGAAGCGCAGTCAGGTAGATATGCACGTATAAGCAGCGTTTTTAAAGAGAACAAAATATCCGTTTTATACAAACACATTCATGCGGGTACATGAAATTATAAAAGAGCAAATACATACGTAATTTTTATCACAACATAATACCCCTTTTACACACACTCGCATACACAAACACGTATCCTCTTTCACACATTAACACAAGCGGAATTGTAGTATTTTTCTTTCGCGTGCACATTTCCCCCGTGTTCCGTCTCTCTCGCGCACGCTGGAAAATTCCCCCGGTGCGAAATTTTATAAGTGCATTGAGAATGTATGAATTTCGCTTTTGTGTGTTTGCTTGGCGGATGATAAAAACCCGCTGAAGCGTTTAATTTTCATAAATATTTACACAATGCGCTGCCTCGCCCTCCGCCCCGCGCGCTTTCGACCCCTTTACCTGAGCTTTTCAGTGCTTTCAGCCGGCGCTGAAAATGCCGTTACGAGTTAAGCACTCCCGCTAACTAACCACCGCAGCGCAGCGCACGTTCGTGGAACGACGCGCAAAATGTGTGTGCGGAAAAGATTAAAAGATTTAAAAATAATAATAACAACCCGCCACCAGAGTGTTGCAGGTTTTGTTTTGCTTACGTAAATCACAGCGATTTGAAAAAAAATACTCGGGTGCACAGTTTTATGGTTGAATAGAGGTTAAACGCAATTGTCGATTGAATCCATTGCAACGGTTCTGCCAATTGAATCAATTGCAGCTCTTAATTGTTCTTCCTACAGCCATTTCAAATTAGCATTTTTTATAATATATATTTAACAATATGGTTGTGGAGACTTTAATTATTTAAATAAAAATAGTTGCCCTTTCACCTACTTATTTTTTATTAAAGTAGATATATTTCGGAATAGTTGAACTACTGAAGACATAATTGGCGAAAAATATCTAATTTAATAAAAAAATAAGAGACAGTTGTTTTTAGTTTTGTGGTTTTTCTTACGTTCTTTTATATTTTATTGTTTAGAATTATTTTTTTGATTTTTAGTTTTAATGCTGGATAAGTTAGCCAGATGCGTTTGTCTATGTTATTATATTGTTGTATCGTTTCCGTGGTTAGTAAGTGTGCAAATTGTTTTGATTTTAAAAGTTCTGTTCTAATATTTGATTTTCTTCGTGTTTAATAGTTATATTATTATGAAATTGAACTAATGTAGAATTTTGTTAATAAATTAAAGACGACGCAAGCGCCACTTTTTGCCTAATTTCAAAATTAAATGTAAAAGTAGAATTTTGTTGTTAATTCAAACCAAGTGATATTTTTGTTGACCGTTAAGATTGATCACTCGTTAATACAAAACCCTCTGGGTCAAAGCACAACTGTCGTATATTAACACACGTCAGAATCACGTAGTGATGCCGCTACCTTAAATTCAAACTCCATACTTCCGTTTTGATCGCAAATTTATTTGGTGATTACGCGTTACGTCTCAAGTTTCCATCGAGGCCGACTTTTCGCGGAGTTATTTATATTTACGTCCCCCGACTTTTCGCCGAGTCGGCCTTCTCTCTGGCGCGAACGTCAGAAAGTTTCGTAATAACATTAACATCGGCCGAATCGCAGTTTCGCGCTTGATGGACTTAATGAAACACGATAAATTAGCGCGAGACACGACGGGATCGGGCCTTAATTAAACGGAGGCGCCCCCTGCCCCACCCCCCTCCTGCGCCGGTTTTTAATGAAGCCGAAACGGCGCTTTTCCTTGAACAGATGTTTTGGAGGAAAACGCGCGTGCTTACTCATGAATGTTTAATCCCAACCCTCGCAGAAGGACTGGATTTTCGCCGAATGCGCGCTGAATTTTCATTAAAATCACTGGATCATACACTCACGAATAGTTTCGCTTCAGCTTTGATGTGAAAATGAATAAAGAAGAGGGAATGAAAATAATATGCGTTTACTTGAATGTGGATTTGCAATTATTTTATTCGTAATGCTTTCTTGATGTTTTAATTTAAGGAAATTTAATATAAAAAGAATTTAATAGAAAACTTGTAAATAATAAGAATGGGTTTTATCAAACCTCATTTATTTATTTGCGGAAAATAATTCCCAAGAACGCAATATTATTTCCATTCTTTAAATCAATACCTCTTAAACGTTTTCCCTTCATAACCTCAAAGCTTTTTTTTACGTAATATAAAATAAAAATATTTAAATTAATATTTTATATTGCTAAGTCGTTGCCTTAATACTTCTGAATTGATACAGCGCGCCACAGAATTATAAGGCCCGTAAACAACTTACCAATCCTGCGGCACTAAAGTAAAACTTATCACATTTTCAGTAGTATGTAGTGATGCAAATTACAAACCCTATTAATGAATACATTAACTTTCAAAGGAACAATTTGCAACTTGTGCAAATAAAAATAAAATAAACCAATTACAATATGTATTGAAACTCAATAGACAAATTTACAAAAAATTGCCAGAATTGGAATTGCATCCGTGTTGTATCTGTTCGAAAACGATGTAAATATGTACATTTCACTGAGCAAATAAAGTGACAAAAAATGATTATTTTATATAAATTTAAATAGTCTACGTTATTTCTACTATTAATCAGAACCTTCGTGATTTAAAAATGAGAGGAATATTTTTTTACGAAATTTTGAAAATATGGTATGGAAAAATATGAAATTTCGGCAAAAATCAGAAAATCGTGAAATAACTTCAAAATATACCAAAATGTAGCTAAAGAATGGGAGCACCAACAATAAAAATTTGAGCCATATCAAGGAATTAATTTTCAGTCAGTCTGCTCATAAAATAGACCATTGCAAATTGGATGAATATTTTGTTAAATTTTGCGATTTGCTCGTAAAATAAACCATTGCAAATTTTGTTCATATTTTGTTAAATTTTGTCGTTTTTTTTTTCTTACGGTTTCAGATTACATAAAAATTTAATCTTGTGTGAAAATGTAGCTGCATTCTTTAAGAATCGGACATTTCGCTATTATTTTCTAACGGTTTCAGGTGAAATAAAAAGATGAACTCGTGTGAAAATGTAGCTGCATTATTTAACAATCAAATTCTAAATAGTTCGTCGCTCTATATTATCAGTGAACTTAGTAATCTCGATCCAACCTCAGACATGTTCGAAACGGCGAAACAACGTTCCTCAATGAAACTGTTCCTATAAGGAATTTCACTGAGCAATTAAAGTGATAAAAAATAATTATTTTTCATGAATTTAAATAGTATATGTTCTTTCTAATATCACACAAAGCATGATTTTTTCAGATATTTTCGCAGAAATTTTTTTCATCGAAATATGAAAAGAAAAAATGAAATGTATCCAAAAATCTAGAAATCTCCAAATTAAATAAATTAAAGCTAACTGAGATCAATAAGATGCAATTAAATATTACAATGATACCAATAAATGTTAAAATATTAACTAATATTGGACAAATCAAGACCATATAAACAAAATTAGACAATTTTGGTTGAAATATATAAATAATATATATTACGAATAAAGCGTTTATGTAATGATTTATGTAATACTCGTATCAATATGTTACTATCATTATCTAAATCATTATTATTTAAATAAAAAAATATTGTCAAAAAAATTATTTAAGGCTGCGGTTTAGACGAAAGAGATAGCTATATAAATATTGGCAATCACTAATTCGAGTTAGATTGCTGTTGTGATCAATGAACAATATTGTATTATACATTTAAGTAATCTTAAAATAAGCAGGAATTTCATTAGATGAATTAAAAATTATTTTAATGTTTAGTTTGTGTGCAAATCAATTATGAAAAACAATGGAAATTGATCAAATTTATAGCAAATTTCAAATTATATTTTTGCTAATAAAAACTCGTGCAATGAAAATTTAAAGGATTTCACTAAATTCTGCATTCAAATAACTAAGTAGATATGACCTATTAATTTCATTATATTTTATAATTTTCTTTTCTAACTTAAACAAGTAAATTGACGTAATACACGAAAATTAACGATTTATTTTTTATTTAGACTAATACTTTATACTTGGTAGATAAAAAATGTAAATACATATTCATATTATTAAATCCAAAAGAATGGCTCTTTTTTTAAACGATTATTTCCATTTTACTATATAGCTATCTCTTTCTACTAAACCGCAACCTTAACGCGCCGAAATAAAAAAAAAAACTTTAAAATCGATAAATATGAATGAATAATTACTCACTCATATGATATAAAACGAGCTTTTCCTCGTTATCCTTGTCGTTGTCGAGTTTGTGTCTCTGGAAAGCTTCGTTGGTAGGCGCGAAGACCGTCACTTGTTTGTAAGTCAGCGAAACGTTGGCCAGATCGCTGCGTTCCAACATCGAGTAGAACTGAAACAAATAAAGACAGTTTTAATTAATGTACGAAAATATTCGATGTATATTTAGGAAATTGAATAAAACGAAGTTTATATTTTTTTATGTAAAGAATAATTGTTTCGATAAATAGCATGCTTTCTTATCTAAAGAATGCGGCCGCTCCACAGGTCGATTGTTGTTTTTTGCAATAATCTCGTTCGCAGATTTTAAATCAGTGTGATGGTGACGGCCTAGATGCTCACATTTCGGTCCTCTTTTAACGCAAAATAGTTGATAATTAAGAATGCAATTCGGTTTCGTTTGTGGAAAGAAATTATTTGTGATAATGAAAGTGTGTGTGTGTGTGAAATTGAAAGAGGATTTTGATTAGTTACTGATGATGAGTAATGGGTAAGTTAATTTTTTGTAAAGCATGTTTTTAAAATTAAAAAAAAGGACAGAATGCATTTGAAGGGGGTTAGTTAATAAAATTAATAATAACAATAATTCATATGAAATTAAATAAAAAAATTGAAAATAATTAATAAATTATAGCTACTGTGACTGTGACTTTTTTGTCTTACGTTACAAAAGTACTTTAGAACAAATATCCATTAAAAAAAAAACAATTATATAATTTGATCATGCTGATTATGAGAGAATATGTGAATATATGTTTTTTATACAAAATTTGTTCAACTATTTTCTAGAATTTAGATATTATCGAAATGCAAATATTTCATAATAATATCTTCAAAATTATATTAATTATTAAATTTTAATTCAAAAATTATATTAATTTAATTATAATCCCTCTTAGTTTCGAATTCACGACGCCGTCAAATTCATTCATTCGTTCCGTTCGACTTTTGTGGAAAACCCTCACGTATTCATTTTTTCTCCTTCCTCGGATCGCACATTTTAGGATATTTATTCCCGTTTCGCGTGAATCAGTATCGGCTTTGAAACGAGGAAATTTCCGTTCGGCGAAAGTATGAAATATCGCCCCTTTATGCCGACTGACGTTTTCGATATATGCGCTAGTTATTTATACCAACAACAACAACCGATATAAACGAAGATAAACATTCACGCTGCGAAACTGAATGAGAAATGTTTGTTATTTATTCGAAATAGAAAATTGTTTGCATTAATCAGAACCTGTAATTAGAGTCATTGATAGGGAGATAGATTTTGAGATAGAGAAATAATAATAGAAGAGAGTATGCATTCACTTTATCATTTTAAAATAAATTAAATAAAATCAGATTCATTATATTTACTGTGACAAAGTGAATGAACATGCTTTTCTATTTTTGTTTAAATATTAGAAATTCAGGCTGAAAGACCTCCGGTCGATAGCCGATTCATTTACAGGATATAATTCTAATTTTATATATTATTGTACATACATATACACATTTGAATAAAGATGGTTAGTTATTAGAAATTCTAATCAGCTTTCAAATTTATTTAAATAAAATCTAAATTTTCTTACAAAATACTGAACTTAATCAATCCAAGACGCGATAACCGTTTCAATTTTGGAAAGCGAACAACCGGCTGAATTGATTTTATGCAAATGGAAAGTGCGCTCCCACGCCTCACTGGATAAGAGCTAGAAAAGCCGGCTAGATCCTCCTGTTAATTATAAGGACAGAGGGACGGTATCTTGGGAGGCAATCTTTGCGGAATGAAGTTTACGTTGTTTGAAGGAAATCTTTGTGTGTTTATGTGTGCGATATCCATGTGATCCATGCGTGTGAGTCTGTTGATGTTATCTAGTTTATTATTAAAACGCACACACAAAGGGAACGCCGGCAAACATTTTTGGACGAGCCCTTCGAGATTTACGCTGTACTGGGAGTTCCGTTGTTAATATCGGCTTGTCAACGGCGCGGATGAAGTTTGTTCCGAAAATATAAAAAAATAACAGAAATAAAAAAAAATATTGATTGATTGACGTGGCTTTCAGTTGTTGAAATATTTTTTTTTATAAAATGTACATTTTTTTAAATTATACAAAAATTAATTAATTAGCAGAATTAAACATTGATCTCAAATTTATTCAACAAATGCCTTTAGGATTAAAGGAATTAATTAATGAAAACAATTTTTGAAATTTATTTAGTGACTATAGTTTTGACGTTACATTTTATAAATTATAAAAAGGAGCGCAAAACTTTAGTAGGGACGTTGAAATGAATTTGATTAAGTATTATATAATAAGCCACACCAATACAAGTGCAGAATACTCTATCCAAGACTTACTGTCAGGGATACTAGCTTTAATAAAAAATCAAAGTAGAAACCTTAACAATCAGTAACTAAAATGCATTGAATTTATTTTTCGAAAATTAAACAATGTCTTGAAATTTTTCAAATTTGAATATACAGGTAAATAGAGCCGCTCTCACTTAAATCTGAGAACTTAGACAATGACGTTAGCAATCATGACGATTAACTAAATCGACAAGAACTGGACAGAGACAGGCAGAAAGACTGACGGTCGATAGCCATTTTCTGAGGTCTAACAATGTGTAAATGAATGATTGTATGTATATGTATTATAAAATTATATAATGTAATACTAAGAAATAAAAATTTTCAATATATAGAGCCGCTCGCCATGTTGTTATTTTTTCACGCATATTTGTTTTTTGTATTTAATATACACGAATAAAGCAAGCGAAAAATGAAAACCGCCTTGTTTTATCACCTTTAATTCGTTTACAATTAAATTCCAAAGTTGGACCACTTTTCAGGCCTTCGAGAGCGAGTTCCCCTTTAATAAAAATTATAATTAATTGAAGTGAAAATAATGTGATGTATTTTAATAATAAAACAAGTGCGAAAGAGGAGAACGAAAAGGATAACCATATAGTCCATCATCTTTAATAATTATATCTCCGGGTACCGGCGAGATAAAACCGCTTCGACCAATCAGATCGGTCGGCGATGACTCATGAAAATCGGTTTTGTTTATCAGTTTATCGGATCAACAAAACAGGCTAAGAAAATGTTTATATGTATATTATTCAGTGATTGTAAATTAACACGTGTGCTCTAAATTTATTTTTATACGATTTAGTGATGTTTTAAAGTTTGAGTAGTGAAAAGTGTCGTATTTACAAAAAATATAAATAATTCTCATTATAATTAACTGAAATTTTTAATTATTGACTTGTAAAATCCAGCGTGCTTTACTTAATTCCACGGATAGGACAGGATTAATTGGGTAAGTATTGAATTAATAAATTTATTTGTTTATATTAATAGGTTTGAAAAATACAGTCGATTTGTTTCACTACTTAATTTATTTCCTCCGATTAATTTCTACAATCATCATTCTCACGGAGTGTACAGAAAAAAATAAAAAAGTATTGCATAAAAAATAAAAATTACTTAATAATGTTGAGCTGAATGCAATGTATAATTTGTTTCGAAAACCAGGTATAGTAAGGGTTTATAGTTTTTATTATAAAATATATAATAAAAAAATATAGGTTTCCATTTAAAATAAGGAAGTTGGTATCAACTTCCTGTATAACCAGAAGTGTTAGAATCTTGAAAATAATTTCATTAAAAAGAACATACTGGTTTACGTAAATGATAGACATAGATACATTTCTTGAACGTTCCTTCATTACATCTCTAATTAAAAAATATTTAAATTTGAAAAATGAAATAATTTTGGGTTTTTAGTATTCGTGAATACAAATATAAAAAATACTTAAAGCATTCTCGATTTACGGTATGCTCTAACACTATACATTTTTCTATTACTAAATTTTCTCTATGTTTAATTAATTTCTCACTTAACCCATGGTGAAACATTTTTACATCAATCTGGATAATTAATTAAAATTAAAATTAAAACACTTGGTTTGTTTCACTAGATTATATTTTCTCCAACTAGTTTCGACCATTGGTCATCTTCAGGATGAACTAGTTGGAGAAAATATAATCTAGTGAAATAAACCAAGTGTTTTAATTTTAATTTTAATTAATTATCCAGATTAAATTTTCTCATTATTGAATGGTCAAAATTTAACACAACCCAGTCAAAAATAAGTACTAATGAGTTGAAATTAAGCACGAAAAATAATATTTATTGCATTGAAAATTAACCTACATGGTTAATTAAAATTACGTGAATTCTCTAACAGTGCGATTAAAAAAAAGATTCAAATAAAAGCTTCATGAAATAAATATGAATAAATTATTAAAAATCAACCAATAAAACACAGATTAGATTGAATAACTTTAAATTCTCGACTAGTTTCGGGTTATGAGCCCATTTTCAAGAGAATTTAATATGAACCACCAATGTCTAAATATTAAAACCTTTAATTATAAAAGCTTCATGTTTGTAAATAAGGTATCATTTAAATACATTTTTAATATCCAGTTCAATTTACTAAAATAACTAGCTACACTTGCGTTTTTCACAGGGAACATCTTATATGTTTTTACATTATTGATGTAAGATTAATTCTAAGAATGTTGATTTATTTCAATTTTTTGCTATTTTGTTGAAATGAATTTGATTGTATGTAAGTGGAAACATATTCCCAAGTTAAAAAATCTGTATTACTTTGTTAAAAAATTATGCATTCTACAAAAAATAATTCCTACAAAATATTCTTAGAATTCAAAAATGTAGTAATATAAAGGGTTTTCTACTTGAAAAGGGAAAGCAATTTTTATTCTAAATTGAATACAAAATAGCAGTAAAATCATTCAAAATCTCAGGAGGAATTAAAACCTCAAAAAAAAAAAAAAAACAGAAAAGTCAATAAAAATCTCAGAAAGAAGCAACGTTACTTCTTTCTGAGATTTTTATTTACTTTTTTGCTGTTTTTTTTTTGAGGTTTTAATTTTTTTGACACACATAACACATATTTTCATTTGATTTATTTTTTAAATTAATTGCAAATATAGATATGTTGTTCATCGCTTTCATGACTACAACTAAAATCCTGAAACCTAATAATCTTTTTCGTATATCATTGATATAGAATATTTGTCGTATTTATTTTAATTATTGCTAGAAAATGTGTAGCTGTAATATTATACTGAAAACCAGCACCAGTACATATATTTTGATTTAAAAAAATCTTCGTTTTTTTCCCTAACGAATTTTGCATTAATTTTTGTAAGTCTTTGCGTTAATTCGGTTAAAATATTTTAAAATTTTCGTTCAATAACGAACCAATAATTAATTTTATTCAATTTTAGGTACTTAGTCTTTTATGATCTGAAAAGCTACCCACATTTTTACGAGCTCAGAGCCTATCTTGCTCGGCAATTTGTAAGACTGCGTCGGATGGAAGATGATGAGTATCGTCTGTTTTTTTTTTTAATTCTGGTAAACTCAATTATTTATAGTTTTTACGTACCAAATGAAAATTAATGTTATTCTCTCTAGAGTGAGAAATTACAAATATTTATTTTCCGTTCAACTTATTATAAAATAAATGAAAGACGACGCAAGCTGAACGTTTCATTAAATGTGAATTATTATAAAATGACATATTTTTTATAAATCGGAAGGAAAAACGATATAAATTCATTAATCTCTCGATCATTTTCCGACGATAACAATTCAGCTTTCTGGACCATTTTTACTACTACTAAATCTATTATCTGAGATAAAAATATACGTTATATATAATCTAAAACGTGGTCCAGGAAATCTTCCATGGAATGGTGAAGATCGTGTAATACGATCCTAACTTAACCTAAGTGGTTATAATCTAACATAATATAATAAATAAATATTTTCATAATACATTCTAAAGTAAGGGCTAAAGTATATAAAATTTATATCACTAAAAACAATTCTTTAGTTTTTGATTCTTTCGGGCTTCTTCAATTACACCAAAATTGCATCATTTTCTTCATTTTCTTCATATTAAAAAAGAGCTTCCATTTGTAATCTTGTAACTTTTATTTATGATTGGATAAAGTCTTTATGAAAAATTAAATTAAAAATGTTGTTACTTAATAACATGTAAATTGAAATATAGCAAAAAGCGCCATGTGTTGCCTAATTACAAGTGACATAATCAACAATTTGGGTCTACAAGGTAGACGATCAGGAATCGTTGTTTCTATCAGTAAAGGAAGGCGAATTTTTCCTGTTTATGATCACGAAACGAAATTCATTTAGAAGTGGTGATTTTTATTAAATGACAAAAAAATGAATCACTAAAACATCTACAACTTCTATATAACGCTCCAATTAAATTCAAATTTAATTAAAAGATGAACTCGGCTGACGTTCATAAATAACTCGGGACACTTCACGGGACAATAAAAAAAAAGATAGAATCAAACGAAAACCGGGAAAAGAAACCCCGTTATAATCCCCGGAAATGCTGACTAATTGAAATGTTGAACACGGAAAGGAGCGAGAGACAGAAATAAAAAAAGAGTTAGTAACTGTAATGAAAGAGTCGACACGAGGATTTAATTCCGGCGATTTTCGAGGACGATGAAAGAGTGGAGAGGGGTTGGGTCCGGGCGTAATATGAAAATTGAATTTTCGCAGGCGCCCCGTCCCGTTTGTTACACGGATGATGTTGATGTAACAACGTTCGACGTTCCCGATGGGTTTTCTACGATGTCGCCATCTGTTCTCCCTATCTATAAATGTTCGTATGTGCCCATTCTGTGACTCTATGTCTGTGACTGTATGTGTGTCTTTGTATGTGTATGTGTATGAGTCTATATCTGTTTTATGTAGTGTATGTATTTGTTTGTGCATGTGTGTGTGCATATGTTTGAGTCTGTATGTCTATGTTTGAGTGTGTGTGTGTATCTGTGTTTAAATCTGTGCCTATGTAGTGTGTGTATGTTTGTGCTTGCATGTGTATGTGTGTCTATGTGAGTGTTCTGTGCCTATGTAGTGTGAGTGTGTGTGTTGTGTATCTATATATGTATGTATGTTTGAGTGTGTGTGTGAAATTATGTTAGTATGAGTTGAATATTTCTCTGCCTGCATTTTTGTGTGAGTGTGGCTGTGAAAGTATAGAAAAGCTCCTTTTCTAACTGCAACTGCCCGTCTGCATGTATTTCTGCAAAAATTCCCTCTCGTTCCATACATACATGAACATTCGGGCAATACATACATGCAGCATGTTTCAGACGTGTATATCTCAATGTTTCCCAATGTCTATGTGTGAGTGTCCCACTATCAACCTCTCTCTCAGTTAGCTCGTGTTGCTTTGTGTATGTCCATCTTTGCATGTATATGTGTTTCTCTATTCCAATATGTGTCCATTTCTGTATGTACATCTCGCTGGATTTCTGTGTGTGTGTGTCTGTGTAGATGTTAGTGTGAATGTTCACCCGTGAAATCGCGAAAAGTTTCCCCTTCCCCCTCTTTTCTGGTTTATTGAATCGTCCCCTTTTCGATTCCGTTTTCATGAAACCGGCGATTTTAACTCGTCTTTCTTTCTTTTTCCCTTCCTTTCACTATACTGGCGTTTCTTTTCGTCGGGCAATTTCTTTCGACTCGAGTAACATTTAGGATCGCGAAACGTCTGTCGAATCACGGCAATTTTCAAGTTTTTAATTTTTTAAACGACGCTTTTCAAAAATTAGTTCCGATTTGCTATAAAGTATACTAAATAGAAAAAAAAAGGAACATAACAGTTTAATAAATACGATTAAATAATAAAAAAAGAAAATTAATTCAATTGTTTCTCACTATGTTGTCGTAAATTACTTAATGAAACACGATTCATTACTGGATATATTGAAATATATGAACTTATTCTTTCTTTCTTAATCTTATCCTCTTTTACCCGTATTGGGTGTCGAGGTTATGAATTTTTCTTTATATACAGTATTTATTTATAAACTGTTGGCGGTTATTTTTTCACTTATATATTTTTTAAAATTTGTTCGTTATGTTTAATAGTGCAGCAGTATTTGTATTCTCAGAACTATCTTCTTTACTCTCCTGGTCCCACGAACCGGATCTTCTATATAATCCTGTTCGAGGGACCAACAGAGTAAATCTTAATAAAATGTTCGACCACCATTCAACAAAAACAACTGTTCTTAAAATTTAAATTAAAAAAAAACTAATGATGGCCACATGAAATTAGGTAAAAATGGCGCTTGCGTCTTCTTCTATTTGTTAAGAGAAAATCTTAATCAGAAACCTCAGTTGACATGTTTTATAATGACTACTAGATAGTAAAAACTATAATCACAAATCAAGCAAAAATAAATTCGGTAAATAATGTTTATTATTGCATAAAATAAGAGTTTGTATAATTGATTCGGACTTATTGCTGAAAGATGTTGCTGTGTCAAAACTTAATTCGATTTATTTTGCACAGAAACATATTGTTTTCTGATTTTCGTTCTCACTAGTATGATAATTCACAGATAATACGTAGCTTTTATTTTATTTCTTTATTTTTTTTGTTTTTTGCATTAAATATTTTCGATTCAAAAATTGTTGCATTATACAATATGTTATTGTTATGCAACAGCTAATGTCTATTATTAGAAATTTGTTAAAGTACTTATGTAACATAATTCATGATGTCACAGTAGCTAAAGGGAAAATAATTATTAATTATGTGATAAACTATATGTTTATCTGTAGATAAATAATAATAAGAAAATCGATAGCCTATGAAAGGACAACCTCAAATTATATACCGTATTATACTATACAATACTGTACTTAATATAATGTAAAAGTCCCTTGAATGAAGATATTTGTATATATAATAAGAAAATTAGAGAAATAATTATTTTCATTTTCATTAATGTGGTGTTTATGTACTTATAATAGCTTAACTTAAATATCGATTTAATGAAATGTTCAGCCAGCATTCATCTAGCGTATGGATAACTAGTGATTGCTATTTCGGTTTTTCGAACCTCATCATACGCTTGCGTCGTCTTTAATTTATTATGATTAAATATCGATGTTATGAAGGGTTGTAATTATCAATGTAATGAACTTCAAGATTGTGGTGCATGATTTTTATGGATGGATAATTTTTATTTTTTTTTATTTTACTTCAATATAATTCTGTTTTGCATTTAAACAAACATATATTTTTATTTACGTTATGACTGTACCAAATTTTACAGTAAATATATTTTTTGTAATTGTTGAATCCCGCTTTAAACATTCAATGGTTATTCGAGAGCAATTGAATTTGAGAACAACTTTACGATTATTACGGATTTGTTGGATATTTCGCGTGAAATTAACCGCAAGTGAAAATAACGGCCGGGCACGCGGAGTGCCCCAATAATTCCCCTCCCCGTTGTTGTTGCGAAAGTTTCCAAAGTTTGGCGCGCTTACAAAGCGTATATATTATACACACCCACATACAAAGCTGTATCCATAGCTATTTCCATGCACACACACACATATATATATATAAAGAAAAACAGAAGCACACACACAAGCACAGACCCCATACAAGAACATAGCGAACTGAACCGCATTCCTGTCTAATTATTACGTCGGATTCCGGAAACAATTGAATAACCCTACTGTAAATTCACTCCAATTTATGTACATACGTTGGATGTGTAATAATTTACAAAGCATTCATGCTTTGTAAGCCTTTTTTTCTACATAATCTAATAGTTTTAATAGAAAGGCCTATGGTTGATGTAAGTTGTTTGATATGGGAGATCAAACAACTTACACCAATACTGTAATTCGTTATTTTATCTAGATATAATTCACAACTAAAATGATATATATATATTAATTTTCCATCTTTGAATACCAGAAATAAATCAACATTTTATGTTAATTTTAATAGAACAATGTCGGGCTGAACATCACCTACAAAAGTGATATGTAACGTATTCAATATTATAAATTTGACCTGCGATTTATTTTATGATGACTCTTTGTTAATTACCACTCTATGTTAATTTTTTTATATATTATATTTTATGTAACTATTAATTATTTATGTTTTATATTTTTGTCCTGCAATTAGGATTTTTTTTTCCTGTTAGGGTATAAATATTATTTATTTGTTTATATAATCCAGACGGAACAACTCAGTATTGAAAAAAACTTTCTTCATTTCGAAATTTTAATCATTATTTTGTTTCATGAAAATAAGACTACGAGAATATTTTTTTATTAGTCACAATTATCTTACTGAAGAAGCTAAAAAGTGCTTGTTTTTTTTTTTTTGAAAAATTCCCCGGCTTCTTAGATGGAATTGAATTCATGCCGCAATTAATAAAATAGCCCCCCAATTAATTAGGGGCTTAATGGCGCCGGCTTTTAGTGCAATTACGGGGAAAACGCGCCGCCGGAAAGATTTAAATGAAAAATTGCCGCCTCTCTCCGTTCGAATAACCAATTTTACTAACGCGCCGAATTAAGCAGAAATAATTGTAACTCTCATCCATTCCATCGGGAAAACTAAAGTGGTAGAAAACTTATAAGTCTAGGAAGTGATTAATCGGAATTAATTAAGGATGAATTAATAAATTAATTGAGCATATGGAAATTGACTTGTTTATCCATGCGAACACTAGAAAATTAGCTAAAGACATGTGGCTCTGTCTGTTTTCTGGGAAAAAGTTCAAGGCACCTGATTTTTGTGTCCAAGACTATCTTCAATAAACATGCCGAAAAAATTGAAGAAGTCAAGAAGGAGGTGGAGTTCTTTAAAAGAATAAATACCTCATGGATTTGAAAAGGCCGATGCTGGCTGAGGCTTCCACAACCTAAAAAAGAAGAAGCTTTCCCTTCTATGCAGGAGGGTGCTTCTTCTTATGCTGGTCCTTATGGTGGATATGGATACGGAGTCCCCCATCCCGCTATAATTCGTACTCGCCTCAACATAACACTAGAAAAAATGTAAAAAAGTCTGTATAAGCGAATACAGAATTTTTCACATGTTCTTTTTTTAAATTTCTGCAGAAAGAAATTGTTACATGCTTGAGGTATATCATTACAGAGTCCATATATATATTATAAGAGAATGTTTAGGGGTGACAACTTGCCTTTGTAACGTGTGTTGATGTTGTGAATATCTTCCAGAGAAGAAATTTTATTGTATAGAAATTCCGGGTGTCTAGTTAATATTATTTTATCACAAATACAAAGACTGTTATTCCTTACATCACATTTACAATTTATATAATAAATTGTGAAGTAAGGAATAACATTCTTTGTATTTGTGATTAAACATTTCACATAAACTCAAAAACTGTTAATATTATTTTATGATACATAAATGAACCAATATCTATGAATAAGATATTACTTGAAATATATTCAGTAATTTATTACACAAAGGAATTTCCTCGGTTTTCAATATTAAAAGAAGCGTAAATTATCCCCCAGTAACTTTGTTTTCATCCTAATCCTTTTTGTTTTCGGTATAAATTTCCCCTTCCTCCGTAATAAAATAGTCACGGTTTCAAATCGACACAATAAAATATCCGCTTTATTTATTTTTTTCCGTTATTCCCGCCCGCTCGGGGTTTATTTTATTTTGCGGTGGAATGTTGTACCGAGTGTGGAATTGATCCCCTGGATTTATCGCGGCGTTTTATTCAGTCCGACGACAAAGGGGGGAACGGAAGGATGGATGTCCGAAAGAAGAACAAGGGGAGGGGAAGCGCGAGCGAGGCGTTATTGCTGAATTAATCTTGTCGAATTCAAACCTCAGCGCGAGGAGTCCGTTTTTCACATTTTCTCGACTTCTTTTTTGAAAAAAAGTAATTTTCCACATCAAACAAACGCCAGAGAGTGAGGGTTTTCCAGCGTTGTTCAAATAATTGTGAATACATTTTTAATAATATGTTCAATATTTAAAAACGACGATTCTAATGAAATTAGCAACTTTGGACTAATTGTATTTTTGTCAATTTTTTGAAAATATTTGAAATAATAATCAAGTATAATGAATTAAAGACGACGCAAGCGCCACCTTTTGCCTAATTGGTGGCTGAACGTTTAATTAAATGTGAATAAACAAGTATTTCAAATATTTTAATCCAAATAGAAAAGATTATTCATTCACTTGGTCACAGTTTTTTAAATAAATTAGTCCTATATTACGCTGTATATTTTCGAGTTTACGTGAAGTGATTGATCACAAAATAGAAAGACTGTGATTCCTTACTTCACGTTTTGTTATCATTAATAAAAAGTGAAGTAAGGAATAACAGTCTTCCTACATTACGCGCCTGCTCTACGTAAATTATTTGTTCTCTGATGCTTAAATTTACACTGTTAACGCCAAATTATTTTTAAAATATTATTATTGGTGAAGGTGCCGGGATTTCTAAAAAAATATTGCCTGAAATTTTGTTATTTCCGATTCGCCGCGTTATAATTGTGACGCATATTTAGTTGCAGTTCGAGATATATTTATATTACATAATTTAAGTAAAAAAACATAATAATTTTAGAATATAATACATAAATAATGTACAATTCATAAATTGGTTATTGACAAAAGGTCTTTCAGAAATTCTTGTTTTTCATCTTTATTCAGACAATATGACAACAAAATTTTGCAAAATTTATTATAACAATATGTACAATTGTGTTAGTAGTCTGTCATGAGCTATCGACCATAGGTCTTTCTGCCCTGTATGAATTTATGTTGATTTGCAAATTAAAACTATGCTAGCTAGCTATCTTTTTTTAATTACATAGAAATTCAATTTAAATAACTATGACCAAGTGTATAAATACTATTTTTCTATCATTAACATTTTTATATATTGCATTTTTTTGTTAATATTCAATATTTTGTTGTTGTTGTTCCTTTATCAATAGATATTGAACATTTCTTTGTGGACACGAAAGAACTTTTGTTGCCCGCCGTTGTGGATTTATTATTATCAAACTGAATCGAAAAACGTTTCCCCTTTGCCCTTTTGACCGCATGAATTTTTATTGGATCCTTCCGGGGGTATTTTTCTACCCCGCTCTTTTTTTTATTACATACATACGCGCGCGTGTGTATATATATAATATTATTATTTATTATAGCGATGACGGACAAGATGGAAGGGGAGAGGAGAAAAAGTGGAATCTGACCGCTGTATAATATCCCCGTCAGTTTGATTAATAGACTCCGGAAAGAGCGAGAGAGCGCGAGAGTGGGGAGCGGGGAAAATCCGGATGGAATTTTTATTAATACACGAACACGAGAGCGCCGTCATCATCTTCGACACGTTTTACACGCGTCACATATCCGTCTGATCGGTTTTATTTCCCTTCATCCCTTCAGAGATTAGGTACGAAAAATGATCACGTCTTTTTTTCCTTTCGTTCTTTCTTTCGTTTCTTTTCTTTTTTGAGGAATGTAGCGGGTGTTATTAAATATTATGAAAGCTACAAAAAAAGTATTACGTTTCTGAAATCATTAGACAAAAAATAAGATTTACTTTCGTTTAACTGATATTTAAAAATATCTGTAAAACAAATAACTTTGAATGAAGATCTACAATATCTTTATTCAAAATTATTTGTTATGACTAATTTAAATATTAGTTCAATGTTCAATGTTATTTTATAATTTTATATCAGTTAGAATATTATTTATATATATATATATATATTCGTAATATTTATTTTTTTTATGTTTTGTAAAAAGGTGATTCCGTAAATAAAAGTATTATTATTATTGTTATTTGTTTTACATATATTTTTAACTTCAATTAAATAAAACTAAATCAGGCCGAAAGACCTCCGGTCGATAGCCGTTTCTCTTAAGAATATATATTTGTTTTAAATTGTTTCATGTATTGTATATTGAATTAAATATGTATGTATTCTTTGGAAATAAAGATGTTTGTATATATAAAACTAAATCTTCTTCATTGTCTAATGATTTCAGGAATGTAAAACTTTTTTTTTAATTTAATTGAACACGTATATTTTTTTTATAAAAAAGGGAAATAATATGCTACCAACATTTTTGTTGTGCATCATTTTTTTTTTTAAATTTTACATTTCCCTGGATATTTATCGCTCTCGTGAAAACCGTCACGTTCGATTCAACAGCTCGCATATTATAAAATTCATCAGGAGCGTAAAGCGCGATGCAATTATATCCGTTTTCGAAAATGTTTCAGCATTGGCGGACTGTCATTAATTGTCGTTTGTGTGCGTTAATTCGGCGCGATCGAAACGCGGGTTTTCACAGCGTCAGCTAATAAACACATCGATAAGGTTAATTTATGGAGTAAAGCGCGCTCCGGCTTTTCGGCTAATTCGCTAAATTATCCCGATGATGGGAATATAACTCATCTATTATGCGCGACGATTGACAAAAATTACACAAATATTGAACAGTAAATAACCCGGCGAGTGTTTCTAATCTCCACAACGTATTTTGAACATGATTTAAATAATTTATTGGATTAATGGTTTTAATATTTAGACATTGGTAGTTCATATTGTATGAAATAAATATGAATAAATTATTAAAAATCAACCAATAAAACACAGATTAGATTGAATAACTTTAAATTCTCCGAAACTAGTCGAGAATTTAAAGTTATTCAATTGTTTACCTATCATTTGATAATTGATAATTATGATGTTTCTTTTTCCTCTATCTTGTAATTGGTTTTCTTTTATTTAAATTGTGAATCCGTAAATAAATGAAATAATAATAATGAAATGACTTTTTTAAAATGTTTTTACTATATGAATGAAATGTGTGTTTGAAAACATTTCATCCGGCTACCCCAACCTCTAATATATCATTGAATTTACAAATATTTAATTCTTGAACTGAAACGTTTATTTCATGTTTTTTTTTATTTAGACTAAACAATATATAACGGAACATAATTTTTAGCAATCAATATTTTTCATTAATATTTACAGTCCGCGCTTAATAAACGTTTATGCGCGGGCGTAAATTAAAACGAATCGTCCTTAAATCAACCCCCGCCTCGCTTTTCGATTCCGCATTACCGTTACGCTCACATATTTTTTTTTTTTCATTGCTTTCCTTCCAAATTACCTGTAAATTCAAATTTATCCCCCGCAATATTTCACGAATAAATCGCCGCGCGATTTACCTTAATGCTTCTTTTTGGGCGCTTCTTCTTTTTTTTTCCCGGGTGTATGTGGCAATTTAATGCCCTTATAAATATCGGCGCGCGCTTTTTGAGCGTAAAGAGTTTTAATTAAGTGAGCGCACACGCGTAATTGGATTTTTCGCAATTTTTTTTCCGCCTTTCGCTTTAAAATTAAAAAGTTTCTTAATAAAGCACGTCAAAGTCGGCCGGTGCGGTGGCGCGAGCGGATTGATTTGTTGGAGAATTATTAATAAAGGCGGAATAGAAGTGAAGATGAAAAAAAAAAAAATAGAATTTAACAGTTTTTTTTTAATTGAAATTTTATTAAAAATAATAAGAATAGATAATAATAATAAAGGTGTATTCCACGAAATCTAAATCCTCCTCTCACATTTCATTACAGCGAACTTACTAAATGTGTTCCAATGTATAGACTCTATTGATGCGAGGAGTGAAACTAGGTGGATTGGCATATCTGGCGGCCATTATAGTTAGCGAAGGGGTAACTATAAGCACGAAGATTTCTATTATTTAGTCACGAAGGGGAAGTTCGGGGATAAATCAATGAACGGCACTCTTCAGTAGCATTGTCGAACTGAAGAACCGGCTCTCGAAACAATAGGTAGATCCTATAGATCAAGGAATTTTAAGAAACGTAAAAAAACGTTCTTTTATTTAAAAATAGTGTATTATGGAGTTTCATACAGTATAACCATCGACAATTATTTATCATACAACAAAAAATGTTTATTATATAGTTCAAAGTCTGGCGGAGTATTTATCCGAGAAGTAGTTATTTCAATGGATGTTTGTTTTAAAGTACTGTCGTAACGTAAGAGTAGATAAAGAGAAATTAATTAATTAATTGAGTAAATTCATTATTTTCACATTCATTTTCATTCAATTTAATTTAAATAATTACTTATCAATTTAACTCACGTTCTATTTATTTCAATTTAATTTAAATAATTACTCCTCAATTTAATGTTTGTTTCGTACTTCCAAATTACCCGTATTTGAACAAAAGTTTAAGCTTGAGCCAATAACTTTTATCTCCCCTGAATTTATTTTTGTGTTTCGCCGTGCCTTATCGCAACGAGACGAGCCGTATCGAGTTGAACGTTGCGTTACGTCAGAGTTATTACTCAAAGTGGCGATGGTCGGTCGTTTTGGCGACGACGGGGGAGGGCAGTGACTCGAAAGTGGGCGCCGGAAGAACTCGTTAAGAACCCTCCCGGTGTGTTAGAGCATCTGCATATTATGACATACAACACACACACAGAGAAAACCGTAATAGCGCATGAATATTCGTAATTAAGGCGAAATTTCTCGAGTCTAGACGCAGCGCGAAAGAAATGTCAACAAGCTTAAGAAACTAGCGGCTTGAATTCATATTTCTGTTTTTTTATATAAGTAAGGATGTATTTATTTATGAATTTACAATATTATATTTAAAGGTATCTTCATGATATTGAGCAAAGATTGCTCTTTGAGAATATTCAAAAAACAAATAATACCCTAAATCTAAATTTTTTACATATTTTAATTTTAAGCAAAAATTACATATTAATACATAATTAATGTACAATTCACAAATTGACTAACATATCAAACACATAAGGTAAAACAAAGAAGATTCACACAATTATTTAAATTACAATGAAATTAAACGAGGAACATTTCTGGCAATGATCAATAAAATTCAATCAATCCCTTTTTCCAACTGCAAAAATTACTTACACTGTAAGTTTTGCAAACATATATTGAAGCAACTACTTCCCGAGTATATACCCCACCGGACATTGGATTACACAATAGATATTTGTTTTTCATGAAACTGTAGCTAAAACCTACAGTAACTAACCAAAATAAGAAAAGACGCTGTGTTAATTAATGTGTGAACATGATATTCGACATTTGCCAGCTTGGGCTGACCCAATAATCCATCGCCGAGGAAGAAGAGAGCATCTTCCCCAACTTATTTGTATATATATTCTATTGTAAATATTTGTTAATTTTTGAAGTCATTAAGCTGACAACCAAGTAAGAGTGAAGTTAAAATAAAACGCAAAGTATTAAAAATGTATTTTATATATTCGAACAACCAATATTGAAAGTCGTTACAATTCGTCGTCTTACAATATACACTATCTTTCAAGACAACTCAACAAATATATATAAATTTCCACGTTTGACAGCTAACCAGAATAATAAATAAAACGTCTATTATTATAGATTATATAGTAAAATAAAGTATGTCTTGTTTCTTTAGATTTAATTCCTATATAAATTTATAAACACATAGATTCTCAGTATTAAGCGTAGAAAATCCCACAACTATCTTATAAATCCATATTAAACCAACAGGAAACAGAAAGTACATATCATAAGAAATAAATTCTACAGTTTGCGTATAGTTTTATCTTTTATCGGGATTACTTTATTCGCGCTCGGTTTTAAAGTGGGGGCCCTCAAATCCGAATTTGCTAGCGATTTTTCAATAACGTATGTCCGTCTGAATTGAGTGTGTTTATTTGAACCGGAAGCGCGTTTCGGTTATCAGCGCGAAAACAAGCGCCGTAATAACGGAAATTTATCGCCTCGAGCGTGAAGCCGGTTTGAAATACCGAGTTGGCTGTGAAAATGCAATAAAAGCACGCGAAACAAAAGCGAAAACGCAACGATTTATGTTAGATATATACACACACACACACCGGTTTTTATTTTTTAATAAAGAAGAAATAAAATTCTGAAAGAGACGATGTAACGGCCTCAAATGTTTGATTTATATATTTTTTTTGTAAATTAAACGTGGATTAATAAAAAAAAAAAAAAAATTAGGGCTGAAATTAAAATTAACATAAAAAAATAATATACTGTACTTTTTCGTTTTTGAACTAGCGAGAGAAATTACGACATTACTTTTGACCGGATTTTCAATACTTCTCAGTTAATATATCCATTTTCGTGGATTTAAATTAACCACAACTACAAATGTTTGTGTTCCAAGTTCAACTAATCATTTAATTAATTACATACTCCTTTATAATAAATAATAATAATAATTATAAATTCCTTTATTAAAAAGAGGTATGATACAATATATATATATAAAAGTGTAGGCGAAGTTCAGTTAGCATTACCTGTTACTGTTCTTTCACTTAACTTACTTACAACATAGCAAGTAATATATATACAGAGACGTTTTTTATCAGTATACATTAGGGGAAGTGTATAGCTGCAAAAAACGCGAGTCAAACGCAATGCGTGTATGTTTAATTGCTTATTTGGCATATGTGTGTTCAATTGCGTGTTATAGGCAACTAAACACACATACATCAATGCGTTTGACTCGTGTATTTTGCAGGTATACATAGGGGAAATGTATACTGTTAAAAAAAAGCTCTCTGTATATATTATCAAAAAAAAAACCTTTATACCCATAAGAGTAGAGGGGTAGCAAGTAATACAAGTAGTATTTGTCATATTCTGAGTTACGAAGCTCCTCATTTTTACTCATGGCTTTAGCCAGAAACTTGTGTGTAGATATTGATCTTCTAATGTAAAACTTGTTTTTGTTTAATTCCACATTATTTACTTTAAATAATTTTCAGTTTTTTTTTAATACGAAAAAACCAATTTCCGAAACTTATCACAAAGGGCACGCTCAAACGCGCCGAAAAAAGGAGGGCCAATAAATGCCAAATTGTTGGGGGCCCCCGGCGTCGCCTGTTCCGCCCTTCGAATATAAATTGAACATTTTTGCATGTAAAGCGGCCACTTGGGACCTCCCGCGACATCCACCGTTGGTGGTGATTCTTCATGGTAAATTTTTAATAGTGCAGACGAAATCGCTCTGCGGAAAGAGTGAATCTAAACGACCGTTTATTAAATTTTTAATAACGCGAGTATAGTAATAAATATTATAATATTTTTTTTGCAATACGTAAAACTAAGTTTCAGATTAAATAAATATTAATTCCCTGAACAGAAAGACCTATGGTCAATAGCTCTTATTTGGGAATATATTATGAAAATATTTATTAATTATACTATGTGAGATTATATTCAATATATTATTTTTCAATTAAATAAAACACGTATATCCCGCAACCCCAATATTCCTTCAAAATACAAATTTGCTACTTTTAGTATTTTTCATTATCTCAGATAATAAAGAATTAATAGTAGTATTAATTTCCCTCTACTTTTTTGTTGGAAAAATATATAAGTGTGTATCTTATTTTTTTTTCCCGATTGAAGAGGCTATTATTTGGTGAAACTCCATTATTTAAACACTTTTAAATAAAACACAATGTTTTCATGTATTTCACAATATTTATTACAGAAGACCGCCTGCTGATGGTACCGAAACATTTGCAGCGGTGTTCTGAAATAAATATTGTGAAACTTATAAAAACATTATGTTTGCTGGTTATATAGCATATAAGGCGAATCAACTCATCCAATTAGCAGGACAATTAAGCCAATTAAACGCCAACTATGGATACATTTCCAGGATATTGTCTTGATAATAGAGACAAATGCCAGAGTCTAACGTATTTATAAAAAAGTGAGAGGGAAATATTAGAAAATAAAGAGAAACAATCATATTACATTAATGTTTTACTAAAGAAAGTTTCAATTTCTATTTATTATTCCCCCTGCTATTTAAATAATTCTACAATTTTTCGAAGCAAACAATTTGGTCATATTTATTCTGTCGCGCTTAACTGTGCGATAATTTGCTCAGGTCAGAAAGGACCAACAACCCGTGCCGCATGGAGTTGATTTTTATTATTCGCTATTAGGCATTATGAATTAATTAAAATCTTGACTGATCTAATATTAAAAGAAAAATAGAGTGACTTACATTTAAAAAAAATAACATTAAGAATTTAACATTAAAAATAATATATTATATATATACTATAAAAAATAGTTAATTAAATAAACTGAAATTTAAATTAAATTACAAATTTAATTTTGTGATTATTTCTATAAGTTATTTGAATAAGGAGATGGAAATAGATGTATCAATGTCAGTGTGTGTGTCAGTGAGTCAATTATACACCACACACATACGCAAACACAAACACATCCAACATTACATCTTAATAATAGAAACATCCGTGCACTCCCTTCCCTCTCTCCCCCCTTTCCCCGCCGGCAAACACATCGCTTAATTAATTAATCGCCCGACCGTCGGCAATTAACGTAATTAAAATATTTCAGAGTGATTAACCTTTTTAGATTAATTGCGATTAAATGTTCCAGGGGGGCAGCGCACAGCTAAATTTGTGAGTAAATATCGCACGTGCCCTGGAAATTAATTTATTCAGGGGATCGGATACATTATCGGGAATTACTTTCCGGCTTTTAATGAAACAAAACCCGGCGCGGGAAAGGAGGAGAGGCGAACGCCGGTTCGCGCACTGTTTCCAAAACGGAATTAATTCCGCAAAAGTTGCTTGCGCGATTCCAATTGCTGTATAATGCACAACGTAACTCGTTAAATTTTATTATTCTTGAAGTATAATTCGTTCGAAATGGACTTTAATTAAAAAAAATATATCTTTCCAAAATGTAATAATAGTCTTAATAGGAAAAAAGTACTTAATCACTAGATAATTTAAATAAAATGAAAATTGAAAATAATTTATGCAATTGAATAATTAATCAATTATTTTCCCTTCAGTTGCTGTAACTTTTTTGGCTTACGTCATCCGAGAAACGTTCCCAAACGTGAAATACACAAAGCATAGTTGGAAATCAGTAAGTGTTCCCATTTAAGATTTTAAAGATAATCACCTTTTGCGCCACCCCTAAGGAGTGGCAGTGAAATATTTTGCAGCATCGGATGTCCCCTCGAAACCAGTAATATTTTGTTCAAAACATTTTTTTGTACGATGCATATTTGTCGATATATTCCAATGGATGAATTAAAATGGGTCACCCACGGAACCACCGTGCTTACTCTTTGGACGCCTTTTGTTCAGATTTAACTTTTTAATTTTTACGCCATCCATCACGATTTAAAATAAAATATTCTGATAAAATGTACATAATTCTTGGTGTAGTATGCGAATTTGGAATACAAAAATATGGGGGGAGGTTTGGGGGTTTCTTATATAATCGAATGTCCCCCTCGAAGCCATTAAATTTTGTCCGAAACATTTTTTTTGTATGATGTATATTTTTCAAAAGTGGAATATCTTGACAAATATGCTTCATGCATGGATGAATGCATGGATGAATTGAAATGGGTCACCCTGTACATCAGTATTAACAAAATACTCTCTAAACTTAACACACACTGGAATATGGGTGTGCCTACATTTCGCTGCATTCTTAAATGGCCCTTCATTCTTTCTTTTAGTGCTTCAATAATCCAGTGGTGCGATAGTTAAGGCTCGTCCGAAAGGAGAGCCGATTATTAACCGAGACGGCCTAATTGAAATGGATTGTGGCGCCGCAAAGCCCGGCAAAGCGGAAACGTAAGCTCCGCGCCGTAAAACACGCTTTAGTGCCTGCTCCGACGGCGCCCCCTAGCGCCAGAGTCACGCTTCTTTATCCCGGCCGTAAATAAATAAATAAATCGGTAAATAAATAACGGGGGAAAAACCGCGAGCCGGCTTTAAGCCGAAACTAAATAACAGCGACGATCAACAAACACGGGGAAATGTAAAATGATTTCAAATGGAGAAATAATGTTTAGTGGACAAATAAATCTTCAGTTGGTAACTAATTACAGAACATCAAAATCTGATTTCAAATATATTACATTAATATATTTATTTGTCTTTATTTATTTGCCAATTTTTATTACAAATTAAGCTATTGATAATAATTGTCTTTAATGAGGTTAAATCTGGCACTTAAAGCAGACGTAGACGAAGAGTTGGACGTATAAATAATGTATACAAAGGAGGAGATTTTTATGGTATGCATTATGGTTAAGTATAATTATTCATAATTATACATGTTGCACTTGACATAATAGTTGACAAATATAATTTATTTCTGATGGGAAGAGTGTAAATTGGGTTGACTATATTACCATTAGAAATCGTAGCCAATCACATCGCACCTAATGCTTTGATGCGTTCCTGAACAAATCGAAAATAGGAAAATTTACATTGAGTACATTCTAGCATGTTCGGTGTTACATAAAACTCTCTGTATATGGTTTGTTATTGTTTACTGTCAAAATAAATAAAAAGTTAGAAAGGGGTGGAACACCAAACAGAATCACCATATATATTTATTTTGTAATGAGAATGGATATGTTGTAGTTTTTGTAATTTATATTATAAATTATTTGTTAGGTTTGATAGAGTAATTCCAATAAAGTTTTTATTTTATTTTGATATGTATATATATATATAATTCAAAATAAAAAAAAAACGTTATTGGAATTAATCCATCAAACCTAACAAATAATTTATAATATAAATTACAAATATATATATATGTATATATATATATATTTCAAAATAATTTTCATTCATTAAAGTTTAAAGTATGTTTTTTTTTAAATAATTGTATACAAAATCAATATTAATTTCAACATTCCTGAATAATAATAAAAAAAAACACACCGAATTTATTTCTCCCCCGAGGGAATATCCGAACGACGCGAGTGCATTTTTCCTTCGATTCCGGGGACGCTCGTAATTGAGGGGAGGATAAAGTGGACACTAAAAACAACCCTCCTAATGGAACGCGCTCATACAGTAAATACGTAAAGGAGGGGGGCGGGGGATGGGGATTCCGTATGCGTCAGCACTTTCCATTAGATTTTCATATCTTCGTCGTTGCTTTTCCTTATTTATTTATGTTTATGCGAAACGGCAGAAGAAAAAAAATTGTATGATAAAAGCGCGCGCCGACTGGGGATTTCTTTAAGGGATTAATGTGTAAGGGATGTTACTTTTGAGATTTAGGCAATGCCTGAGGCCCATTTTCGGGAATGGGAGCCTGTTTGTCGTTGGGATTTTATAAGGAGGAATGGAATGGATTTTGTTTGTGCTTGTGTTTATATTAATGTCGCGGTGAAATATGATTGACGTATATATAAATTAAACGAAAATATCGTTTAATTTAAAATTCTTAGAAAACAAATAATGGGATGGATAAAATTAATATAAATATAACGTATTCTGAATTTCTGAATGTCGGATTTACAAAAAAATAAAACTTTATTTTTTCGTGCGAAAATGTGTTTGTAAATATAGTTACAAATTGATTTAGAATGATTAAAAAATAATGGCATTAAACTAAAATTAAGACGATAAACACAACATGAGATATGAGCGCAATCGTTTATAAAACATTTGAACAGTGCCGATTTAGAGCCCCGTGGGATACCAGATGAAGCAATGTCTATTATTAGACATTTGTTAAAGTACTTTAATAATAATTCTTTATTGAACGGGCGAGCCATTTACAATTTGACTAAAAATATAAAACATAAATTACACAAATAGCATATACATATGTAAGTGGGCAAGCTAACATTTAGTGTACAATATCCGCGAGACTCCTCCTAATTATATTTACTTATGTAACATAAGCCATAATGTCACAGTAGCTAAAGGGAAAATAATTTATTAATTCATTATTCTCAAATTATTTTTATTTAATTTAAACCTCCGTTTTTTCATAAAATGTAAAAAATATTAACCCATTCACAATTTTGGAAAATTTTATATTTTTTTTGTGAAAAGGTCGATTTTTGTTTATTGTTTGTATATTCTAAATATAAGAAAATCATAATTTATTTTTGTTTCAGCAGTAGCTTTATTTTATTTTCTGATAGTATTAATTACACCTTCCTCTTCTAGAAAAAGCAACAAACAACTATCAACAGTTTTTGAGATATTTTTAATTTTAGTTGAAAATACAAAAGTTCAAAGTTAATTTTCAGATTATATAAAAATTAGAAATCACCTTATTCATCATTTTTGAGTTATTTTCAATTAAAAACAAAAAAAGGATAACAGTTATTAAAAAATGGTAGATATATTTAATAAAACCCTCTTATATTTTAGCTGCAATGATTAAAAAAAACCTATAAGGTTTTTTAACAAGAAAAAATATCTAATAATCTAGCACCATAACCTTAAATGACTCCACTTTATTATAAATAACACCCGCCATACATTTCCGCTTTTCAATTTCGAACGAACTAATACAACAATAAATCCCCATTTATATACATATATGTAGATATATCCGCATGCACGTATGCAAATATCGCAATATCCCTCTCGCGTTTTCCACTTTTAACTTATAGTTTATGTGCAGAGGCGCGCAGTCCTTGCGTAAGGATAATACATTATTCCTGCGGGACGCGAGCGCTCGCGTCCCGTTATTTCCAACCTAAACTGTGTTTGCATATGTATATATGTGTGTGTGGAATAAAGTTTGCTTGCTCAGAGAGATTATATTTGACGCCTAGGACGAGGATATACGGATTGTTGATAGAGGAAAACAGGCTAGAGTAAAGTTAACGTTCCTCGTTTTTTGTCTTCAGTGTACAATGGGAGGGAGCGGAGCACGAAACACGGGATTAACGGGGAAAAAGTGATTTGTTGTTGAAATCTGTTTGTATGGAGTTGAAGTTGTTTCTTAATTAGAATAATGCATTATTACTATATTTGAAATTTTAAAGGAGATGAAAATAAGTTTTGTAAGGGTTATCAAAGTTTTTATGCCGTTACATAGGATAAGTCCATTATAGATTTATCTATTATTTATACTTGTTTATAAAACTTTAAAGTATATACATAAAAGAATAAATAAAACTCAGATTGTAAGTTTTGAGTCTGCCTCTCATTTAACTCATCCTAATACGAAAAACCGGACAAGTTTGATAATAACTACTTTGTAATTGAAATTAAAAATTCAACCACCTGACTGAATTTATTTAATCAATAGTACAAATGATGAAAATACAAGGTGGATAAACGATTTTCAATTAAAACAACAAGAAAGTCAGGAGTGGGAATGGGGGCAAACAAATCTTTTAATACTCCTGCGAGGACATCCAGCACGTGCTAAAGTAAGTTAAGCCGTCAGGACGTCAGTAGTTTCCGCTCCTTGGGGCGGCGCGCGCGAAAGCAGGTGGCTTTCATTGCCGAACTGAAAGAAAGACGTATTTATATCGGAGAGAGCGAACGCCCGAGAGGAAACTTCTCAAATTTATATATCTTCTTTTGTGTTCGGGGAAAAGTCATGTCGTCGTCTGTTGGCAATTTCGTGACCAAACGGAAAAATGTAATAATAATATATATATATATATATATATATATATATATATTTCCGTATTTTCAGCTTGCTTTCATAAAGGAATTGTTGTTCGGCTTTTATTTGGAAACTAATATACACTCGCAGCCTGCGGTTCTTAAATATATTTTGAAATAAATCATCAAATACACAAATAATGCGAATGTGAAAATAACTTACACGCATTTATTAGAGTTGTTTGAAATAAATTAACTTATCGCTGAATTCATCTCAGAAACATCCCTAAACATATATTTATCCTAACTAGACATTATCTTATATACATCTATCTATTCTTTATCATCTATTCATAAAATACGAAAATCACTTTTTATTTTCGCGACAACTCGATCGGCACACATTTTCAAAGATAAATTTTCGCAGAAAGACCTCGAGTCGATGAAAATTATTTAAAGTGCTGTATTATACAATTAATTTAATGTATAAGTCGCTGAATAAAGATAATATTTAAATTAACACTTTTGCCAAAACGATTTTTGAAGATTTAAATAAAATTGGTCCTCGACACCCAATACGGGTAAAAGAGGATAAGATTAAGAAAGAAAGAATAAAATCGGTTTTATATGTAAGTCTTACTATTTTTTCAGTATAACAAATGCTGTTTCTTTCTTATTATGGTATTTATCTATTGTAAAATTGTAGTAAGGGTTGTTGCTACAATTTTTCAATACAATAATACCATTATAAGAAGGTAAAGGTGACTTTTTTTGCTTGAAAGAAAAAAAAAAACGTAAGATATTTCTTAATTATAATAAAATGGTTAAAAATCGCGTTGGCACAAAAGTGTTAATTTATATAAAAAAAACTGAAAGATCTGAGTAAATTTTTTTAGTTCACGTTTGTAATGGCTGTGATTTCACTCTACAAATTTTTAAATAATTGGTTTGAATTCTAATGAGAAAATTAGATATTTTCATGAAACTCTTCAAAAATGTGTAAATTGAGGAATTTTGGGCACTATTTCTACAGGAATGAAAAAAGCGCGACAAAAGAAAACATCTCGAGAATGAAAACGTTTGAAATTCTATGAGTTTCCATTTCCTCAAACTTTAGACAAAGGGAAAAATCGTAAATAAAAAGGAAACATCGCGAAGATGGATACGTTTGGTATTGTGCTTACATGCTTAGAATTTTAAATACAAAAATAACATTTCTTCCATTCACATCACTTGAAACGCTAAGTTTGGTTTCTAGAAAATTTATTGAAATACCCACAGGAATAAAAGAAATCTACAAAAGAATACATCGCGAGGATGGAAACGTTTAGAATTCTATGAATATACATTTTCTCAATCTGAAATAAAAGTAACTCTGCAATTCAACAATTAAGACTTGAAAAAAATAAATAAAAAGATTTTCAGTTGAAATAAATAAACAAATGGAAAAATCGCGAAAAAAAAAATGTGAGGATGGAATCGTTTGAAACTGCCATTCTAACATGCATTTCTATCCTCATAATTTTTAATAAAGAAATAACATACCTTCCATTCA
This sequence comes from Philonthus spinipes, assembly GCA_963082785.1. NCBI lineage: Eukaryota > Metazoa > Arthropoda > Insecta > Coleoptera > Staphylinidae > Philonthus > Philonthus spinipes. The sequence continues at coordinate 26,365,671 of OY720307.1, read as the reverse complement.
CATCACTTGAAACGCAAAATTTGGTTTCTAGAAATTTTATTTAAATACATACACGAATGAAAAAAGATCGACTAAAAAACATCGCGAGGATGGAAACAGTCGGAACTGTTGTGTTTCCACTTTCTCAATTTTAAATAAAAAATAAAATTGCTTATATTTACATTCTTTAAAAAATAAACACTGGAGCGAAATCTGATTTTTATAAATTTAGTAAAAATAAATACGCGAATAGAAAAAACTTAAAAAAAATCGCAAGAATGGAAACGTTTGGAACTGTTATACCACCATGTGTTTCCATCCTTACAATTATAAATACAAAAATAACATTCGTTCTATACACATTATTTGAAGCGCTAAATTTGGTTCCTAGAATTATCATTGAAATACATACACGAATGGAAAATGATTGACAAAAAAACATCGCGAGAATGGAAACGGTTGGAATTGCACGAGTTTTTTTTTTAATTTAAAGTTGGGAAAATAACTTTAAATTAAAAAAAAAACATTGCTTTTATTTACATTAGAGCAAAATCTGGTTTATATAAATTCAGTTGAAATAAATACACGAAGGAAAAAATCGCGAGAAAAGTAAAAATAGCAAGGAAAAAAAAAAACGTTTGGAACTGTTATACCTCTATGCGTTTCCATCCTCAAAATTTTAAATACAAAAATTACATTCCTTCTATTCGCATTACTTGAAATGCTTATTTTGGTTTCTAGAAATTGTATTGCAATGCATACTCGAATGGAAAAGGATTGACAAAATAAAACATCGCGAGAATGAAAAGCTAAATTTTATTCCTAATTTTTAATTGAAATAATTCCACCAATTATCAACTTGAATATTGTTCTGTGATCAGATGGCCTTGCGCTCAATCTGGAATATATTGACAGGATTTGTTCAAAATCGCGAACAAGAAATCAGGTTTCTATAAATTTAGCAGAAATAAATACATGAAGGGAAAAAGCTTGAAAAAAGAAAATATCGCGCGGATGGAAATTTTAGGAAAAAAAAAAAACAGGTTTCTATAAATTTAGTAGAAACAAATACACGAAGGGAAAAAGTTTGAGAAAATATCGCGAGGATGGAAATTTTAGGAAAAAAAAAACAGGTTTCTATAAATTTATCAGAAATAAATACACGAATGGAAAAAGAGTAAGAAATGAAAATATCGCGAGGAATTACTTACTACTTTATGAACTACTATTTCGCGAGTTTCCATCCTCGCGATTTTATTCTGGTTCTTGACTTATTTCCATTTATTTATGCGTTCAACGAAAACGTTAAGATTTATTTAATTCAAATTACGTTTTATTTATTTATTGTCATTTAAAGAAGAAGGTCCTGATATTATTAAACTTAATTTAAATGAAATAAACCTTCAAATTTTCGTTAAAAACATCAGCTAATACAAAAAAGACGAAAACCTAAACAAAATACAAGGAACTACCGACATCAACAACAAATAATATATTAAAATAAACAATGTGTACAATCTTGTAATTTCAACAAAATAAATACATTAAAAAAAATAATCGCGAGGATTGAAATGCACGAAATGGCGGCTCCTAAAGTTTCCATCCTTGCGATATTTTCTTTTCTCACTATTTTTCTCTTCGTGTATTTATTTCTACTAAATTTAGAGAAACTGAATTTTGTGTTCGCGATTTTGATATTTTATCACGCTATTTGTGTTTTTGTGTGTGTGAAACACATTTATAAAAAAAAAAAAAAAAATACTATGTTTTTATCACTAAATATATACAGGTTTTACACAAAATATTTATGCATAAGTATTTTATAAGATTATTACTTGATAATGAAGCTCATAGTGTCGAAACTTAATTCGTAAAAAAATTAATAAAAAGTGGTAAAAAAACATAGTAATTTTTTCATTGAATTTTATATGGATTACCACGTAGTAACGGTCGGAAGCATCGTGATTATAAAACAAGGTTTCAAGTGACTGTTGTCAATAAAATGTGAATAAAATAAAATTTATTTTTATTATCAAATAAAGGGGATTTGAATAAATCAGCAGCCCGCACAAAAGCCGCACACACTGCGACATATTTTTATTTTAACGCAAACACACAAAGGACACACAGGAATGAGAAATCGAACCTTGGTTTAATTCGCCGTTCTCGGAATTGAACTTTATTGGAACTTCCCCCGCGCTTAATCCGTGAATAATGGCAAGACGGTCTGGGGGAGGCGGTGATTTGTTTACCTTGCGGGCGCGCCTTCTATCCGCGTCTGTTTTATTTTATTCGATCCTTTAGTTTGACTGTTATTGTTAGGTAAAGTTTCCCCGGCACGAAGATTAAACCCGGAATTTCCGGACGTTTATTGGATCGGAAGATTTAAATATAATTCGCAAGATTGGAGATCGGAATTCGCTGCGAATTATCGTAATCTCTTTGTAATATTTGTTTGGAGTGAATTGAGATTGAAAGATTTTCACGGTTGACAATTTTTTTACAAACCCAATAAAAATAAAATTGAAGTGAAATAAAATAAATATTTTTTTTTTGCTTCAGGATAGAGTTTAAATGTAGAGGTAGTAGAGAGAGTGAGGAGGTACGAAATGAAGATGTGTGGTTTAGGGAATGAAAGAGTAGTGAAAGAAGTGTGGAAGTCATATGTGAGGGTATATAAATGTGAATGGAGGATGGGTCGGGAAAAGATAAACCATTATGACAGACCACGATTGCTAGAAGCGAACGAGTGGTTGGAGAACGATATGAATGTATGTGGATGAAGGAAAAACTGAAAAATGTAGGGAAACTCGATATACAAGTGTATTAGAAAGAGTGGGTATAACCCAAGCAAGTATATGGTAGAATATTAATAAAGAAACAATCCAAGCTTTTATTGTTTCACTTAATAACAAAACAAACCAAGTGTTTTATCATTTTTAATTTTTTAATGTTAAATAACAGCGAATCGAATCGAGAAGAAGCAATTTTTAAATAACTCATTTCTGTAAAAACGAAATACTGTTTATATCTCAACACACAATCATTCTTAGTCCGTGTTATTTCGTCCACTAAATCCGCAAAGTCAACTGAACGGGTGCACAGACCGAAATTAATGAACAACAGAGGATATCATCGATACGGATTAATTCCGCTCGACTGAATCGAAACGCCGATTCCTCCAATATATTTTTTTGCTTATTTATCCATCTTCTTGCATTATCTTGCGGCTTACGCTTCCCTCCCCTTGACGTTTCCGTCGACATCTCCTCCCCGGTTCCCAGACGATTGATTACCTGAAAATAAAAGAGAAATTGAATGAATAAAACGTTAAATTCCATCATTGCTGAATTAAGAATAACGAAAAAGATACAAGTTTTGTGGTTTTATTATTTTCTATCCGTGGCCTTTTAATCCTGTGCGTCTTTTTTACAGTCAGAGAATTCTGTGGCCACAAACGAATTAAAAGGATTACAAAATAACGATGATTTGTTGGAAGAAATATTAAGGGAAATTAACGACGGACAAAAACGCCTGTCCAATGTTATTCTTTTTGATGCACCCAAATCTCTCGCTAAACATACCGAAAATAAAATTAAAGATGATTCTAATTTTGGTTTTCTTATTGAAAAATATTTGATTATCAAGGAAAAGCAATTGAAAAAACTCTGTAAATTGGATTAAAACACGAATACGAAAAGTATAGGAAAATCCTCTTTACATATTTAACAATTTCCGCGCGTTCCACTTCCTCCATCTCCTTATTATTATTTTTTTCTGTAACATCGTTTTAATTGACGCGCGTCTTGTATTTTTTTATTATTTCACCGTTCCCTCCTCGAAATTTCGCAACCGAGAGAAAAATGTCACGTTCGCGCGCGCCGAAATTCGCGACGCTCCTTAATTAAATAACTAATTAATTGGAAAACTCGCGCGATTAATTAGATTTTCCGAGCGTTAATTATTTTGTTTTTCTTTTTCTTCGCCTCCGTTGTTTTTTTTTTGCCAGCTCTCCCTTATTTTATAATTATGAATTTCACACCGTTGAAATGTGATTCGTTTCTAAAACGAAATAATAATTAACGGAACGATTTATTTATGCCAATATTTTTATTTGTGAATTTGCAGCATTATATTTGCATGTTAAGTGAGTTTGTTTTTTGAATTATTTAGCATTTTTATTGGAGTCAAATCTGACGACCCGTCGAAAATAACATAAATTTAGAGTGCCGTGGAAGGTTTGAGGATGTATAGGATTTAAAAAAATCGGCATTATCTCCTTATATCTGTTTTTTTATTGTTCTCATTCACATATTCTACCAATTTTTAAATCAATTATCCCTCCGTAAATAATGTATATATTTTGTGTAAAATTATTATTAAGTTACTCTTAGTTTCATAATGAAACGCTGTTATCAAAATTATAGTCTCTAAATTAAAAAAAAATGGTTTTATTAAATTATAATTTAAAAATGTGCTCATAATTAATTTATGAATGAAGGTTTTGAAAAATAGATCACTTGATTTGGTTTTATTTATTAATTCGTTTATATTACTCGACTAGTTTCGGCGTACATCAAGATATAAAAAAAAATTAAATAAAACAAAACTAAGTGATTTATCTTTCAAAACTTTCATTTTTAAATTTATTATCGTACACCAATCACTTAATTAAGCTGTTCGGAGTTTAATTAAGTGATTGGTGTACGATAATAAATTTAAAAATGAAAGTTTTTAAAAATAAATCACTTCGTTTTGTTTTACTTATATTTTAGTTTAATTAAGTGATTGGTGTACACTTAAGTTTGGTAGACTATATAGTGCTCAATGCTCCACTGTATAGTCTACTAAACCGCACCTTAAGCTTATTTTTAATTATTGTAATTATTAAAATTCTTTTTAAATAAGGATTCAGTAAAATTGAATATTTTCTAAAGGTTATATTAATAACACCAACACAAAAGTTCAATTATTTCGTCTCAATGTAATCATTAAGCAAATTGATTAATAATACAAAAAAACGTAAATCCAATTTAAAATCTGAATGAGAAAAATCCCCCCGGGTTCATTTTCCTTGCGTTTCCAATCAAAATTTCGATTAATCGCAATTCGGAAAGGACAATGAAGAGTCATCGCCGACACGACGACGAGTATACGTGTACTGGCACGTATTGCACTGCTAAAACATAAATAGCGCACACGCACACACAGGCAAACACTCAGGATAAATGTAGGCTCGCACAAAATAGAATACCGATCGAAATAAAAAAAAAACCTCCAACACGCTCTCTGGCACGCATTTATTGTTCCCCTATGTGGGTGTTATAAGTCCGTTTCGAGTGGAAACAACAAATGGATTTCGATTCTGGAGTGAATTTGCATTCGTTTAGTTGGTGGTTTTTTGTTGTTTGTTGTTGCACCTCGAATGAAAAAAAAAAAAAACGTGGAAAGCAAATTCACAATTTGTATTCTGAAAAAAAAACGCGTTCGTGTGAAAAGGTGGAAAAAAGAGGGGATGGATTCAACAAAATACGGTTTACGTTTTGTACACGCAGATGAAACAATGAGGGTTTACAAACAATTGGCGCCGAATGTGTAAAATATGAATGTGTAAAAAATAAACATGGAAGGAAAGAAAGTTAAAAAAATATTTAAAATTCTACTTATTACGACTACTGGAGAAGTAATAATTTATTATTACTACAACATCAGTAGTTATAAAAATAATTATATAACTAGAGTAGTTGTAATAGTATATTAGGCTCTTGGTGGGTATACCTACCTCTGGAGGGAGTGTCCCCGTTCAACAGAATACATTTTTGTCTGCTGTAGAAATCCACACGAAGGAACAAGTTTGCGTGAATTGCAAGGGGGAGCTCGTTTCCGTAACTAAGTACAAGGAATGATTATACACGATTTAAAAAACAGAGAAAAACTAAGCTATCTTGACTTGCTGTTTGACAGCGTGGTTAACCTTGCTGTCATCAGCAGCCTGCTTAAATATTCAGCAGACGACTTGAAGCATTTTTAAAGTCAACAATAAGTAATGTTTTAAAAAAGCAACTGACGATTCTAGAAGGAGGAGAAAAAACTAAGCTATCTTAACGCAAAGAAAAGAGTAGTACCTAAACAACCCACTGCCGGTATATCATGCGCTCAAGCGTACAGTTCGCTTGGTCCCATTTATAAAATCAACAATGAGTAAGGTTTTCAAAAAAGAGTTGATGAGTCCAAAAAGAGGCATTTGACAGGCTTGAGCATATGATTATTGTTAATCACTTGTAGTCACAATATATGAAATTTATAAAATATAACAGAGATTTTCGAAACGACAAAAAGGACAATAAACAATAGCGTAAAATTTCGTACACTCCTATTCAGTTTGTCAAAATCGTGTCAAATTGAAGCTAATAAAGTGATGGATTAAGTCATAAACGACCGTTTTTTTTTTCAACCAAACCGCCAGAATCCCCAACTTGTTATCTTTTATCTTTCTTCTTATTTAAAATACTGTGCCTCTTCTTGTCTCCCAATCCTTCTTTTCTATGATCTAATCAAAACTAACATTGTTAAACATCCTCCCCAAGAGAGTGTTGTCTTAATCATCGTGATAGTTCTGTTTTAGTTGATATTTTAATAATAGTCAGCAGTTGGAAAGAAACATTATTCAATTCAACCTACTGTTATTTTTAATTTTAAACCCAAATAGTGAACCTGCGTATTTCACATTAATTGAGGCCACACTCAAATCTGGTGGAACGTTCCGAAAATAATTCATATTGAATAAAATAAGTTAATTCTTCATTATCCTCACCTCACCTAAACACACGTTGACACCGCTGTCGCCATTTTGAATATTCCCGGCTCAGTTTCGAAAGCAATTAAGGCCGCGAGTGGTAATTTAAATAAAACCCTCTAGTTCGCGCGGTTCGCCTACCCGAAGATAAAATATACAGTTCTCGGGGTCGTGGAACTGGGACTTGTTACGTGCACACTCTTAGTCGCTTAATTATTCCCGATGTTTGCCACCCTGTGTTTCAGTTACAGTTTCTAAGCACGGAAAGTGTGCAGACAATAAGACGGCGCTGAATTTCGAATAAGTTTACTTTACGCGAAACGAATCATTCAAAACGGTGGATTTAAGCGGGAATTAATTGTTATTATCCAAGCGAAAGTTTATTGAAGTTATGAAAACAATTTACGGATTTTAAAATTAAACTATGCATTTCTGCAGCATTTAATTATTTATACAAATATTTTTATTCAAACAATTAAAAAGTATGTATTCGTACTACGTAATTTTAATAAAATCTTCTATAAGTATGTTGCGGATAATCTTCTTAATTCTTATCTAATTTAGATTTATTGTAATATTTAAATAAAACCCTAAATTCACATTTAATGAAACGTTCAGCCAGCATTCATCTAGCGTATGGATAACTAGTGAAGGCCATTTCGATTTTTCGAACCTCATCAATTAGGCAAAAGGTGGCGTTTGCGTCGTCTTTAATTTATTATGATTAAAACCCTAAATGACGTGACGGCTCTCACTGGCTAATTATCCTCTCATCCACGTGCATCACTAAATATGTTAATAATGAAATTTGGCTCTAGTGCAAACCTATGCCAGGATTATTGATCCAAGAAAATAAAAATAAAACGAAGATTATTTTGAGCGACAAGGAATAAAGAAGTCCTTGCAGAGTGTCACGTCACATTTGGTACAAAATGAAATTGGTTTTGATACTATCTCTGTTTCTCTATTTTTTTTTTATAAAATGTCCTTTGCTATCATATCTTACATCTAAAAAACTTTCGTAGAAGAGGTTTATTATTAAATAAATAAAAAAAAGTGCTGAATACAATTTAAAATCAGAATGAGAAATTCATTTAATTTTTCTTGCATTTCCAATCAAAATTGAGATTAATCGTAATTCGGAAAGGATAATAATATTAAATAAAAATTGATTTGAAATTAATTTATTTAAAAACTGTGACCAAGTGAGTGAATACTCTGTTCTATGGATAATAATATTATTAATAATAACGTTTATTGTCCAACAGGTGAACATTCCCAATTACAAGGCAGTTACATAAATCATATATAGGTTATTTACAATTTCATATAAACAATAACAATAGTATGCGAAGTAACCCAATGAAAATACAAAAATACAATTTATTTAAATTCTAAGTTAAAAAAAAATAACAATGGACAATTAAAGTAAAGATGATGGAGGATTCGCAAAAAATCACACTCTGAAGATACTGTAAGAACTAAAAACATAATTTTGTAATGTCTTATAAATAGGACGCTCGCCTATAACGGGTTAAAAATAACAAAGTTTATAAATTTTTTGATTTATTATAAATCCACAAATCCCATAATATCACGTAAAGGTACACAGCAATAAATATCATTTAAACCGGTAAAGCCTCGCGATTACCGCAATAAGCTCGCCATTGTTCCCTTAAGGACTCCCCGAGAAGGAATACATTATTCCATCTCACTCCCCCCGCTGGCCCCCCTCGCACCGGTTCCTACTGTCTCCCGTGAATTCGCCCCCCGCGGGAATACGCTTCCTTAATTGTCAGAATTCGGCATTCATTCGGCTCCCATAAATTGCGACCGCATTGTTGCCGCCACAATGACGGATGTTTACATCCCCGAAATGTAATAATACACCCCCGTCGTGCTAACAAGTGAAGAAGCGATTGCCACCGGTTCGCTTTTTTCTCTTTTTCCGGTTGAAATCGAGACCGGAATGTTTGCTTATTCGAGTGCAGGAGTTTATTAGTGTTTGTTTGTTTTTGTAAGCGAAATTTGTTTGTTGATTGCGTTTAAATGCAAACTGTTTTATGGATGTATATTTTGTAATAACTTTACAAAAGCATACAATTATTATTTGAATAAAATTTAATTAAAAAATCTAGCAATAAAACAAAAAAAATAACACTGATTAAATTAAATAACTTTAAATTCCAGACCAGTTATTTCGGGTTATTTGTTATTCAATTTTCTTCGCAGTCCAAGCAAATCTACAAATAGCTCTATTGGTAGACTTGCTTGGACTGCGAAGAAAACTTTCTTCAATAAGTCTATGATATCAGACGTATCGAAGAAAGTTTTCTTCGCTTTTATTTCAAGTTCTCTACTAGCTCTATTGGTAGACTTGCTTGGACTAAGAAGAAAACTTTCTTCGGTACGTCTGATATCATAGACTTATTAAAGAAAGTTTTCTTCGCAGTCCAAGCAAATCTACCAATAGAGCTAGTAGAGAACTTGAAATACCCCAACCAATTGTATCGAAAGAACCTCGCTCTACGAATTATTTCCTCAGTGCTGAATAGGTCACAGGGAAAGTGAAGACCAGCCTCTGCACTTCTGGCCATCGAGATCTCCTGATTACACCCCATGTGACTATTTTTTTATGGGATTATGTAAAGAAGCTGTTTACATCCCGCTTCTGCCAACAACTCTGAATAATCTGCGAAACTGTATCATTGCTATCGTAGTTCAAATCGTTGATCATTGAAAAATGTTAATGTATTAAAAAAAACTGCGTCTTTTCATGGCTGCAAAGATTGTTAATTTTGGATTTGTAATAACTACGAATTTTTAAAAATGGCTTCATCATTTATAACAACACTTATTATAATTATAATAATCCGAATCCGTAAATATATGAAATTAAATAAATTAATTCTACATTTTTTATTAACTCAGCCTATATATAATTTATTTTATTTTTTTTATTTCATATAATTCACTCCATTTTATTTTCATAATTTTTTTTTTTCTTCAAGTCCGGGTATTTCGACTTCTTGTTCCAGCCTCCATCTCCGCCTCATCATTACCATATTTTCCTCTCGCGCTCGTGTAAATCGCGCAATTTGTCGGAGCGCCGAATTTTATTACCCGGGCGCGCAAAGTTGGGGAAAACTTTATTCTTTTTCGCTCCGAAATATAAAAAAGAGGCTGCGGAATGAAATACGGCAGTGGGACGGAGGAACGGGGGAGGGCGGTAAAATCGTGATGGAGTCTCTGCAGGAGAGTGCCCGCTTATCATTTATCATATGCACTCCGGAAGACGTCCATTTACCTGGCACATAGAGCTAGTGCGAGACCGTGTAGTCTATTTTTCGAGAGAGAGAGAGAAAAAAAAGGAGGACAAGGGTATGGTGATACCGTATCGAGATTGAATGTCAACATACACACACATTTGAATATTTTGGAAAATAGATATGGATGTAGATATAAATTGGATTAACTTTGTATACTTTTTTCTCATTTATCACTTGGTAAAATATATTTAATAACCGTTTGTTATAATGAAATCACTTGGTTTTGTTTTACTAAAATTTTGTTATATTTTCGACTAGTTTCGGCTATTCATGCTATTCATTCTTGAAAATGGCATCCAGCCGAAACTAGTCGAAAATATAACAAAATTTTAGTAAAACAAAACCAAGTGATTTCATTATAACAAATGGATTAAGTTTTTTGCACGAATAGCCAAGCGTTTTAATAGACAGATACATGGAAATAGGTTCAAATCCCATAAGAGATGATTCTTTTTCACTTTATATTTAATTAATATAAATTATACCTCAAAGTTGTACATTGAAATTTCTATAATTCATAGACAGATACATATTTATATCGTTTCATAGTGGACAAAAAGCGGAAATCCACAAATATTATATACCTTGAATATCATCCTTACTTAACACTATGTGAAACATGTTGAAACATAAATTGGTATAAGTATAATTAAGGAACACTGGTCGATACCAAGATAACCATGTCTTATTTAAAAAAAACCCTTAAGTGGCACAAATCTTTACGTAACTTAAGTACGTAGTCACGTACGTTACGTAAAGATTTATCATTAACATCAACATTACATAAGCTTATACATACATTTACTTAACAAGAATAAATATTGTGTTTTCTGTCCGGGCTATAGACCTGGGCTCATTCTGCCCTAACGCTTTTTATTTAACTAAATTATGACTAAACAAATTTGTATAATAAAATTCCTCGATAGAAAATTTTATTATACAAATTTGTTTAGTCATAATTTAGTTAAATAAAAAGTGTTAGGGCTGTATGATTTATATAATATAAATATAAGATTTTTTAAGCGATTTAACACCACCAACACATAAAACAGCGTTTTCCTTAAGATCTTTCTCTTTTCATATTTATAATGTATTAAATCAATGTCCACGTAATATTCTAAGCTCTTCTAAAAATCTCTTTGCAATAGATTATATGTAATTTATTTTAAGATATTGTTATTGTTATTAATCAAATAAATTCTGGAATATTAGAAACGGTATCATTACAAGCACGTTCGGACAATTTTCTACGAGGAAGCACCACTTAAATGGAGCAATCAACAATTTCTAGCCGGGGCCCGGTGTTGCTCCCGCATGATCACCATCCAGCTGTTTATCCGCGCAATTAGAATCGTTTAAGATTTAATGCCAGCGTCTACCCGTTGTGTAATAATAACCGGCAATTACCGGCACTCTCGTTTTCGCCTTTGTTTTACATTTCTTTTTTTTTTTGGTTTTATTTCGTTCGAACTCACCCACACGATTCAGCCAGTCGAGTTGACGTCTTAATAAAAACCCGTCAAATTGTCGCGCGTCTTTATAAAATACAAACCCCGCTTGTTTCCTTCTCGGTGGAAACGAGCGTTTCGTTGTTTATTTTTACGGCGCTTTTATCGCCCGCCCCCAATCGGATTTTATGACACTTTTAGCGCGACGATCAATAGAAATTTGCACGGACGCCTAAACAAGCGATTTAAATTTACGCGAAAATAAGAAAAAACAGTAATTAAAAAAAAAGAAATAAGTAATTGAAGCGTATTTTGTATATGAAAACATTTTGCCGGTAAAAGGATTGTATATAAATAAATCACATCTTTAAATAGACAATTCACATCTAAATAAAATGTGATCTATTGTTGTTTAGGACGTCCTAAAAATAACGGAATGTTTAAATTTGCAAAAACTCGTAAAGTAAACCTTACTAAAATAATAATTAGGATGTATTGTAAATATAAATATAAAATATATTTGCCTTTTTTTCTGGACTAAAGATGGGTTTCAATTGATCAAGCCTTGGATCAATTGAAACCAATCTTTAGTCCAGAAAAAGGGTATATTTGCCTTTTTTTGGACCTTTAGTCCAGAAATAAAAGGCAAATATATTTTATATTTATATTAAAAATAATTAACATTAACAATTTGAATTTTCAAATTTTATTCAACTCAAATAGATTTACATATAATAATAATTAATCCACATATCCCATTGTTTCATAAACCGTTGTATACCCTGCTTGAAGAATTCTTGTGGCTGCTGCTAGAAGATTTTTTACGGTATATATGTTCATCGAATCTTCATGGGAAGCCCATCAATCAACTAAATCGCCTGGTATGTGACAGAGTGTTTGAGTGTTGTAGTGCAGAAATTATACTTAGCAATAAAAAATCAGTGCTCGTTCTATGTGTTTACAGTCCACCTGAAAATGAGTATGGGTATTTTAATTCTTTTCTTGATAAACTGAATACAGTTATGAATATATTATGTAAATCCGGTAAAGCATTTTTCATAGTTGGAGATTTCAACGTCGATATTTTAAGAAATTGTAGTAAAACTAATTACTTAAAGAACTGCTATGCAACAAACAAATATCTATTATGTAATGCAATGCCAGGCGGGGTATATGCTAAGGAAGTAGTTGTTTCAACAGATGTTTGTAAAACTTACAGTGTAAGTAATTTTTGTAGCTGGAAAAAGGGATTTATCGAATTTTATTGATCATTGCCAGAAATGTTCCTTGTTTAATTTCATTGTAAATTATACTTAGTTTATTAATTAAGTTCTCACTTAACCCGTGGTGAAACATATTTAAATCGATATATATATATATTATTTAAATTTAACCTTTTGGTTTGTTTCACTATTTTCTGAAATTGTTCTGAGTGAGTGAGTGAGTCTGAGAGTTTGTTCATTGAATTTCATTGGATTATATTCACTAAAATAAATTTAAATGTTATGCAAATAAAGTGAAATAGTGTTTTATTTAAACTGAAGTTATTATCATAGTCACGTCATTAATTAAATTTCAAAATAATCAACTTCAATCCTCGGCGAAATGTTCTCACTTGCGCTCATTGTCGATTTTTCCTTAATTAGGTTGCGTGATTTTTTTTTTCACCTAATTCCACACCGCGAAGAATTACTATCATTACTATTTTCGTGTATATCGGCCAAGCTTAATTAAGCCCTGACACGAACGCGGGTATTTTTATTTACATTAACGGCACGCGTCCAGGAGTTGCTTCACGCCCGGATTAAATAACGGATAATAATATTAATATCATAATTTAGGCGGTGATAGAATCACTGCGTTTTTTTGGAACAATTTTGCTTGAGAGATTAAAACAATATTAAAATAATCTAAATAATAACAATTATTATTGGAGTGGCTAAGGAAATAAATAATTATTTTCTATAAATTAATACACAATGTAAGCGTCTGCGGTTTTATTTCGAAAAACTGTTTTTGTTGTTTCAACGCCGTCTTGAACTCATATCGCCTTTCCAATGGATTAGAGCTTCAATGGAAGTCCATTACCGGCACGAAAAAAATCGCAAATTCGCGTAAAATATGAGCCTACTTTGCGAAGGTCAAATTTGCGAGCGTGGTAATCGAAAATTCAATTTTTGATAGGTTTCAGCCTTTCAAAGATTATTCCCCCCTTCATTAGCTTCATTTATGTATAATATGAAACGATTTGGTGATTTGTTAAATTTTGGTGAATTCTAGCATTATTTCCATGCATTTTCGATTTTCTCAAATTTCATTGAATATTTTTTCCCTCTAAAAAAAAAAAACAACAAATGAAAACTTGATGATGCCAGGAATATTTTGAAATGTTTGTCATTAAATAAATATTCGACTGAGGTGTAGTGTTTAGATAAATCAATAATGATGAATTGAAATGCGTAATCGTTTGCATCCCTTAGAACAATTCGTGATTCAATCCGAGATTCCAATCAGAATCAGTGTATTCCATTGAGACATAAAGTATCTCGCCAGCCAATTTGTCGGCGCCTAATCTATCATTGTAATCTCCACCCCCATCCACGCTTATCTATCCAATCTATCTATGATGAATAAATTCAAAATCCAACCCGCCGCACGTCTTGTTAACAAAGAAACGAGGATGGAAAATGGGCGGGGGGGGAAGGGAAAACGCCGAGGGGCAGGTTATTATCATCATTATTACGTCTGTCCCGAAGGTTGCTGTCGGCGAAGAGGGAAAATCAATACGTGCCGCTCACACCGTGGGGGAGACCTTGACTCAGTTTCGTGGACTGCCGCATTAGGTTCCCCGAACCCCGCGCGCAACCCTCCTCCTCCAGGTGGAAAACGCGAAAATTATTCCCGCGGAAAAAGCAGAAAAGTTAAATGAAACGAACGGCGAATGAAAGAGGAAGGGAAAAATGTTATAACGGGAATTCGCTGATTGCTTTTCACACTTCGGGAAATAAGTAAATTGTTTCTATGAGAATGACTCTCTCTTTCCCTTTGAGGCGATTCGACCGGCGGTGGAGGACGGAAAATGGAAAAGCCGGGGGATTCTCTCCGGGTCGGATCGGGATCGTCGCGTAAATGGTGGATGCGCCGGGATACGGTGGAATTAAATTAATTTCAAAGCAGGTTAATTGCCCATAAACCAAAAGTATATGTATAAAAAAGTAAAAGAATAATAAAACTAGACTCGACTCTTTTATAATTAAAGTTACTAAGTGTATATATTGGTTCAAAAGAAATAATAATAAAATTAAATAAATCATTAAAAATAAAATATATTTATCAATACTAATAATAATATTTTGGAGCCACTCGAATCATTCAATAAAACTATTAATATAATAACATTTTATTCTTTTCTTCACTTATATACAGGGCGTCCCATTTTCCGGGAATTGACTTCAACTTTAAAGGAACACTCAAGAAAACTTCACGTATTCACTAACAAATATCTTTAAGACTATTAATATTAGAAGAAGAAAAAATTAAACGTATTGCTAAATGTAACGTTAGCGATAAGTCTAATATATATATTTTTTATGATTTAGACATAATTCTTGAGAATGCTTCATTGAACCAAATATTCCAACGGTATTTTATATACAGTGTGGATTTTGTTTTATGAACATACCTTTACGTGCAATTTATTATGATCGAATTCATGTGAATATATTGCAATATCTGACAATGACTTCTGAAATAGACAGTTAGATACCATAATACCTTTTTCACGACAAAAGTTATATCACAAAACAACAGGCGGAAAGATTACTGGTCGATAGCTAAATAATAGATATAAATTACACATTTCATTTTATGGTAAATATCTTTAAAAAAAAATATGTATTTTATAACGAAAGTGTTTAATAATTGTGTAAATTTGTTTGATAAATTATCAACAATATAGAAAAGTGCAAAAAGTTCATATTTACTAATGCATTTTACTCAATGAAGGAATATTTAGATCTGCGAATGCTATATTATTCGTATGTGTGATTTTTTTGTATTGCGTCATTTAAATAACGTATGTAAAAATTTATAGCAATTCTGCAATCAAAATGTATTTAATGAAATGTAATTTTTTATTGAAATATCATAACAGAAATGTATTAAATAAATAACGAAGTGCTTTCCCGCGGCACCCCCCTTCTAATTTCAGTTTGTTACAACATCGCGCAATTTGTTTATATAAAGTCTGAGGGCCGGCTTTGTAACATCAAACACGAGCCACGGCCGCCGAGGGGAGAAACTATGCTGGTGTTTCTTAAGCCCCAAGCCGCAAAAGCCCGAAGACGTTTCCGCGTGTGGGAAGTGTAAACTATTCACGAGCCATCGGTTTGTTTACCGCCCCATCCCCGGTCCAGCCGCGCGCGCGGCGCGGCTTAACAATTCCGCATTACAATTTAAGCGCGACCCGTCCGCAATTAATTACACCCCGAATTATCGTCATCCCTTAAACCCAGGGACCGAAACCCACCGTTGCATCCGGAATTTGTTGTTTCACGCAAATTATTAAGGCCTGAATAAAAAAGAAGAAATAAACATTTTGTTTGAATAATTCATATGAGTGAATTAAAATAAATCTATCAATAAAATATTAATCATCTTCCTGATGATGCCACTGAAATACACAAAGTTAAAGCCTCTGAAATATTAATAAATATAACACTTTTATTAATTATTTATTAATATTTCTCTGTATTTCCACCAAAAATTAATAAAAAAAATTGAATAAACACAAACCAACCACTTTTATTATTTGTTTATTTTTATTTTTTTTGGTTTTAGCTTAATTTCCGTAATCGCACGAGCCGGTGTTTTATTTTTATGTTTTAATTTAATTCTCTCGCCGAGGGCGCTTGTTTAATTTGTAACGGCGAGAGCGCGCGAACGCGTGAATGTAAATAATGATTGGTGTTTGTCCCTGTAATCACCAATTTGCATTCCGATTCGTTTTTATCCCGCCGTTAATTGCGACTCGTTGCAATTATTCACGCTGAAAAAATAAAAACACAGCGGAAAAATTATACGCCCACGTTTTATTTTTGTCGCAAATCGAATAACGGATTCGGTTTTGCGTTTGTTAATTTTCAATATTTGTTTGCGCGATGCACGCAATATGGCTACATTGTGTTTAACACGGACAAATATTGCGTTATTGCTTTGTGGGATACATTTTTCAAAAATTTAATTTAATAATTAATAATGGATAATGGAATTCATTAATTCATTTATTACACTTTAATTATATTCAAAGTTGAGGATAAAAACATGCCAGCCTCACTCTATAAAAAAAAAAATATGTTGCTATTTAATATATGTCATTATTCTTTTTACTCATAGATCGATTGGCAAGACAACAACATAAAAGTATTACTTATCTCTATATGTAGAGCAAGTTTTTTTTTTTTGAGTTATTTCTTTGTTTCCAAAATTTTTATACAATTAAATAATTCCTGTATTATTTACACTTGCACTATAGTAAATTATGATCAAAAAAACAAATTGGATTTAAACCGATTTAAACATCCAGCATTTAATTATTTCCAAGTGCTTCCCATTCTCTATTCGGTTCAATTGATGTATGTGGGATAGTATTTAACTCTTACGTGTATTTGTGTTGGCAAACGGAAGCTTTCAGCTCGACGTTAAAAGGACACCATCCATCATTAATGTGAGGACACGTCGGAGAGAGCTCATTGATTTTTATCCATCGGCATGACGTGTGAATATTGATCGGCCTAAGCAAACTCTAATCGTTCCATTTTTTTTTTTTTTCGAGGATATTGATAAATCATAAATCACTCGAACACACAATAATTTTCCAGTAGGGAAACATAATAGAGATAAATCAAATGTTGACGTTGTGAAAGACAGAAGCTGTGGGTAATTTCGAGTCAGTGTTTCAAAAGTAATTCCGACGAGATTGAATAACAGAAGTCCAGGTATTTTATTTTAAAAGAGAAGTTGAGTGAGAAGAAGAGTAGTATTTTATTAAAAAAAAAAAAAAAAAACGCTCATTTGTATGAAATGAAACACTAATTTTGAATTGAAAATTAATAATATATATATATTAAAAATATTGATCATTGCTTTCTACACATCTTGACCTGGTAATATATATCCATTAAAAAGCTGCTTAGACTGTGATGAGAAAAAAAATAACATACACGTTAAATTTAACATTTCCCTTATAGAATAACCCCGAATGACTATACGATTACTTACATTGTTGTGCAAAACTTTTTTAGTATTGTTTATGTTTATTTTATGAAAAAACGTTTGAGTATTTATTATTTGTCCATGAATAATTCATTGATTATTTATGCCTCTCCATTCCGAGTAAAATTAATTAGAATGACAAATTTCCACCCCCGCGTCGTAAAGTGCGATTTGTTACAATTAAGCAAATCCGTGCCCCCGCTGTTCGTTCATTCCCGCATATATATAAATGTATATTAATAAGCGCTATTAATACAACCCCTAACTGGGGCCTGTATTTGACATTTCTCATATAAATATATTTACACACATTCGCATAAACATGCGTAATTAATAATAGCAATAATATTAATAATAAACAAGCTTTCGGTATACCTTCAGGATAAAAATTTGCCACAATTTATTTGAAGGATATAAAGGAGAAGTTCGTATTAAGTGACGTTGATTATATTTGAAAATCAATTTAATTAAAATTCAAGGTGTGCGAAACAAGGAAATGTAACTATAATGAAATCTATAATTTTTCACAGTTACATTCCGTATTTTTTTATAACTTGCAACTTGCGTATTTGAATTTGGCGCTCTGGAGCGACGGTTTGCTTGGAGGAGGGTGGGGGTAAGCACAATCGAAAGCATTTTTTTATTTCTTGCGACAATTCGGAAGTTTGTATTATTACCCACAGCGGAATACGGCCAGGAAATTGCAATCAAAGGTAGCGTCAATACAAGAAACAGACTGAGCAGAACTATTAACATCCTATCAAGAAGATATATGGGCTACCCTTATTTCATCGCCAATTCAAAATAACTGTGACCAAGTGAATGAATACTGTTTTCTCTTTTTATTTAATTTTATTGCAGATATTTTGACAAAAGGTGATAAGCACAATAATTTTGTTAAACATTTAGGAATAATTTAGTATATACATATATTTTTTTATGTTGTGGAGATGTAGAATAGTAAGCACATTGCACAATATTTGACATCCTCGGGAATGTTTTTAAAAAACTGTAGTCAGAGAGAAAAACAAACATCCTTTAAAGTTCTGTGAGTTCATCTTCTAAGAATAGTTTTAATTTGATCTATTTACTGCAACAGAAGTCCACAACACGGATAGGTCGATTAGTATTTCTTTTGCACTATGTTTTTATACAGGTTGTCCAATAAAACAAATGCCGATACAAAGATATATTTTTTTATGCAAATTTAAAGTTTGTTATTTAAACATTATGAAATACAAAACACAATAAACATTTTCGTCGTTTCATCCCAGTCTCTTTATATTTCTATGTTTCCATCTGTGTTAATGTGTGTGTGTGTTTTTCATCGATATTCGACCCACGCAGGGCGGAAAAGGGGGGAGGGGAGGTTCGCGGTGGTGGGTAGTAGTATATGGGTCACCGATTATCGAACGTTGGAACAGAACCAACAACGTTTGATATGTCTATGGCCTCCTTTAATCCTCTCCTTCGCATTCCCTCCCCGTCCCCTTCCATCAAATTAACAAGCGATCAACTAGCGGCCAACGATCGCTCCACTCAAACCTCAAAGCGAACAAAGCGGAGTATTGGAAATCAAAAATTACAGCTCTAATTATATTCAAACAAAAAATGTGAAAATACACATAGGAATTTAAGTACATTGATGATTGTTAAAGAGGGTTTTAAAAATAAAAACTGTAAAATACAATTTTTACAATTTTATTCAATATAATTGATTTAGTTTTGCTGATTGTATTTGAATTAATTTAATTGATTTATTTTTACATCTTTAAATTATGTAAGGCATAGCTGTACTGACGAGGGATAGATCCCGAAGTACGTGTCTGCAGATGGCCTTATATTAAGTAACGTTTCTTTAAAATTAAATTTTTCTCGGATCAAAAATTTGTTGCATTATGCAATTATTATTCATGTGCAACAGCAGGTGTACATTATGTAATTCAATGTCCGGCGTGGGTATTTTCCCGGGAAGTAGTTGTTTTAATGTGCATTTGATTAAAGTACTGACGTAACGTAAGTCATAAATAAAGAGCAAAATGTGAAAATAATTTATTAATTATTTTCAAATCATTTTTATTTAATATATTTAAATAATCAAGTGAATGAATACTCTTTTCTATTTATATTAATAATTAATGTACCACTGTCCCAGTACTGTCGAAACACTAGTAATTAAAAATAATAAATAGTTATGAGAAAAGTATTTAAAAACAAAGAATTTAAATTGCTCTGTAGTTTATTGACTTACGAGATGCAACGAAAAATATCTATTGTATTATAATTCAATAATTCAGGCGCGGGTATTTCCCCAGAGAGTAGTTATTTCGATAGATATTTGTTTTTCATTGTACTTACTTGGTAAGTTAATAATTTGCAGAGCAATTAAAAGAGGCTATTTATTTTCGAATTATTCTATTTTAATTTACTTAAAACTGCAATGTATAACATTTCAACCATCATTATTATTAAAAAGTGTTAAAAGCGTATTGAATATATTGAATCGGGCAGAAAAACCTAAGGTCGACAGCCTTTATTAGGGAATATATATAATGAAAATATTTATTTATTATATATATGAGCATCTTTATTACCAAAGAATACATACTTATTTAATTTAATATACAATACATGAAATAATTTTAAACCAATATATTTTCTTAATAGAAACGGCTATCGAAATAGTGGCACTTTCTGCTTTTTTATAAAATGTATACGAAAAAGTGATAAGTATTTTGAATTAAATTCTAACTTATCCCGTGGTGAAACATTTTTTTATGTAATTATTATGAATTATTTTAATTAATACACTTGTTATTATTTGATTCACAAATATAAAATTTAGTGAAATGTATAACCAAGTGTATTAATTAAAATAATTCATAATTATTAATTGATAAGTATTTAAATAATTAATTTAAATAAAAATGATTGTCCTTTCTCCTACTTGTAAGTATTATTAATTATTATTTAAAAAATTAAAGTCTCCACAACCAACATAAACATGATTAAGTGGTAACTATTTTTTTTTAATTGAAATTAATTCAAGAAAAATCAAAGTTTTCTCATTAATTCAATTAAAATCTGGTTTATACTGAATAATTAGTTAAAAATCATTAATTAATTCGTGAAATAATTAAACATCTGCGGTTGAACAAAAGCCGGCAGGGACGAACACGGGAAGAATACCAACTGCTGGTGCTGCTGCTGATTAGACGTCCGTGGTGTGTTCCATCGCTGTTTGAAAACGCAATCAAGTAACGTCGCACACACACACATTCACACACACACACACACAGCCGGGGCCCACCGGAATCGGTTCAGAACCGGAAACCGGATGATCCTGACGCGGGGATTTAATTAATCCCCTTTTGGAAATTAAGCGCTCGAAAGCGCGGAAATACGGAGTGAGGCCATTGAGAGTCCGGTATGTTTTCGGTTATCTAAATTATTTAAAAAAATAAAAACAATTAAAAAAAAACAGTTCATAGAAGTTTGTGAAATTATATTTCTGAATAGATTTCAGTATGCTATGAAAAATATAAAATATACGATTGCGTAAACTACAAGCTTATAATTTTATTCATAAAATTGTTAAATAATGGGCGTGTTCAGAGAAATTTTAGACATAAATTATAATAATTCATAATTTATTGGTGCCATACAGTAAAGTTTAAACTAGTCAAAAACTTAATATTAATACACAGTAATAAGTGTTTTAATACATGGAGCAACCTTAACATAAAAATCATATTAAAATTATTATTAAAATGTGGTACATACATATAAATAGAAAAGAGTATCCATTCACTTTTTTGCTTTCCGATGAAATTAGAGTTAGCCTTAAAGCTCCAGCTGGATGTGAGCGTGTCTGGCGAAGGCGAGGAGATAGGTTTGCCAGCTGTAATATCTCTCCTAAAGTGCCTCTTGGTGGTGGATTTAAAATATTTCGGGGAAGAATTTTCTTCGATGCTCGTACGGAGTTTGTTCCTATACGCTCGAGGTCTATGAATGCTCAATATTACTTAGACATGTAATGCCTTTTGCTCCGTTTGCTGGGCCAAATTTTTTATTCATGCAAGAGAACGCTCGTCCTAACTTGGCTAGACAGGTTATTGGCTACCTAAATGATGTTAATATCTTTTTATTAGAGTAGCCAGATAACCATCCTAAAGAGCATCTATGGGACTATCACAAAAGGAAGATTAGAAGTCGTAGACCCCATGTTGCTAATCACAACCAACTCTTAGAGGCCGTTATTGAAGAATCGGAGAATATTCCTCAAGCTCTTGTTGAACATTTGATGTCAAGCATGCCTCGACGCATGAATGCATTGACAAGAAGTAGAGGAGGCCCTACACGGTATTAGGGTTGGCCCAAATGCATTTATTCTGTTTTACTGATTCTTTTTTTCTATTTTCATCTTGAAGTTATGCCAGCTTATTTATGCATTTCCAGCAAAAACTATTTTTTAAAGAAAAAATAAAGGCAAATTAAGGTCGTGTTCCACTAATATATATATTTACAATATATTCATAAAATAAAACTAAGTAACATTGAAATAATAATGTGTATCTACAAACACATTATTATTACTTAGTTTTATTTTATGAATATATTGTAAATATTTAGGTTAACTAAAGCGGTGTGTTAATTTTGTCCAGCAGTTTTTTTTTTATTTCCACATCTCAAAACACAAAAAATAATGATTTTTTAGTACACCACTGCAATATTAATAAAGTAATTCCGAGTTTCTAACGACAAGGGAGATACCGAAGACTGGCACTTCGGCGACTCGCCCTGTATACAGAATACAATAAATCTAATGCACGTTGTTGATTAATGAATTCGTCAAATGTTAATTTTAAATAATAATAATTAATGCATAATTTATTATAAAACCATTTTTTTAAATTTCGTTTTTATAAACACAATAATAAATAATTCTATCCATATTTAGCCGTCGCAGAAAAAAATCCAATTTGACGTTCTCGTTCATTATTATTATTTTTTTGGTTCTATTTATTTTTTTGCATATTTGTACATTCTGCGCGCTCTCAATGTGCAAAAATAATAATAAATCACCTGCAGCAGGACGAATAAAATTATAATCGCCGGGCGTTTAGCGTGAAACAAACGCGATGCGGCCCTATTTTTTTTTTTTTTTTTTTTGTTCGCCCGGAACAAAACAACAACAAAAACAACAGCAACAAAACAAATCTGCGGGCGTTTATTTAATTCCTGTCCGGGGAATAAATGCGCGTTTTGTGTGTTGTTGTTCCGCGTAATTTTATTTATTCTTTCTGTGTGTGTTTCGATTTGATTAAGGGCGGACAGAGCGTTGGTAAATTATGCGTGAAAATAGTTACGGGATTAAATCGCACGAATTTAACGCATGGAGTATTGTATAATGCACATATTGAAGAAAAAAAAGGATTACGTTATTGTTTCATAAATATTCCTTTATTATTTGCTTTAAATAATTAAGAAGGCTTACGCAGTTAAGTATTAATAACAGAAAATAATTATAGAAATTTTCAATGTACAACATTGTATAATTTAATTTTAATTAAATAAGTGGAAAAGAAACATCTCTCATGGGATTTGAACCCATGTGCCCCCGATTGCAGGTCGAGTGCGCTACCAACTATACCACATCAGGCGACATGGGTTTAAATCCCATCAGAGATGTTTCTTTTCCACTTTATATTTAATTTAATTTAAATTATACCTGAATGTTGTATATTGAAAATTTCTACAATACATAGATATAAATATAATTTAAAAGGAATAACAATTTAGTTCAGAAAATAATTAATTCTTCAGGTGAAGAATTTAAAGTTGAAAATCATAAACAATTTTGTAATACTAATTATTATTTCTTACATTCCTTTGGTTTCCGTTTATTCTGAAACAAGTAAAAATGGAACAAAACCAGCTTCTAGCTCCACCGTAGCTAAATAAAACAACAATACGAATAGTCGTCATCGTTTCGTGCAAGCGTAGACGCTTTACGGTTGTAAAGTGAAGACCGAGCGGAAAATTGTAACAGCGAAAAGGTCGGGCATCGCGCGTTTTAATCGCCCGAAACGGAAGAGAAAAAAGGGACCGTCTCGTTCTTTCATCCCGCTTCCCATTGTTTCCCCTCCTTGGCGGTTTGTCGGATTCGCACGGGGAAAAGCGGGGGGCTATCGAAAGGGGGAGGGATGTTTGCGTTCAGCCGGCGAGAAATTATTTTCGGGGCGAACAAAAAGCGGCCGGAAAATGTTTGAAATTAATTTTTAAAACAAAAGGAAAGGGCCGAGAGGGAACGCGGAAATAATTGAATTCAAACACTCGGTAAAAGAAGAATCGAGTGAGTTTTATTGCGCAAAAAAAAAACTTAAATATTAATCAACTGGATTATTAATTAAATAATAGCGATTATTTTCTTAAATTAAGTAAAAGAAAACAAATAATCTTCCATAATCACAATTCATAACACTATAATATTACTTTCTTACACATATAAACATAGCATGATCAATTAAAAAAAAACAGTGATGGAATTTGTATGGAGAAGATGTGGAAAGAGTGATCAGGTAGGAAATGAGGTTGTGTGGATTTAGGGAGTGAGAGGTTACTTAAGCAGGGGAAGAAGAGTGAATCGAGAATGGATCAGAAAAATAATCATTTTTAATTGAAAAAAGTAGTTATTTTTTGATACTCTTATATCGATAGGAACATCTGAATAATATTTCACATTATTTTTTTTAATAAAAAAATTGACGAAAAATTTCAAATATCGTAAGGGATTAGTATGGAATATATCTATTTTTTGCGTGAACAACTTTTGTTTTAAAAGTTGCCAAAAACTGTTTTTTTTTGCAGAAACAACTAGTTAATTATATTTCTAAGATTAATAAGAATATCTGAGAATTATTTTGGATTTTTTGAAAAATAAATTGTTTGACAAAACTCTTAAATATCGTAAGAGGCCATTTTTCCATTACAAATTGTTTGTAAAAAAATCTGAAGTAATTCACATCAACTCAACCGTTTGGGAATGCACTTATCTTACTTATTAATTATTAATAGTTTAGGAATACTTACCTGATTATATACAAATATGTAAATTATTGTATAATGTAATCAATTATAATTGAAAATTCCGTAAAATAAAGTTAAAGTTAAAGTTAACTCTTTAAAAACATAGAAACATTATTCAATGAGTAAATCTCAGTAAAGAAAATGTATATATTAGTTTTTTATTCTTTCTATTATTTTATGTTGCAAGCTTCGCAGAAATTGTTCCTATAGTCTATTATGTGTATCATATAATACACTTCATAATTTTAACATTAAATTTAAGTTAAATTGTAACGCTGCTAGAATACAACAACAATGATTTAAATCTCAGTAAAGAAAATATTTATATTAGTTTTTAATTATTTGCATTATTTTAAGTTGCAAGCTTCACAGAAACTGTTCCTAAAGTCTATTATGTGTATGTTATAATACACTTCATAATTTTAGCATTAAATTTAAGTTAACTGGAAACGCTGCCGGAATACAACAACAATGATTTAAATAAATCAATTTACCGTTTTCTTCTTACGCTTAGACGCGCGAAGAGTAATAAAAAAAATATATGGACCATCCGATACCACCTCCGTTCCTCCTTTATCATCATCACCATCATCGGGATCCGGCCGCGTTAATAAATAATTCATTTTATCAGCTTTTCAGCCGTTCGCTCCTCATTTATTTCCGCTCCGCCGGAAAATAATCCTCTCCCATTTTTTCCTCTCGCCGTTATTTTTTTTTTCCTCTCTCTCTCGGCGAGGGGATAATTGGGGAAAATGAGCTCGCTATAATCTTAGGGGATGCGGTTTTCGTTTTATCTCCTACTTTTTTCTACGCTCCTTTGTGGAGGGTCAACGGTGGAAGGGATGTAATGCTTGCATTACGCACCTAATTTCAGAAACATCTTTGCGCAGGGATTTATGCTTTTTTTTTTTTGGTAGCTCGTGGTTATTTTTCGTTACGCGGGAAATAGGAAGGGGGTAGGGAAGAGAAAATGGAGCATACAAAAATAGGATTATTTTATTATGTTTCACATTAATCACTATTTTGTACAATATTTAAATCCTTACATATTTTTTTTTATTTTGAACACAAAAACTCGTAACTAAATTTGGTAATATTAAATAATTATAATAATAATAATAAGGGTCAGAAAGACCTATGATCGATAGCCCATGAGAGACTACTAACACAATTGTACATATTTTTATAATAAATTTTGTAAAATTTTGTTGTCATATTGTCTGAATAAAGATGTTTGTATATAATAATAGGTTGGCAGAAGAGTGAGCCAAGGAGTATAAATTGACTCCTGGACACACTTCTGTTTGTTTTGCATCTTTATTTAATTCATTGTTGTTTCTGTTAATGTTAATTTTATTATTAATTTATTATATTTTAGTCGTGTTCATATGCTACTTTGTTTTGTTTTGTAGATTGGTGTTTATTGTATGTTTAGTTCGAAGTCTTTTTACAACTCCG
This sequence comes from Philonthus spinipes, assembly GCA_963082785.1. NCBI lineage: Eukaryota > Metazoa > Arthropoda > Insecta > Coleoptera > Staphylinidae > Philonthus > Philonthus spinipes. The sequence continues at coordinate 26,339,299 of OY720307.1, read as the reverse complement.
ATGCAGCCCTCTGTGATATTAATAAAAATAAGTTTATTGTGTTACATATTTACATAAATATTTACACTCGTCAATAAGATATGTTTAATATTGAATCAAAATGCGTATTTAAAAAATTCATCGATTTGGATGTTAGATTTAGGTTTGTTTGTTATTTTATGTGCGTACTTTTAATGTATTAATTAATTCATTACACAATTATTAAGTGTATAGTATAACTCACAATATTTTTTTGTGAATATATATTTATTTCAAGAACATTATAGAGAGCTCTTAATGAATAGAACAAACTCTTCGAACACTTTTATAAACTAGAACAAACATGAACAAACCGATTATATTTGTAAGTAAAAATGATCAATAATAGACTTTAATTAAAACACTTGGTTTGTTTCAGTTCAGTGAAACAAACCAAGTGTTTTAATCAAATGTTTACTATATAAAAAAATTCTAACGTATGCATCATAGTACTTTCCCAAATACATTTATACAAATGAATTATTACTTTTACCTTTAAAAGCTTCAGCCATTTTTTGTATTTGTATGTTATAATTCATTTCTAAATATTTCAAGTTATAGGTGTTTTCAAAAATAAAATTAGTTTTTGAGAGAATCATATGCAACTGTATCGCAGTAGCTACAGAGAGAATAATTTATTAATTATTTTCATTTTTTTTCATTTTATATGCGTTTTATACCTCTGATTTCGCCAATGTTTACATAACTCAAATACTCCATAAATTCCATAAAATGGTCCATGTTTTTTTCTATTAAATTTATATAAGATTGTACCAAGAGGTGAACGTATTTTTTTGCATTTTATTCTCCCAAAAACTTATTTAATTTTTGAAAACACCTATAAGATAAAAAATTTAGCAATGAAGTATAACATTCATCTACAAAAAATGGCTGAAGCTTTTAAAGGTACGAACAATAACTATTTGGCTAAATGTATTTGGGAAAGTACTATGATGCATATTTTAGCATTTTTTTCATACAGTAAAATTTTAAGAATTCTATTGTTGGGGCTGTTTCTTTATGAAACTCCATATTAATTTAGAAATAAAACACGATGATAATTTTTAAGTTTCACAATAATTTTAGATACACTGCTCCTGCTTCAATGCACAGGTAGCTGATGTAATATAACTTAATAAATTAAAGACGACGCAAACGCCACCTTTTGCGTAATTTATAACTAGTTATCCATACGCTAAATGAATGGTGGCTCAACGTTTCATTAAATGTAATGTAACTTACTTTTAATATAGGGAAGAGTTGAAATTATTTTACTTTATATAATTCTATAAAAAAAATGCAACTTTATAATTTTCCGTCTTTATCTTCCCTCTCTATCTGTCTATGTATGTGTGTGTGCGCTGAATAAATAAATAGTGGATAGCCTGCGGAGAAGAGAGAGATTGTGTCGTGTCGGTCGGACGACCTCGTTTGCGGGATCGATATGAAGAGGAGCGTCGCCGGCGACGCCGAGGCGCCGGGCGTCCCGGCGCCCGACTTCCAGGCATCTCTTTCGAACCCCTCTTGCAGATAATTACACCCTCTGGACGCGACTCAATCCACTCCGCCGGCTAAAAAGAAGAAGGAGGACCGCCAACAAAAGGGATAAAGCGATCCCGTTGCTTTTCAGCGTTCCGAACTTTGATAGTGTTTGGAATTATTTTGGTAACTTTGATTTATATTTATATTACGTAATAAATGACAGAGCGATTAATAATTTGAAAAAAAAAATGGTTTTATGAATTACAACAGATTTCTTAAAGTTTTAAACTAAACACTATTTATTACTTTCGAAATTTAATTCCAACAAATTAAAGTTGCCATAAATATGCCAACTTTTTTGACTCACATAATGCAAAAATATGTATTTTTCCACAAAAAAAAAGAATATTTCGATACATCTGATAAATATTCACGAGAACAACAAAAGCCGTATCGTTTTCCCTTCCCTATCTATTATCCTTCCCGATAATTCGAGCTCTTTATGACATTGTTCGAAGATAAAACACTCACCTTCCTCCATCTCTATAAAATATTTATCGGAACGCGGAATAAAAACCGAACAAAATCGAGAAAAAAAGAGAGAAACGCAAACTTTTTACCGGCGCTAAACTTCCGCTGAGATCAAAAACAGTAAAACTTTAAGTTTAAAGCCACTTCCGCGCTTCAAAGGTAAAACTCCTCAAGTGCTCGGCGGATGTAGGCGCGCACGGTGAGTTTTCCGCGGCTTGGGAATCGGGACGATCTCGTACGGGTATTTTATGATAATCGAAAAGGGAAAAGGGAAACGCGCCACCGCAAAATCGCCTCTTGGATTATTGATGAAGGGATTAAATTAGATAGAAGAAAACGGAACGAAATGAGAATAAAAGCGGGACTGAAATGGTGGTTTAATCGATGAAACAGCGCGGAAAATTCTATAAAATAACCAGCGAATGTATTTTTTTTTAATTTAGTATAAATAAAAATACGTAAACGTTTCATCATCACCTTTCATGATTTAATTTCATCATTACTTTTGTGATCACGACGAGTAAATTCATTTCATAAGACAACGAACGACATTAGCGATCAAAAACCTTTTTGACACAGCAACTGAAAAGGACTACAAAATGAGGCGGAAAGACCAACGGCCGATAGCCAATTGACAGAAGAATTTAGTAATGTTTGCCTTTATCTTTCAGTAGTAGACATACGTTCGGTCTATTGTGTTTTACCTCATGGTAGGTAGTAGATCATTACCTCTTTATTTCATTCAGTTACTGAAGCTTATTGTTATATTTAAACCTAATTAATTAAATTTAAAAAAAGAAAAACACAATAAATTACAGTATGTAATAAAACGTCAACACAGTCAATTCAAGCATTATTTATTATCCTGTTTATATTAGGGTGGGAATTCAAACAAAAATTACACACTGCGGGGTTGTTTAAGTGATTATTTCGTCTGTGTCGCTACACATTATTTCCTTCCCCTCCTGCTCGTTTAATTTTTTTGTCGTTGCTCCCGTGTATAATTTTTATTTGAATGCGTCCACCTGGGCGAAGTGTGTCAGTTACAGCACGAAAGGGGTGCCTTCATTCGAGGGGTCGTCGGCGGATTCGTACGACCCTCCGTAACAGGCACGTCCATTACAAACAACGCAAACGGCCCGCAGCGTTAACATCGCCACTTTCGCCGATTCGACAACGTGTAAACATAAATACAAACAAATGTTTAAGTGAGGGGAATAAATTAATGGATTTATAAGATTTTTCTGCTTACATTTTAATTTTCTAAATTGAAAGTTTGTTTATCTCGGGTTTATCTCACTTAATGAGATGTTAATTCAGGATGATTTAATTGAAATTAAAACACTTGGTTTGTTTCACTCATTTAAATAAGTAATAATTTCAATTAAATCATCCTGAATTAATTCAAAAATGTTTCACCACGGGTTAAGTGAGAAATTAATTAAACATAATGAGATGTTTTTCAATACTACATTGAACTGAGTGCAAGTTTACGATTTCACCCATAATCGGGGCTTTTCCGTACGAGTAATGTTGAGTTTAACGTGTACGTTATTAATTAATTTCACATTTTTTTAATATTTATCTATTAAAGGCAGAAACAACTCTGCTCGATTTCGTAAAATTAAAAAAAAATGTATTGTAAATGAATAATATTTAGTTTTCTAAATTGTCACGAATAAAGATGCTTAGACTGTGATCATAAAATATAACGTACATATAGATATTAAACTTGTAAATTAAATTCACTTAGTTTTGTATCACTTATGTTTATGTTTTATGTTTGTGAGTGCTGTGGAGGGGTTGTGGGGTGCATCAACTACAAACAATTGATATAATCTTGCAGTTTCAAGTCCGATTACGCAATTTGAGTGGTTGAATCAACCCTTCTGCAATTTTTCAATTTTTTATTAATTCGAATCAAATTCGTCGATTTAATTCGAAATTGCTGTGGAGGGGTTGAAGGGAGTCTCAACTACAAACATTATGTAATTCAATGTCTGGCGTGGGCATTTGCCCGGGAAGTAGTTGTTTTAATGTGCATTTGTTTAACGTACTTACGTAACGTAAGTCAAAAGAGCTAAATGTCGAAATAATTTATTAATTATTTTCAAATCATTTTTATTTAATTTATTAAATAATTGTGACCAAGTGAATAAATACACTTTTCTATTATAATAAAACACTTTTTTAACTTTGTTTTGTAAAATTCTGTTATACAAACAAAGTTAAAAAAGTGTTTTATTATAATCTTACACAATGTATAATGAAGTAGAAGCCTCAGTGATCAGTAATTTTACTCTTTTCTATTTATACAAACAATATTATTATTCCGCAGTTTGTAGTCTGATTAAGATATTTGAGTGGTTGAATCAACCCTCCTGCATTTTTTTAAATTTTTGTAGATTTTTTTTATTAATTCGAATAAAATTCGTCGATTTAATTTTAAATTAAACCCAAGTTGAGAGTACTGTGTAGGGGTTGAGGGGTGTATAAACTACAAACAATTGATGTTATCCTGTAGTTTGAAGTCTGGTTAATCGATTTGAGTAGTTGAATGAACCCTTCTGTAATTTTTCATTTTTTTGTATTTTTTATTAATTTAAATAAAATTCGTCGATTTCATTTGAAATTAAACCCAATTTAGGAGTGCGTGGAGAGGTTGAGGGGTTTGTCAACTATAAAAAACTGATATAATCCTGCAGTTTGGAGTTTGATTAAGCGATTTGTGTGGTTGAATCGACCCTTCTGTAATAAATCAATTTTTTTTAGATTTTTTATTAATCCAAATAAAATCAGTCGATTTAATTCGAAATTAAACCAAAATTGGGAGTGCTGTGTAGGGGTTGAGGGGCGTATAAACAACAAACAATCAATATAATCCTACGGTTTGGAGTCTGATTAAGCGAATTGAGTGGTTGAATCAACCCTTCTGCAAATTTTCAATTATTTATTAATTCGAATCAAATTTATTGATTTAATTTGAAACTAAACCCAAATTAAGAGTCCTGTGGAGGGGTTGAGAGGTGTATCAACTGCAAACAATTGATATAATCCTGCAGTTTGGAGTTTGATTAAGCGATTTGTGTGGTTGATTCGACCCTTCAGTAATTTTTCAATTTTTTTTTTAGATTTTTTATTAATCCAAATAAAATTCGTCGATTTAATTCGAAATTAAACCAAAATTGGGAGTACTGTGTAGGGGTTGAGGGGCGTATAAACAACTAACAATCAATATAATCCTACGGTTTGGAGTCTGATTAAGCGAATTGAGTGGTTGAATCAACCCTTCTGCAATTTTTCAATTATTTATTAATTCGAATCAAATTTGTCGATTTAATTTGAAATTAAACCCAAATTAAGAGCCCTGCGGAGGGGTTGAGAGGTAAATCAACTGCAAACAATTGATATAATCTGCAAGTATGGAGTTTGATTAAACAATTTGAGAGGTTGAATCAATCCTGGAGCAGTTTTTTCATTTTTTTTTTAATTTAAATTAAAATGACGTTCCAGCTGTCGCGTTTAAGGCCGCTTCTACAATTGATAGTAATATCTTTGGCAAAGTAGACCTTCGGTATTGTTCATTCTAGTTTAACTGATTGGTAAACAGCCTTCCGTTTCTACAATCATTTCAAATTTACCACTCAGTTGGGATAACATGAAATTTACAAAAACTGCAGAATTAGAAGTGAACGTGTTTGAATCCGATAGTGATTCGAAGATTATTTATTATGTGGAGAGATTTCGAAAATTCAAGTTTGGCCTTACATCAGGTTTATCTCATGCTCCGTGCACTGACTAAACTGCCGGAGCGGTAACACTCCGATCGCCCCAATAATGCATTACCTCACAATTGTAGAATCACCGCCCGAGGTTTGACCCTTGGGTTAAATTACCAAAGATGTAGCTGTCAGTTGTATAAGCGGACCTTAATCGTTCGTTGTTGCTTCTTTTCTTATTAATATAATTTATTTTTCAACTGAAACATATATTTTTTAACTTAAGCTTTTAACCATTCGGTCATGACCAACCTAAAACATCATTTCATTAATAGTTTTCATTTTTTTATAAACTTTATTACCCAACAGACAAAATAGCCCAATTACATTACAGAGTAATTAACAAAAAATCAATATGAAACATTAATAATAACTAATATAAAAATATTTATCGTTTTCTTATTATTTCCATTTCTATTAAATTTTATTGAAAATAATTTCACTTCACTCGCAAATCGACCAAATCGAATATTTCCCAATTATTCCAGCCCTCCTAATCTCCAACAAAAAAAAAAACGCGAAAAAAGCCCATCACTCCCCCGTCCCGCGGAGAAATTGACTCGTCGTCGCGAACGGGGGGAATGAAAACCCGCGCCGTTAAAACCCACCCCGCGCCCCATTCGCCGAAAAATGAGAAGCTGCGTCTCTTTCCGCCGTTATTATATAATAATTGCGCGCGGGTTTCAATTTCGGCCGGATTTCCGTCGACGCGCGCGTTTCAATTACGGAAGACGCGATTTTATGGGGAGTGTGCGGGCCCCGGAAAGAAGATCCCCCGCCCTCATCTTCTTTTTTTTTGTGTTTAGACCCTTTCAGCGGGACGCTAAAATGAACGAATGGCGTTATTAAACCTAGTTTAAACCAGGTATCTCGCGTAATTGAAAGAAAAATGACAGAAGGAGGAGAGATGAGGAAAAAATGAAATGAGAGAGATTGGGTGGAAAATATTCAACTGGTTTTATATTTTATAAGATAATAATAATTTTAAAATAAATATTAATTACAAGGCTGAAAGACCTCTGGCCGATAGCCGTTTCCCTGAAGTACATTTTATGTATATATAAATTGTTGTTTTTAAATATTCTGTATAAAAATATAAATTTGTTGGTTACTTTTGGGAATGAAGATCTTTATATATATATATAAATATTAGTTACACAATTAAGTTGTTTCGTTTATTAAAACATATTTATTATTATCAATAGAAAAAAATATTTATTTACTTGGTTGACATATCTCAGAGCTAAATGTGGAAATAATTTATTATTTTCAAATCATTTTTATTTAATTTATTATTAATAGAAAACAGGATTTATTATAATTTGTATTTCATATTAATGATATTTTTATTAGAAAATAAAAACAGAATTATAAAATATATTCTTATTGAATTTATTTCAAATAATTCTGACCAAGCGAATAAAAATCTTTTCCGTAATTATATATAAAACGTTCTCAAAAATAATCTTTGCGTGCATTATTTTTAATCGCCGCAAATAAAATACCAAACAGCCAATACAATTTCCCCAACTTATTTAATTCCTGAAACTTCGAGGATTTCCTTTTTTATTTTAACGTAATTAAAGTAATGCATATAATTAATTCCACGCTCTCTCTATTATATTTTTTTTGTGGAGGGCAATTCACGCACATAAAAAGTGCGCTTAACAACTTTGGCCCAGTTCATCGGGGTTGGCCCCGGGGTCGCGTTTATGGATTTCTGACACGTTTCGGCCGTCCTGGATGCTCCGAGGAAAAGGACTGGAGTTTGCCGATGCGGGATTGGATTCAATCCAAATGAATGGCTATATTCGCCGTAGGGGACGATATTGGGGTGAGGCAACCAGAGGGGGAAGGGGATTTAATCTGAGAAATCAGCGATTTTTTTTATGGGTTTTTAATTTTGCAACGTACTTGTACGACGATGTTTTATTAAACATTTAGAAATTATATCTACATGCTATATAATCGAAAACCATTTGAACTTTTTTTTATTTCGATATTTAAATTCTTCGTGTTCAAAAAGATCAATACATTCTTAAATAAAATCTATTTTATTTTGACGTTTAAATTTATTCGGAAAATAATCGCGGTGCGAATTAATTAAAAACCGCCGGATCGGGAACACGCAAAAAAAGGAGAAGAAAAAAAATGTGGAACGACTTTTGCATAAAAAGGGCTCGAGAAGTAATTACACACCCACCGCGCGCATCCTAAAACGTTCCCATCCAGGAAAATGGGAAATTTATCAACGCAACACACACACACACAAACACTCACATACAGGCCACAGGAGGAGATAAGTTTTCCATCAGTGTCGTGACTAAATTGGATTTCTTTACGCGATGGGTTCGCCTGAATTAATTGCTAGTAATTTTATACTTAGACTATTGATATACCTTTCTTTACATAACTTTTAGATCATTGATATTTTTTCTTGTTCTTGAATATTTAAAATATTGGCTTCATAACGTGAAATGATGTGTGTCGTCTGCTTATATTCATGTCGTTTACATAATATATATATATATATATTATCATATAACCCTTATACCCTTTCGAGTGTCGGGTGTGTTACATAATAATAATGACCTTTGCTATTCAATAGATAACCCAATTAGAGAAAAATACAAAATTAACTAAAATAAATTAAGTGGGCAAAAAGACCTATGGTCTAAGAAAACGCTGGACTAAGAAAAATGCATCATTCTATTTGGAATTTCTAAGAAAATTGGGAAAATATATTATTTTTTGAGCCTATGGTAGAGAGCTTATGACAAACTACTCACACAATTGTACATATTGTTATAATAAATTTTATTAATTTTTGTTGTGATATTTTCTGAATAAAGATGTTTTTTTGTATATAAAATAAGTAACAATAGAAAACATAATAATAATAGTAATAATAATAACGTTTATTGTCCAACAGGAGAACATTCCCAATTACAAGACAATTATATAAATCATATATAAATTAATTACAATTACAATTTCATTTAAACAATAACAATATTATGCGATTTTATCCAAAGAAAATACAGATTTAATTTAGCCATAATTAAAAAAAAAACGTTAACAATGCATGATTAATATTAATTAGAGTCAGAAAAATACATAGCAAAAATATATATACAACGAATCCACGTACGATCAATTTCTGTTGGAGATAAATTTTCCAATAGCAAAATTGGTAAAAAAAGAATATTGGCACACAGAATAAAATAAAAGTGAATCATAATAAATGGAAGACGACGCATAGAAATAAATATGAAAATATGATATTTGAATGGAATAATTTAGTAAGACATCTTCATACGAATCTATTACAAAAAATAAACCCTATTATCTGTCATGGGCTATCGGTCAGAACACAGTCTTTCTGTCCTAAAACCCATTTAATTTCAAATACGGACAATGAATCAAACACGCAAGGTTCACTTTAAAATTTCAAAATATTTTTTTTATCCATATGATATTTTAAACTTATTTTATCCTATTCAACTCAATCTCTTCTCTTTCCGTTTTTTTTTTGTTATCATCTTAAGCGCAATTAATTCCGACTGAAACTTTCTGACTGAAAACTCCATTGTCTGTTCCCCGCTTATTCTTCTTCTTCGTATTTCATTTTTCCTTTGCGGCGCGCGGGAGGGAAAATTAAGGAGATTGAAATGTAAAACGTGAAAAAGGGAAAGAAATCCGGGGAATCCGCGAACTTTATTTAATGGAGTTGCTTTAAAATAACGCGAAAAAGTGAAAAGTAATTTTCTTATCAGGGGGAGACAAGAGGATGGGAGATTGGAGAGGGCGCGATCTGAATGGCTGTAATTGCGCGGATTATTAAGTCGCGTCTTTTAAGCTCGCCGAATTGGGTTTAATTAAGAGTTTGGAGGTGACGGTTTGTGTTTGTTGCTTTTCGCGGTTCAATGAGGATTTAATTGAATAATCTGAATGTTATAAGGGATAAATTAATGTACGTTTTCTTCAACACGTTTAAAGATCTTGAGCTGAGTCTTAAGACCTAAGCTTAAATAGAAAATTGATGTGCAACAGCAGGTGTACATTATGTAATTCAATGTCCAGCGTGGGTATTTGTCCGGGAAGTAGTTGTTTTAATGTGCATTTGTTTAACGTACTTACGTAGGTAAGTCAATAGTCACAGAGCTAAATGTGGAAATAATTTATTAATTATTTTCAAATCATTTTTATTTAATATAGACCTAAGCTTGGCTGTTGCATCATGGTGAATATTATTGTTCTTATTTTTACTCATATCCCGAAAGCTATTCTCATTTTGTTTGTTGTCCCAATCAGATTGATTGTTTCCACTTTTGTCTCTTATTATTATTTCAAGGGGTGCATAAATTAAATAAAGAAGAAAAAATATATTTTATTTTATGCATTTTTTTTTCTTCTTTATTATTGAAAATTCCCAGCAAAATGAATCGATTAATCAAAACTGAGAAAGCATATTGAAGTTTCTCCGTTTCGGCCATCAAATCTTCCAATTCCTGTTGGTTCTGCTGTAAAAACCGAAACTCTGAAGCCAATGTAAACAAAGAAGTTAAATCCTTTTGATAAAGCTGCTGTTGAATATGACACTTTTGTAAACTATGAAATAATTGATAAATCTTCAGCATTATCCGAATTTCATTAAAATAATGAAGCTGACATAGAAAATGAAGATACAAAAATTAGTAATGCTGTAATGCGAAGTTTTCAGAAGTTTTTCAGAAGTTAAAGTGAGAAGAAAATAATAAGAAAATCATTAATTAATTATTCTAAGTACACAGAAGATATTTGCTCTGCGAGCTTATGTTTCAATTTTATTTTAATTTAAAATTTTGAATTAAGAATGTTTTTCATAGACATTAATTGGATATGTCATCCCGTCAGCATTCACGAAGAATACGGTACGTTTTTGAATATTTATTCAAGGTAAAACTGTACTGATGAGGAACTAATTTTTTGTCTTTTAATTTAATAAAAACTGCAATAATAGAAAAAAGGATTTAAATAGTATGTTTCAAATTTTTTTTTATGAATTTATAACACCAACCACGGATGTTATTCTAATAAGATAAATTTCAAATTTCTGCAGAACAGAATTTTTACTATTACTATTGGATAGTGGATGCGCCGGGCAAATCCGTGGCTAGAAAATCCGTGGGCAACTTCTCATAGGTTGAAGTTTTACCTTACGGACTTATCTTTCTAAAATGCATTTGTAATGAATCAAATAAAAATTTGCAACAAACCTTCATTCGTTGAATTCAAAACTGCGGTCGTCGCCCAGATCTTTGTAAAATTTGGGTAAATTCGAAAATTACAGGCTCACATGCTGTTAAAAATCCTCTTTCCAAAGATATTTTCCAATTGGTATAATCCATTGAACAGCTCAAGGAAGAAACACACTACGCAGTTGCTACGTATGTAAAAACAAACCTATAAAGAAAGAAGAGGTGTAAACTAATTTCTTGGAATTACTTTATTAATTATTTTCAAATCATTTTTATTTAATAAATTTCTTTTTTTCCTTGTAATTAAGCAATCACAAACAAATCGCAATTGAAAACACTAATGAGATTTTAATTCCTACATTCAATTGTATCTGCGTTTTTTTTTTGTGTGTGTGTTAGGTTTAACTAAGTTAATTTTCATCAAAATCCGGAGCGAAATAACAGTGTAACCGCACAAAAAAAAAACTGTTCATTAGAAGCTCCTCAATTTATCATATAACGAGGAACACGTGCGCACATGTTAAATACACGAAACAAAAGAAGGCTTCCTGTGCTTTTAGCCTTTCCTGGGGACCGGAAAGCCGCGGGGCGCTTTTCTTCCCCTTCCGGTCCGACCGTAAAAGCCCAAAGAGGGCTCGTTACGGAGGTGGCTGGAAATAATTAAACCCGCCGGTCCCAGAAAAGTTATTAATTAAAATAAACTCGTTAGCGCGGGAAAATCGCACCGGTTTCTATTGGATATTATTGTTAAGGGGGATTAAATAAAATGTTGTAATTTCAACCTAGTGAAATTGCTAATATATACTAGTTTAATAATAACAATAACTTTATTTATCCAACAGAGTAATCTATACAGGACAAGTTTAAATTTTGTCATAAATTTACAAAACAGCAGGTGTACATTATGTAATTTAATATCTGGCGTGGTATTTGTCCCAGAAGTAGTTGTTTTAATAAGCATTAACGTAAATCAAAATTGTCACAGAGCTAAATGTGAAAATAATTTATCAATTACTTTCAAATAATTTAAAAAATATTTGAAAGTAATTAATTAATTAATTAATAAGTTCATATTGTTTAAAATAAATATGAATAGATTAATATAAATCAACCAATAAAACAATTAAACAGAGATTAGATTGAATCATTTTAAATTCTCGACTAGTTTCGGGTTATCTTTAAATTCTCTTGAAAATGGGCTAATAACCCGAAACTAGTCGAGAATTTAAAGTTATTCAATCTAATCTCTGTTTAATTGTTTTATTGGTTGATTTATAATAATATATTCATATTTATTTTATAGAATATTAACTACAAATGATCATATATTCAAACCATTAAATAATCAATTTTGATTTAATTTATTTATCATAATATTGAATAAAGACATTAATAATAATAATAATTCGTTTACTCAATATAGAAGTGGTACATGAGGTCTACAATAACTTATACATATATATATATATATATATATATATAAATATTTTATACTCTGCCATTATTATTAATATTATTATTATTATTAATTGTCATTATAAATGATGAATTATTATTACCAATAACAAAAATATTTATGGAGCTTTCAAGCGCTTTTAATCCTCGCAAAAACACAAACTGGAAATTAATCTCGAAGTTATTTCAACAATGCAAATCCTCAAAGATTAATAAATTAATTACAATTGTGTAACAATAACCATTAACGCGGCGTTGTTTAATTTAAGATTTCGGTAGCGTTGTGTTTTTTGTTGTTGTTGTTGTCGTCGTTCTTGTTTAGATGAAAATTGGGGCTGAATTACGTTGGCCGGAAAGAGTAAATGGCTTTCGCGCACCTCATTAAACTCGAAACGTTTGAATGGACCGTAATGTTTGCCTTTACACTAACGTGAATCCATTAAGGCTTAATCAACCCCGGGGACAATACACAATATAAAAAAAAGCTATGAAAAAATCCGTTTACTATTTATTTGTTGTAATTTTTTAATGCTAATAAAAATATTTCAGAGTGCCTTTATAAAATGTATTTATTGTGTTATGTGATATAAAATATAATTTTTGATTATAATTTTGTATACATTAATATTTAATTCTCAATTGCCAGTAGTATAAGTAATCATGGATTGATTCAGATTGAGAATTAATAAATTGGATCGTATCAAAATGTATAAAATAGCAGCAATAAAATGCGCGAACTTTAGCAGAAAGGCTGTTGGCCGATAGCAGATTGTCTGTAAATAAAATAATAATATTTATTAACTGTATATTTTCGAGTTTACGTGAAGTTCACAAAATAGAAAGGCTGTTATTCCTTACTTCACTTTTTATTTTTATGTCAGATGTACATTTCGAGACACAAAGTGCTCATTATCAATAACAAACTTTATTGTTAATTTCTTTCATATTTATATGTATAATGTACTGACAATAAATATTCTTTATGTATATATATATGTATAAAATAGTAAACATAATTATAGATTATATTGCAAACAATCCTTAGATCAATCAATAGCATTAGCGAATTCTGGTTTAATAAGAATCCCGGATTCGCGAATGCTATGCTAGATCGATTCAAGGATTAAGTTGCGACAAATTAAATAAAAAAGAAACGGTATTCTATTTAAGTTGCGACTATTATTACGGCTAAATATGTTGAGTTTTAGTTTATATGAAGTTTAGTCATCACAAAACACGAATTAACTCTTTATTTATTAATTTTTACATTTATTAATAATGATATATTGGGTTGTTCGGAAAGTAATTTCCTTTTTTTATATAGAAATCGAAGACGATTTTTTATAGCTAATTAGCTATAAAAAATCGTCTTCGATGTATATATACATATTAATTATAATTAATATATATATACAAATATCTTTATTCAAGGAACTTTTACATTATATTAAGTACAGTATTGTATAGTATAATACGGTATATAAATTGAGGTTGTCCTTCCATAGGCTATCGACGCGAAGTCTTTCTGCCATCTAATTAATATTTTATTCAATGAAATCAAACAAGGAACATTTCTGACAATGATTAATAAAATTGGATCAACCCCTTTTTCTAACCGGAAAAATTACTTACACTATAAGTTTTTGACAAATCTCAATTGAAATAACTACTTCCCGAGCATATAACCCGCGGGATATTGGATTATACAACATAGATCCTGTACAGAGAGGAAAAAGGCTTGAAATTAAATATTATGGAGAGTATGGAAATAAACACAAGAAAATTCACAGGACATCTTCTTAACGACCAACTGAATCTCAAAAATTCACCACCACTCAAAAAAAACCCGCCCCTCATAAACTCATAAAACTTTTTGTATATATACTCTGACAGAATAGTGCAGTGCATCATTTTTTTATTAATAACTGAGGCTTCAACTTTGTTATACATTGTTTATCAATTTAATAAAACACTTTAAACTTTGTTTGTATTTACTGTTATACAAACAAAGTTTTTTTTTCACCTGAAGAAGCTACAGTGTGGTGAAACAATTTTAGCGAGATTACAATAGACATTGAACGATTACACAGTGATATTTAATATAAGTAAGAGAATAATTTATTTATAATAAAAAAGTGATTAATTATTAAAGTAATAAAAAAAACGTTCTTTATTCATTCTCGCCTAAATAATCCTGAGACGCAATAAAATCAAATTACAAATAAAATTCTTTTGTCGGTGGGCGGCGAAAGCGCAAAGAGGGTTTCATTAAAATTAATTTCTAGCTTTTTCGGAAAAAGAAGTTTTAATTAAAGCACCCCGCCCGCCCGAGCCTCCCTCCTTCTGGTTGTTATTATTATTATTATTCCCGCCGAAAGAATCCGCCCGATTAACTCGAAAATTGCGCGCGGCGTAATTGCCGAGGAATGCCCTTTATATTCGCGCTCCCCCTCCATTCAATGACGACGACGATGATGATGATGATGGTGATCGTTACAGTTCCGAAACGGCGTGCAGTTGCCGAATGGCCGCCGCAGGAAGTGGGACGTGATGGCGCGCCCCGAAACCGGATTTCGACTACGGGCGACCCCGGACTGGTGGTTATCTCACGACCGAGGGAAAATAATAATAAAAAAAACAAGCATTACGTTGGAATGAATAATCGATAATAATCGTGGATGTTGGTTATTCCAATAAGGATTATGATTTTAATTATTACTTTCAAATGAAATGGTGAATGCGCCGGGTTTAGCACGTATTGTTTTTATTAAAAATTTTAAAATATTTACAATCCTAAAATGTGCCACGAATCCTGAAACAATGCACATTATTAAACAGCTCGTAACCCCAATGTCTCCCCTAAATATAAATTACCTTCACGATTATTTCATCAAATAATGCAGCTTTCGGTAATAACGTTAGCAATCATGACAAGTAAATGGAAAAGAGTATTTACTCACAGCTATTTAAATAAATTAAATAAAAAATGATTTGAAAATAATGAATAAATTATTGCCACATTTAGCTCTGTGACTTTTGACTTACATAACGTAAGTCAAAAGTCAGGTAAGTAACGTAAGTACCTTAAACATATGCACATTAAAACAACTACTTAATTTAATAATTATTTTCAAATGACTTTTATTTAATCATGATGAGTAATTAGACAACGACTAGAAACAAACTTACACGAATGTACATAAAATTTCGAAAAAAAAAAAATCATTAAAATTATGAAAATATTTTTTTGTGTATTTCGTAATTCGTTTCACAATGTGGTTTATTTAACGTTTTCGTAATTACCGAACGCTTTTTGATGCCGTCTTGTTGATATCCGCAATTGCGCTAAATTGAACGCAATTAACGGGACGGGGGCAGAAACTTAGTTTGCCGCCGCTAATGGGAGAAATGTGTCGTCTTCTCGCGACGCAGCCTCGGCGGATTTTCGCCGATGATTATCCGGGACGCGCGATAATTATCTGTAAATTGGGTCAGCTCCGCGTTTGATTAATGATTATCCTTGACGTTAACAAGCCGGTTTTACTTTCCAATTAATAAAATGTCGACTAGTGTACGCGCGCCGAAAGCAGCTGTTTTTGTTTTCTGCGGTTGCACCATCTTGTTAGAACCATCAAACTAAATTAAAATGTCAAATTTTTTATATAACTGTTACTGTTGTTTAGATATATTCATTATATATTTTTAGAAATTATAAATAACGACTTTGAAATTTAAAAAAAGGGTTAGTATTTTTTTATTTAACTATATAAAGCAATCATCTTTGTATATTTGTAATTTGAAATTTGGGGGGACAATCACACCATTCACATAACGACTAGCCTAATCCTGGAATCGAACCCCTGGCTTACTAGCCTGACGCTTAACCTGCGACAAAGATTAGTGTTTCATAGTGTTTTCTGCTCACACAATAAGGATAATTGTAAAAGAGCTGTGTGTATGTGAGCGCTTATGGAGAATTCAATGTGACTATTAAACCAAATTAAAATTAAATTATTCAATATTTTTTAAATTATTTTCACCTAAGCAGTAATTTCATCATAATAAATTAAAGACGACGCAAGCGCCACCTTTTGCCTAATTTCAAGTGGCATCATCGACGAATTTATATGCAGTTGTTAATCATAATAAATTAAAGACAACGCAAGCGCCACCTTTTGCCTAATTTCAAGTGGCATCGTCAACGATTTGGGTCTACAAGGTAGACGACCGAGAATCATTGTTTCGTCCACTAAAGGAAGGCGAATTTGTCCTGTTTAAACAAACAAGGAAAACGAAATTCACATTTAATGAAACGTTCAGCCACCATTCATCACCATTCACAAGTTATCCATACGCTAGATGAATGGTGGCTGAACGTTTCATTAAATGTGAACAGTAATTTCATGTTTAGAAAACGTTATCTATTAATTAATTTTTATTTATTTTGACATTTGTGGTTTTTGCGACATAAAAAAGTACGAAAAACGTTACCGGAAATTTTTCCTCTACTTTATACCTAAATAACTTCAAAATAATTCGAATAATTAATAAGTAATCTCTCCCTTAACTTAGATTGAATTGTTGAAAATAAATATAAGCAAAATATTGATTAATTTCGAGCGTATATATTTAACATTTGGGTTAAAAAAAACAACCATTTTTTAATGATCATTTTCAAAGGCTCGCGATTGGCGATGCTCGGTGCAAAATAACAAATTCAATAAACAAAATAAACGTATAATAAATTTTAAAAAATTCCACCATCACGTTAAATGAATTCCTTTTTAAACGACATTTTAAAATTTCTTAGCATATTAGATGTAATTGATCTAAATGTATTCTTAATTCTGTCTTTCATGTCTTTCAACTGTTCGACGAGTATATAGGCACACTACACTTTAACGGGATGAGACGAGAGTAGTTATATGACGGGCGATGAATGACGGTCGCCAAGGCCCTGCTACCTTGCGCAAGCGTTTCATGATATATCCGAATGATTCTATGCCAATGGACGAGATTAAGAGACAAACTCAAATATTGATTCGTGTTAAACGAAAATACACTTTTTATAATCGTTGGTGATTCGCTTTTCCACGACTTAACTGACGTAAATTAATAAATTAAATGGTGAATGCGCCGGGATTAGCGGTAATTTGGAAGCGCCGGGTTTTTGCTGGAATTATTGTCAGCGTCACACACACATTTTTATTTAGTTTTGAAAATGTTTACAAACCTAAAGTGTGCCACGAATTCTGAAATAACACAAATTATTCAACAATTCTTAACTCCAATATCTTCCACAATATATAAAGTCCCTACCTTAAGGATTATTTGTTTGATCAAATAATACGGGCCTCGATAATCAGCAATCATGAGTAATTTAGACAATGGCAAGAACAAAATTAAGAGAGGCGGAAATACCTCTGGTAGATGGCCATTTTGTTTCCAAACACTGCATACAATTCAGCAATGACGCATGACACAGCCCTACAGACAACAGAATTACACAAACTTAAAATTAAAATAAAACCTAAACCTAAAATAAAATAAAATTTAACATAAACCTATACAATAAAAAACCTAAATCTAAAACACATTAAAAACCTAAACCTAAGACATATTTAAACCTAAACCTAATATCACAGAAAGAAACGGCACTGAGTTTGACAAGATAAAAAGTGGTATCGAAGTTGTAAAGGGACTTCGATAAATTAATAAATGTGTAAAAATTATAATTAAAAAAAATGTAGAAAGGTTTAGTCGGCAAAATATTATTATTATTATTATTGTTTATTTTTATTCGATTTTTCAAATCACTATTTTGTTTGTAAAAATATTAAATTTTTACTTAAAAATTTTACAAGTTAAGTTTTGTTTGCATTTTCTGTTTTCCGATTTAATTTTATAAGAATGGTTTCACTGGAATCAATCCCATTATGTAAATGAATTTTTGTGCGTGGATGTTGATTCGAATAAATTTCGGTGTAATAATTAATTAGAGTGGGGGTACCGAGGGGGGGTGGTTATCGATCGCCCACCTGGCACGGGCTGCGCCCTGCGAGCCCTAAAAATAGCCGAGCCGATAAAACACCAACGAAACCCCCCCGCGCGCGGCGCCATCAGGAAGAAAAAAATCAATAAGTCGGAAAAGATGACGCAAGGAATAGAAAAATAGAAGAAGAAAATAAGTCGAGTCATGTAAGGACTGGAGCGATTATTTAATTTAGACGACATGGTTTTACGTAATCACAAAGTTGTTACTAATTCTCGAGGTATACTTTAAAAATGATTATCTCATCCAAAAAAATATCCAATGGGCACTTGGTCTAATATTTTGTGATAATTAACATAATGTTATTAAGAAAATACTTGGTTCTGTCTCGCAATTCCTTACATTTAATTCTGACTAGTTTCTAGTGTGAAAAAAATGTGAAAGAGTATCAAGTTTTTTCTTAATAAACTTACGTTAATTATGTCAAGGCACATTTGGTGGAATTCCTGAAGGTACAATTTTTATGTTTAAAAGAAGCCTTTAGCAAATTTCGAGCTCTGAAAAAAATTAAACACAAATTTTAATCTTGGATTGAAATTAATAATAAAAACAAATAAATTGAAAATATTCACGATCCAAGAATTAAAATCACTTAGTTATTTTTTGACTGTTTTATATTGTTTTCTTATGAAAAATGTAACAAGTGATTTTACTTATACTCTCATTACTTTATATTCTTAAATAAAAATGTGAAGAAAAGAATAAAATATTACTACATTATAAATACAATGTAATTTAGTCGAGTAAAATTCTGCCGCCTTACGGATCTAACCTTCAATCAAGCTTTTGTACACTTACTGCTAAATGATTTACATGTGATTAATTAAGTTCTTACTTAACCAGCGGAGAAACTCTGTTGAGTAGCGGATTGTGGATGAACAGGGTCAATTAAAAGAACCATAGTAGTTTCAACACTTTAACAACTTGGATTTACAAATTCTTTATTAGTTCTGTTTTCTGTAATCAGTTTGACAACCCTTATCACCTTGGCCATCCTTTTTATCCTCGAGGAGTGGAACAGACAGGCAATGTTTTAACATATACATTTTACATATATCACTGCAGTGCTTTGTCAGTCACGTTTCCGTTTTTTAGCCTTAATTGCAACTTAATTTCGTTATTGATGGTGGAGGCTATCAACACATCTCATCTCATTCTCTCAACTTCCTAAAAACCCTGACCTAACACAATGTTTCCGAGTAAAAACAAAACCTAAAATAAAAACCACTTTAGCCGAGCACGAAATCTGAAAGCGCCGGGAAATCTGACTCTCTCGCAACACGTCAAAAATGTTATTCCGATGTTTGAGAAATGAGACGCGGCGGAGCTAATACAGATCAAACTCGTCCGGTAACAAGCTGCCGCTGGTTCGGATAAATTGGCCTCCCTCCTCATCCGATATACATGGAAACCGCAACGGCGGATTGGATAGATATAACGCCATTGTGATATTAATATCTGCCGGTCGACAGCTTGCCGTCTCCTCGGAATTTCATTTCGCGCGCGGTAAAATTGACGCAACGCGAAAACTAATACAGCCGTAACTTGAAATTTATTGAATGTACAAGATGTACCAAAAGAAAATAAACCGAGAAAACTCCAATTTTCTTTACTTTTAAACAATCTTGAATAGGGCAGAAAGATCTCCGGTCGATAGCCCAGGACAGACAAACCTTTATTTTGATATATATATATATATATATATATATATATATATATATACAGAGAGCTTTTTTTAACAGTATACATTTCCCCTATGTATACCTGCAAAATACGCGAGTCAAATGCATTGATGTGTGTGTTTAGTTGCCTATAACACGCAATTGAACCAACAGAACACACACATGCCAAATAAGCAACTAAACATACACACATTACGTTTGACTCGCGTTGTTTGCAGTTATACACTTCCCATAATGTATACTGATAAAAAAATCTCTCTGTATATATATATATATATATATATATATATATATATATATTACTGTTATATACCGGATATTAATTTAGTGTTACTTGTTATTTACAAATCTCCTAATGGTTGTTTTAACAGTTTTATAAATCAAATAAATAGTGCTTTTTGTAAACTAGATATTCTCAGAAGCAATATAATAATTTGTGGTTATTTTAACGTAAATTTTAATCAAAATAACTCAGATAGAACAATACTTTGCGACTTTCTCTCTAGCTTTGGGTTTATGATAACGGTTACTTCTTCTACTAGAGAAACTGAGTGCCTTGACAATATTTTCATTTTCAATGTTTGTAAAAATATAATTGTCTGAATAAAGATATTTGTATATATATATATAATTAATAATTAAATAAACAAAATTAATAAAATATATTAATGAAAACATTTCGAAACTTTCTTCTGTGTAACGCTTTATTTTCACCATTATTAAACATTCAGGGCTATTCTGTAAAGCAAATGTTAAGTTTAACGTGTAAACAGTACTCATTACCAATAATTAATTATCATTATTGATAATGAGCACTTTGTGTCTCGAAATGTACATCTAACATAAAATAAATTGTGAAGTAAGGAATGTCTTTCAATTTGTGAAATGTAGTTTATGTTGGCTAGACTTACGAGATTTTAGGGAAGCTATGTTCAGGTTGAAAAATCATAGAGAATAATTAGAAGATTAAGATTACGTTACGTTATGTGAAGTTGTTGTTAGCGATTATTAAAGTTTTAAACAAATGCAGTCCGTCTAATTTCCACCTCACGAAGAGGCCATCCCCGATTACACTATATATCTATGTATATAAAAGGGAAGAAATATCAGTATACTCTTTCGTTCTATTTTATTGTTTTATAATTCACCCATGCTGTTTATCAATTCAATCATTTTTACATTCTCCGTGATGAAACCGTATTTTGATATCACGAACGATGTCATTCTCCCAATCATTTTTTTTTGTCATCATGTAGCAAGAAACCCGACGATTGCATTCGCGCGGTTCGCTCCGAGCCGACGTTCTAGTTTTCCATTTATTTATTCATTTATTTATCGCCCCGGCTTCAGGTCAATCGATACATTCCGAGGTTGTGTGAAAATTAGCAGGAGTGACGCAGAAACAAGATTACTCATATAACAACAGTTTTGACACGCGAACTGCACCTGAATATATTAATTATCGAGTGGTTTCGCTTTTTTTAATATTTGTTCTACGAATTTTAGCATTTTTATTAGGTGAGTAATGTTAGGCTTTAATCATAAGGAAATTCCAATTGTGGGTTATTTTAGCCATGGAGGTTTTGTTTTCTCTTTCTTGTGTTGGTTATTAATAACGAGTCATAAAAGTGTAAGGCAACAAATTTTCCACGCAGTTTTTTTGTCACCCCAAGTACGGAACATGAAACACTTCAAAACAATGAGTTTACAAATCATAGCAATCAATTGTGGATCCCGCCAGTCGTTCTAGGAAGGGTCTTGTTGATGAAACTTTAAAACCCACCAATGAAAAATAAAAGGATCAACAAAAAATGATTTTTAGGATTTGAAAAAGTAGATAATTGCCAGATTCCATCTTCAATTTTAATAAATCGCCCCCAATGTATATTTCCCTATATAAATTTCATGAGTTTCTGGAGAGGGAGGCGTTCGTTGCCCCTTTTAGCCACAAAAACCACTAATAATAATTTATGAAGAAGTTGCTTCGTCGTGGCAGACTATAAAGAAATATTCTAATGTATTAAACAAAAATGATTTGAATATATTTGTTTAATATATTTAAATAACTGTGACCAAGTGAATGAATACTGTTTTCTGTTTAATATTCTAATGCTTTTTGAACTCGAAAAAGGTGGTAATTGCCTGAGTACATGTTAACATCCAAGGAAATAAAAACAAACAAAAAATCATGAAATTTAGAGGTATATCGAGTTTTGGGGAGGGGCGGTCATTACCCGTTTTAACCACAAAAAAATCACAAATAACAATTTATGAAGAGGGTTCTTACGGGTAGCAGATCAGAGAAGTGTTCTACTGTTTAACCAGAAACCCGAAGAGATAGGTTTACGGCATGCTATTACTGATGAATGCAGAAATAAATTCTATGGCACTATATGTGAAAATATATAGGGTGTTCCGTTTAAAAAAAAAATAAGTTTTTAACGCATTAATTTCACTTGACTTCGCAGTTAATTTGAGACACACTGTATAAAATTTTCAATATTTTGGTACATGAATATTTTATCCAGGTATAGTAGTACAAATGTTCCAATTTCCATTCCTGTGAGTTCGTTCTTCTTTGTAGTGTTATTATGTCTAAAAATTTGATTATTGTATATTTGTTCTGTAATTGGGACTTGTTTCCTGTTGGACAATAAAGATTTATTATTATAAAAAAAAATAATAATATTTTTATAAATATTAAAAAACTTCAAATACGGTTAGGTTTTCAATATTTATAAAAAATATTATTTTTTAGACATAATTTTAAAATATAACACCACAAATGTATCTCCTTATACATTTTGTAATTAAATCATACGTGTAATCCAAATTTGAAATTAAAAGTGTAAGGTTAAAATAATGAAGTTGGTATCGCCTTCCAGTATAACCAGAATTGCTAGAATCTTGAAAATATTTTCATTTAAAAGTATATACCGCTGTACATAAATTGTAAACATTCCATTACAACCAACAATAAGAAATTCATATATTTTTAATGTGATTTCTCAGTGAGAGAGCCTGCACATGTAACTGAAGTTATTGGAGATGCAACATAAGCGATCTGCAATAAGTTCAGTTATATACATAAAATCAGCATGTTTAATTTTAATTAAGGTATATTTTAATTAAAACACTTGGTTTGTTTCACTGTTTTTTTTTTATATTTTTACTCCAAAAAATATATATAGTAAAAATATAAAAAAAAAAACAGTGAAACAAACCAAGTGTTTTAATTAAAATATACCTTAATTTGTTCGAAAATTATTCACCACGGGTTAAGTGAGAAGTTAATAATTAACTTCTCACTTAACCCGTGGTGAATAATTAAACATTAATAATTAATGTTTAATTTTTTTTTATCTAAAGGTATTTCAATTATGATACAATTTCTCTAAATTAATTTAAACAAGGCAAAACTCAGTAATTAACAACACAATTTTATTTATTTTTTCTTATTATTATTTTTTTTTTCACATATGTTGGATGTACATTTCAAAATTAGTGTTTTCTCACAAACCTCATAAATCGTGCCACGAAACATAAACTCGCCCTTGTTTTTTTCCTCTATTCTTGTTTTTTTTTTTTTCTGTTCTGTCGGTGTCACAAGTAGTTTATGCATGCGGCTTGTCAATAAAGCCGAGAAGAGGGCGCAAAATAACAAATTTGCCTCCGTATTGTGGAAAATCCCAACTCTCTCCCTTTTTTTTTGGCGTCGTCTGTCGGACGGAAATTGTAAATTGCCTGCCGGCCCCGCGTTTCCGGGTAAATTCGGAAAATATGCGGCGCGCGTTTCACTCTGAAAGTCAAATCGGGGACGGTCGCGGGGGGACGGATCAACGGTTCGAAATTGCCGGGAAATGCACCCTCGAGTTATTCAGTAATTTTACAAAATCGTTTGTTGAATAATTACACAAAGAGAGAATTCGGATGTCGGTGGGGAGCTTCGATATTTTTCGTCATTTGCATTTTATAATAGTTACAGTGTATTTTAGGGCGTCGCAATATTAGGGCAAGGGGGGCAGCTGAAAAACAACAATTCCACAGTGGCATTCAGCACGTTATTATCAACCTGAGTCTTGGATCTTGCGATTTCAATCTATCTAATGAACCACGTGATTCATCCCGAAAAAAATTTCTTAAACCAACGGCCTACAGTCACGTTTTTAGACACTTCAATGCCGAACATACTATTGATATTGGGGACTGCCTGCCGTATTGTGGCTTCACGGTGGAATTTATACTTCTTCAGCACACGAACAAATTTAGATAAGTGTTATTAAATTATAAATTTATTATTCGCTAAATAAAGATTATTATTATTATTATTAATTGCAGAAAGATCAATAGCATACAGTGTAATATAGTGGAATGTAGTAGTTATATCTCAACAATTATACATAATTATCAAATTCTAAGTAACACTTGATTGATTCTTATTATTTTTTTTTTTTTTTTTCGTAGAAAAATTCATTTTTTTTTAAAATTTACAAACTGTCTACGAATTTTATTTTCTTTACTTCCGTTTTATTCTCGATGTAAAATGGTGTACCCTTTATATTGTTTGTCCCGTTGGAGTTGTAAATGCTTCTTTTATATTCATTGAGCAAATGATCTTGCCTTTTAGTTGATGTAAATTTAAGAGCATTTAATTCCAGTTTATTATCTCTGCAGTAATTACATTTATGTACATGCAACTTTTGCTAAGTTTAATGTTTTGTTGTAAAATTAAAATAAACAATAGTAAAGAAATAATAGAAGATACTTCATTCACTTGATCGTAAGCCTCGTGAAAATGGAACATTTCTATTTTTTTACTTTTAAATAATTAGTAAAAAATAAATTTCTATTTTTTACTGTAGAGACTTCCACATCGTTATACATGTATAAATTTTATAATGATAAAAATAATCCAAACATTTGGAATAGCAGTTTTTTTTTAATTCATATTACTCATCACTACTTTCATTTAGTTCAAACACCAAGATTTAGCGTTTGTAAAAAGTAGAATATTTAGATCAACTCATATTACTCATCACTACTTTCATTTAGTTCAAACACCAAGATTTAGCGTTTGTAAAAAATAGAATATTTACATCAACTTATATTACTCATCACTACTTTAATTTAGTTCAAACACCAAGATTTAGCGTTTGTAAAAAATAGAATATTTAGATCAACTCATATTACTCATCACTACTTTAATTTAGTTCAAACACCTAGATTTAGCGTTTGTAAAAATAGAAAAATTTGTCAATGTATAAACTCACTCGCTTGCGATTCGTTTCGTATGCGGCATCTGTTGTTTACGATAAGTATAATGTACTAGTGGATAATATAGTCTTAATAGAATCATCGTCCATTAGTCTTAAAATTACGAAAGAATAAAAAACAGAATATTTTGATAAATATTATATTTAGAAAATTAGTCAATGCATTAAACCACTCGCCTATTGGTCGTTGCGTAAATTTCGTTATTTAAAAAAATGCATCAATAAAATAAACCACGCTAGACGAAGTTTATGAAATGAGCCATAGAAAAATGAGCTATTACATTAGCATTACAATGAAATTAAACAAGGAACATTTCTGGCAACGATCAATAAAATTCGATCAATCCCTTTTTCCAACTACAAAAAATTACTTCAACAGATGTTTGTAAAACTTACAGTTTACAAACATCTATTCATCTATTGAAGTATTTTTTTGTAAAACTTTCAGTTTAAAAAAAGTTTCAATAACTACTTCCCGAGCATTTACCCCGCCGATTTTATTGTAACTTAAATAATTGCATTGCATCATCTTTATTTTATTACATTAACCTTTTATTTAATATAAAGTCGATCTAAATATTCTGTTTTTCATTAATCTGTCTCTTTTTTTTCAAGAATAATCGCAATCGAATTGCGTTTTACATTCCGCACACAAAAATTCGCGTACGCAAAGCAAATATTTACTCCCCGGACAAAGGATTAATTATCGTTTTCGGGAGGGAATTAATAATTTCCCGCCCCTTTGTGTGTGTTCCGCTCATTTTTTTTTTAATTTTATTTTTCCGTTCGACGGAGCGCTTGATTTCGTAATTTTGCGTTTTTTTTTATTTTTCGGTTGTTGTTGTCGTTGCGGGCAATTTGTGGATTCCGTTTGATTACATAAAACCCCGTTCCATTGCTGCGGGTGAATCAATAACGCCGAGGGAACCCTTTACCTTCAACCTTTAACATTTATGTTTATATATAAATGTATCCCGATGGAATTCGCGTCGGTGCCTTTTGTAATACACTTTAAAATTGTATATATCATTGCGAAGACAATTTCATCAGTTTTGAAATGGGATAATAAATATACAGAAGGTTTGTTTCTCGAAACCATTTCCGTTCTCCTATGTAAATAAATATAATTGTGTTACAAAATCGGGTTTAATCAGACTAGGAAATAAATAAAACTATGTCTTATTTAGAGTACACTTAACATAACACTGTCATTATTGTAACGAAAGTGAAAGAAGACATAAGAAAGATCACTCTGGAATGTTCCACAGAGCGCGCGACGGTAAACGCGGCGTCGTCGAAAGTTCCGGAAAGTTCCAGAAACAAGCACGCTATATAAGCGCGGGCTAGTGCGCTGCAGACAATCAGTGTATCAGGAACGTAGGAGTGCTCAAGATCTAATTATAAATAAATAGTTACAGTGTGATGTTAATGTGTTGAGTGTACTGTAAATAAATACATATTGTTTTACTTATTTCCGTATCTGATTAAACCCGATTTTGTAACGCTATTTATTTATAACTAAATGTTGAACAATCGGACGTTCTTACTTATGCTTCTGTTTAGATTCGACGAAATTGATAATTTAGAAATAAATGATCCAATTAATTTTGATGTACATTATTATACACACATGATAAACAAGTGCGTCAACTTTTTCTAACTTAGGAACGTTAAAATCATTAAAAATATCCCAAATAAAAATAAAAATCTCTAAAAAAATGTGAACGATCTATTTACTACTGGGTGGACTCCCATTAGTTAATCAACATACGGTGCAACCAAAATCCGCCGATTAAAGTTAATCATGATTTATTAGTAAATTCCAATTTATTATTATTTATTAACTTTAGCTATTTAAAATTGGTTATTCAGAAATACTCGATTACTATATTCACTCGATTTTACCCAACACTAATTTTTATCCATAAAAATTTAATATGAACTTCTAACAACCATCAACCTATTTATTTATTTTATTTATTTATTTTCAGATGAAATAATACTCAATAAAAAATATTTCGTTTATGAAAAATATGGTGTATCATCCCCATGTTAAGTGGCCTTCCTTTTATTTCATATCCCTTTTTTCCTTCCTCTTTTCATCTTTTTCACATCCCCCGTACCGTTTTCCTTTTCCCTCTTCCTCTTTATCTGGACGTAATCTGAAAATACGCCCACCGAAATATATTTATCTTGCGTATACTTTTTTTTTTCTTTCGTTCTCTCTAGTTGTTGTTCAAGGGGGTAAACACAATATACATGTACACGTAAAAAGAAACGCGACAGCTGTGCTGAATCCGTGATTTATTTCCACTCGGCAAAAGCGTCGAGGCGCGCTCAGGTCCGGGAAAACAATCTTTTACAATCTTTCTGAAGAATTAACGCCAGCGTTTGCACCGCCCTCCTACCGCTTGTCACGACGAGACAAATCTCAACTACGCGCGATTAGGATTATTTTTAATTCGTTGGTTTTTTGTGATGCTTAGAAGGTGCACGGCAATGATTTTAATTTATATTTCGGTCGGAAATGGTAAAATTGTAAACTATTTCCTTTTTAATTAATCTTTCACTTTATTAATATTCCGTATTAATCAAGTGTTTTTTTTAAACTAACTTATCCTTTAACAGCCATTTTTTTTTTCTTATTATTTTCTATTAACATTTAATATATCTATTTTATCAGGAATGTATGTTAATGTATGCAATGGCTTCCGTTAATTAATTAAGTAAATAAATATAAATAAGGAATATTATTCCCTTATTTTTTAAAAGAATAATATTTCAAATATACAAGTTGGTTGTGTTATAATTTTTTATTGATTGATTTTGAATATTTAAATAAAATAATTTAACAATTCAATTTATGTCATTTATCTGCATCTGATAGTCGAATTTTAATGGAAATTCGAAATAAATTTCATTTAGGTTAAATATTGCAAATATAAATAACAATTCAACAACTCAATTTATGTATTTTATATTCATTTTCAATGGATATTCAGAATAAATAATTACCCTAATGCTAATCTAAAAACTAAATTAAAAAACTTTATTTGTATTTTTTTGTAAATTGTCTTCTAAATTTACAAAAAAATACAAATAAAGTTACAGGTAATTAAAGATAGTACAATATATCAAACACACAAAGATACAAACATTTACATATTATAAACACACATACTCATGAGCACACATAAACCGAAAACATCTTATGTGGTTACAGGTTGAGGAGTGGTTAAATTCCATACATATTTAGATCGACATTACATTAAAAAAAATGGGTAATTTTTTATTATTATTTGCAAATACTTTCTATTAATTATCGATTAAGTCTCGCGGAGTGAGAGAACACAAAGAGAAAAGAACTACGCAAAGAAACAAAAAAGTAAAACGCGGAGTTAATTAATTTAAAATGAACGTATGAATATTTAAGGTTGATTGTTTGCCAAAAGGGTGGAGAGGGAAATTAAAATTTCATTCCGGCGTCGCCGTCGAGGCCGGTTTGAATAAATTACCATGCGAATTCGTTTTAAATAAATTTCCTCTATAATTAAACGTCTTTTCCTCTATGTTGCCTCCCCGCCGCAACCCCCTTCTCAGCTACGCTCGTGCGATATGTATTTAATTTCCAATCAAACTTTCATTGATTGCATCGATCGGCGTGGGAATTCAGCGAAAATTGATTTCGGCAAACTCATTGAAGTTGTTGACTGAATTGAAAATTCGTAATGAGGAAGTTTTAATAATTGGAATAATTTATTCATTCAAGAATTTCACTATGAAACAATTATTACTTGATTATTTTAGGTGAATGTAGTTTCGGCAAATTAGTTTTAAATTAAATTGGCAAAATTGTGCATAAAAATATTTGCTAGCACCCAATTAAGTCTATTGACACTCCATTTTCAAGCTTCCTCTTTCTTTATAGAATTTATTGTTAAATGAAAAAAAATATATATTTGTAAGGTATCTAAAAATTCCGATTTTACGTAGTAATAACGTGGACCTTTTAGTTCCCCGAAAAGAAATCATTTTCAGTCATTTTACGGAACTTGAATAGACTTATGAAATTAGTCTTATGGGAACGGTTTAAGAGAGATCCGTCGAATGGACGATTTGGACGCATCTGCTGTTGAAACTAGATTGCAGAATTTACGGTAGAGATAGAAATGTGCGATTTTCAGCGTTGTATTCTTATAGGACACAGTTGTGTTTTCACTAAAGGCCATCTTTTTAGATCATCCGTGGAAGGGAACAAAAACTGATAGTAATAGGATATAAATTAAATAAAAATGATTTAAAAATAATTATTTCCACATTTAGCTCTGTGACTTTTGACTTACGTTACGTAAGTACGTTAAACAAGGGCACATTACAGCGTGTCTTTCTTAATACTGAGCTTCAAGCTTATAATTTATAAAACTAATGAAATATCCCGTACTTTAACGAATAATATTTCTCTGGTTGTGATTCAGAACAAAAACGCGCATTACAAACAAACAAAGAGAAACATTTCACTCACGTAATAAACTCGATAGGCCCGCTGATATCCGACGATGACAAACGGCGAAGGGGTGAGTGCAACCCCTCGCCAGGGCGATGAGTCACTCCAGACAGGTAGTAGGCTGTGCACCTGTTTTAATATTTATCAGGATCTACCTGCGAAACGAGGGAAACAAACGAGGGGAGACCGAAACGAAAAAATAAAAAAAGGAGAGGAGGAAAATGAGGGCCTGAACCGTCGTTGTTGGAATTTTATTCAATTATTGAGCGAACGCATAAAACTTACCGTTTTCTTTGTGTGTGAGGGGGGTTAATGTACCTTTGAATATGTAAAGTCAAGTGTTTTGTATGTCGTGTTGCCGTTTTTTTATCTTATTTCGAGCGGGGCTTATGAAAGTTGCAAGTTCGTGTATAAGTCACAAGGATCGATAAATGCATGTAATGTGTGTGGTGTGTTGATTATTGAAATTAAGGATTGTAACTTTACGAATGTCACATTTAATTTTTCTGAGAATGCAATAAAACATATTTTATTAATCATAATAAATGAAAGACGACGCAAGCGCCATCTTTCACCTAATTTCAAGTGTCATCGTCATTCATTTATTATGATTAATATCTGCTATATAGCCACAATACAATATCTGTGAAGCCACCTTCATCAAGGCATTGCACATGGAATACACTAGTCTGATGATGTTAGGAAAACCGAAATGGAAATCTATAAGCTAGATTAATGGTGGCTGAATATTTTAATAAATATTTTTTTTATTTGATTTATATGTAAATATATATAACCTTTTCTTTTCAAACATTAAATCCATTAAAAAAAAGGAATTTGAAAATAATTAATTATTTTCAAATTCTTTTTTGTATTTTGTTCGAATCCTAAGTATTTATATGTTTCATTTTTTTGTATGTTCATAAGTGATTCTTTGTTGAGTGTATGAGGTGTGATAGTGTCTTTCCATTTCTCTCTGTCCATACAGGGTTCTACATTTATTCATTCCAAAATCCATTCTTATGTCATTTGTTATATCTTCTACTAACATTAGTAGCACTTTCATCTGTGTCTCTGTTGGTCCATAAAATTTGACATCATCCATATAAAATAGATGATTGATTGTATGTGTTGTTGCTTTTCGGTGTTTGATTTGGAATCCATATTTTGTCTCGTTTAGCGCATTGGAGAGGGGGTTTAGACATATACAAAACCATAATACACTTAGCTAATCACCTTGGAAGATTCCTCTTTTAACTTGGATGGTTTATTTTTGTATTTGCTTCCTTTCTGTGGTTCGCCATGTTTTCGTGATTGTTTTTAAGAAATTTCGAAGGGTTGGGTGGATTTTATAAATTTTTAGTGTTTTATGCAGCCATGAATGGGGCATAGAATCGAATGCCTTTTTATAATCGATGTAGCATACTCTTATATTTCGTTCTTGTTTTTCGGTTTGTTTCATAATTATCATTGATAATTATCATGATAAGAAATTGAAACCCGTGGATGTCTATAAAAACAGACAGAATTTTCCAGTCTATACGAGTAGACCTATATATAAGGAAAAATCTGTTTCTATCATTCAATTCTTCAAATAAATGGGATTTGAGTTCACGTAATGTGTTATTATTCATTCAATTCTTGATAAAAAATTAAAACATCTCAGATATTTCATTTCGAGTGTTTCTGTTTTAAATATAAATGTTACGAATATACGTGAATGAGCCATATCCGCACATTTAGCAGACGGCTCCAGAGATGAGATGATGGGTGACGTCAAGTCTCAATTCTGACACCATTATTCGCGCTATCTATGCTGTTGTGCTGTTGTGTATTGTGTCATCTATGCGCGAGGATTGCATGCATAATATAAATTCGAGAATTAAATAAATTAAATAAAACCCGCATTACATCAATTCAGTCATTCAAAATCACAACGAATTAAACAAAAATAAATCATGTATTCATGTGTAAAATATTAAAGAAATTATTTAAATTTTAAAATAAAGGAAAGTGTTAATCATGATAAATTAAAGACGACGCAAGCGCCACCTTTTGCTTAATTTCAAGTGGCATCGTCAACGATTTGGGTCTACAAGGTAGACGACCGAAAATCATTGTTTCGTCCACTAAAGGAAAAAAAAGAAACGTGTGTAATAAATTAGTTACAATGATGAAACATTGGCAAACTGTTATAATTATAAGTTTTAGAATTAAATAAATTATAATAGAATTAAATTCCGCTCTGATGAACTATCAATGTGAGATTCAGGAGAATTATTTAACCTCCTTCATATAGAACGGCACTATTTCGGAGATGTCTCTCATATAACATTTATAAAAAAAAAAATGTGTAATAGTGTTCCATTTGATTAAAAAACTTACATTATAGATGTTCAAACACGAGATATATCTTAAGTTGTTAGAAAATGTAAAATATTAATCAATGTCCTTTTGTTCTTTGGTGTAAAATGATCTTGGGCTCAAGCATCGTAGAAGAGCAGTTAGATCGAATTGGATCATTGAATTTCGCATAGTTTTTTGTATTTTATATCTGTTATTAATAAAGATACGTATATATATATATATATATATGACATCTTTATTTCTGCAGACAATTTTATTTACAATAAATTAACAATATAATTCTTATACTATGTTATACGTTGTCCTTAGAAAACGGCTCGATAGCCGATGGTCGATCATCGGTCTTTCTGCCTAAATAAAGTTATTTATTATTATTATTATTATTATAAAATTCATATTATATAAATTTGTATAATACGAATTTTATTATTTAAAAATTCAAAATCACAACGTATTAAATATAAAAGTAAATATTGTGTAAAAGTAAATTGAAATTGAAATTGAAAATGTTAATTAAATTTATTAAATAAAAAAATGGAACGTTTATAATGAATTGTTTACAATTATGAAATGCTAACACTCTGTTTTATTTTCACTTACGGTCATATTTACAGGGCGTTTATAACTGTAATAAAAAATGGGTCAGAGGAGAAAACCACGATTCCCACATGACGTAAACAAAATATACAAAGATTTTTGTATATGTTATAATTAAATGAGTAGTTTATTTATATCAGGAATAAATAGATATAATAAATTAAGATCATATTTAACTAAGGTCACAGGCATCGGCAAATTTTAATAATAAATAATTTATTATTTAATTATTTGCATTCTTTTTCATTTAATTTAGAATTTGAAGTATGTTACTTTGTTAACCTTAAATCAGAACGAGAGTTGAATGTTTAATAAGAAACTTCTGAACGAAAGAAAAGAAATCTAAATTTTCTAGAAATAAATCCTCCCTCCGTGATAATGGGATAACTTTCTTCTTTATTTTTTAAATTTCAGAATGACTGGCATCGAAGGATAATGATTAAATAAATCAAGTAAGGCGGAAAGATTGCCTATTTTCGAACATAGAATCAAACACCATGATATAATAATAATAATAATATGAATAAACAAATCATAAGTAAGTATATACAATCATCAAATTAATTTGAAGAAATCCACACAATAATATACGCAGCAGCAATGTCAATCCTTACGTGCAATGATCAGAAAATCAATGAAAATACCCCGTATTACATAATTAACGCATTTTTTTATCAAAGTGCCAGTTTGATAATGCAATTTATTAACCTATTTTCTTCTCTGTGTTAGTTGAAACCAAATTTTTTTTTAATCATGTATAATTCACATTTTTATTTTCGAACTTTAATTCTTCTCCTCCTTCTTCTCCTTTGATTCCTCATTTGTGGATGATTGTTGATCTGCGCTGCCTTTTGATGATCCACTGCTTTCTCTTTCTGCTGCCATCTTTTTATATGCCATCTCGAACAATTTAAGTTATGACTGTTGAAGTGTGGTTGTCGTCTTGCGGATCTCTTCTGGATCCGTGTCGTCCTTCTTGGCCAACATCTCGCTGACTTTGGGAATTTCCTCCCGGAGTTTGTCGCACTCTTCCTTAAGCAATTGATATTTGAACCCTTCCATTTTGCTCTTGGTGTCATGTACAATTCCTACAGCTTGATTGACAGCCTCAACACGGTCCCTCTTGACTTGAGCTTGTGCGTATTGTTCTGCGTTCTTGACCATGTTCTCGATTTCATCTTTGTTCAATCCACCAGATGATTGAATTATGATTTGCTGTTATTTTCCAGCCTTGTATAATATATTTTTTTTAAATTTCACAGTAACATTAAAATACCGTTTTTCTTTTCCAATGCATGTACATTTTATTTTTTCATACATCCCAATATTGAAGAATGTCTGAAATTACAACAAGGAGATAATACAAAGCACAGCTCTCACCGGCTTCATTTTTTTTAACATGGTAGCATTGACAGAATGAGAAATTATATGATTGAATAAATCATTATTTTTGAAATCATTTCATTTGATTATTACACAACCCTCTAAACTGTGTTTACCCGCTCAAGTAATTAATTCATAAACATCCATTCATTAACGAAATCCCCGGCATTATTATTTCACCGACTTGATTAGCGGACTGTTTTTGAACGCGAATCCATGAGTGTATACAAACGCGGTTAATCAATTCGCATTGTCGGGTGATTTATTTTCTTCCGCGGATTCAGACTTTTCGGGTGGAGATTAATTACGCCTAAGAACCGCTGAAAGTTGGAAGTTTATCGCGCGCGCGATGGATCCGCTGAAATATTTCCCGCTAATCATCATATTTAATGGATCGAGGAGAGCGAGCGACTCCGCCGATTTTTTTCTTTCTTCTTCTTCGTCTTATCCACCCCCCGGCCCGGGAAAGATTACACACCGACGTCCCGTAATCGATGGGACAGGAAGAAAAAAGTATTCATAAATCACCGAGTCGGAGAAAAAAAAAAGGGGGTGGAAAAAATTAACGCGGGGACTTAAGCGCAAAGGGTTGATTGAAATGAAAGAGCTGATCGGGCGAATAATATTGCTGGCGAATTAAAATAAAGGATGCGACAGTTAAATCCGGACGAAACTAATCATATATTGAGGCAAAAATTTATTACGAATCTACTAATATTTAAATAAAATGAAACAATGATGATTCACACATTTGCAGTTTAATTTTATTGTAATCTAATATTTAATAAATCACTGACCCAAACTGACGCAAATTTCAACGTCCTCAAATAAGAAATCATTATGTAGGTTTTTAAAATTGATCAACTTGGTTTGTTTTACTAAGAAAAGATTTTTTCAAGAATGAAAAATCAATTAATAAAAAACTAAAGGGAATAACTATTTAAGAAGTAAGTAAAGATGAATTTAGCAAATACTTTCTTTTTTAGCATTTCATTAATAATTTAATGAACCAATTTCTCATTAGCGATAATTCTAATTAATGAACGGACAAAATCGAGGCTTAATTTAATAACGACACTCGAGTAAAAAAAAAATAGAAAACATTTGATTTCCGGTTTTGATTCATCGGTGTGGAAGGTGTCCCAATTGCGGGCTTCCGATTGAATTGCCGCGGCGACTTTGGTCTGATGAACAAACGGAGACGGAAGCGCCGAAACAGAGCACAATTTAACAGAGCGAGATGGAACAGCCGTGAAAATACGAGCGGAAGAAAAAGACGGGCCACACTAAATAGAGCGGCTCGCACTGCGGTTTCAGGCCAAGGACTGATTTATGTATCAGCACTGGAGAGTGTTTATTTATTAGACGCAAGTTCAAAGCAAGAATTAATGAAACAAATAACACGTTCGTTGATGGTAACGTCATTAATTTAATTAGTCACTAAAATAAATTTAAAATTATACAAACAAACAAAGTGTGTTTATTAAAACATGAAATAATACATTTGATGTAGAAGCCTATATTATAAATAATTAACTTATTCTAAAATCAATGGATTCAGCAAAATAGTTAGTATAAATTAAAATTTTATACATGCGTTTAATCAATTTTTATTAATTGTTATTTTTCTTTAATTAATTAAACCCATCACATTTGCCCTAGTTTTTATAGGTTGAAGGGAAGATCAGCCGCACTTTAGTTGCATTAAATTCATACTTTTTATTTTTTTGTAATTATTTATTGTAATATTAGATGATTTGTTGATTATACTTGGTGAAAAATAAATAAATAAATTATTAATCGTGTAAGTTATACCCGGCGCATCCACCATTTATATGCCAAGTTATTTTAATTACTTTACCTATAAGCAAAAATGCAATAGAAATATAATTACTTATTTAAAAAGCAATTCAGTATAATCTTTATCAAGCTCTCTCTTTCTCTGTTATTTTCTTTCTTTCTAAACTGTAACATTTTAAGTAGCATAAAAAAAGATACGTACATTAGAAGTAACAAGCGGTATTTGCTACAATTACGAAACAACCGTTTCGCTTAAATGTCTGTACTTGTTTTTCTGTTTCGTTTATTTTATTTTTTTCTTTCGTTCCTACTTTCTGAAATTACACACGCAGCGGTCCCGAGGATATGGCTCTGTTGGTACGCAGAAAAGCCTAATTGTCGTGTTCGTTCGTTCCCGCAACTCGTCCGTAGCAGCGTGATTGGCACTTATTAAGCAAAGTTTGTTATTCGAAGAGTGGAAATTGAACGGTATGTATAGATTTTATAAAAAACTATGCCACTGTTTGGCGTGTGGTTTTGTTGAAATTTATACAAGCAGAAGCGTATACTAATGTATATTTAATTTTATTTTTTAAAATACAAAAGTGAGAATAGTAATATAAAATATTTTAAATAGAAATAATAAAACACTTTTAGTTTTTTTAGTTTCACAATATTTATGTAGAACAGACAGTGCCATAATCATCAAGATATTGTGCCTAGAACTAACAATGTAGAACAAACAGTACCACAATCATCAAGACAGTGTGCATGGGACTCACAATGTCTTGATGATTGTCCGAAACACCGAAATTACCCTGTCCTTACTGATTCCAATAATAAAACAATTTTACGTATAATTGAAAATTTTATTAGTGACTATTAATGATATTAAACTAGCAACAGCTAGATTTTTTCGTAATTGTTTATTTGCGTATATGCGGAATTATTTAATTTCGTTTTTGTACATTTTAATACTAGAAAAACCCGTTTATTTACATTTATTAAAATTGATAAGTTATTTTTAGCATTAAATTATTTTCAAGTTCATTTTTTCGGTTATTTATTTATTTGTTTCAACCACGATCTGGCTCCAAACGATTAGACAAGGCCTACCATTACAATATTCATGAAACTATAATCATTAACAAAATGTTTAGTTATACAAACTAAGTAAAGGTGTTATTGTGAATTTTAATAAAATATTTTAATGAAGAAAATTGCACGTACTCACCAACAAATATCTTCAATATGCTAATATATTTGAGACAGACTCAGGGTTGTATAAAGAAAAAAGGAGCGTTTTGTTCTCCCCCTTTTTTATTTGAGTAAGGGAAAACCACTTACTGACAGGCAGTGACTGAAAGCCGATTCCTTAAAACCGCTTTTCTATTATTTTACAGGCATCCAATTTCTTTTTGTGTGCCCTTTTAAACAATAATCGTTTTCCATTATTCCTTGAATGCGAGTTACGTGAAGATAATATAAATTATTGTATTTTGTTTTTAATGGCCACCGTCGATAAAGGATTATTATTAGCATCATTATTTATATATAAAAATGCTGCAAACATTTATTCATCGTATTTTTTTGTATTGTATTAAAAATACACAAAACATAAAAAATAAAACACTTTGCATTCCTTTCAGCGAAGAAAGGAAAATAAATTGTTTTATTTTTAATCATTTTTATCTAGTTAAGCCACAGAAAATGGCTATCGACCTGATGATGCCACTGTTTTAGCAAACCAATTGTAGCAATGTGAAACTTAAATAAATGAACACTCTTAGAAGAATATAAAAAATCAATTATTAATAAAAAAAATGTTCAAATATAAAGTTCAATTATAATATTTTAAACACCAAATATTGTAAAGTTTTATACTCATGCAACAAAGGTCAATACTTATACTTCTGTGACGGTTTAAAAATTAGGAAGGTGCTAAAGCAAAAAAAAAAACAAT
Organism: Philonthus spinipes; assembly: GCA_963082785.1. Taxonomy (NCBI): domain Eukaryota; kingdom Metazoa; phylum Arthropoda; class Insecta; order Coleoptera; family Staphylinidae; genus Philonthus; species Philonthus spinipes. Next base: position 26,301,194 of record OY720307.1, on the reverse strand, counting down.
TGTATATAAAATGAAAGATAAATTCAATTTGGTTCTGAATAAATTCCTTTAATTTACAAATGGTGTACATTATTTATTAATCAGAAACAATTATTAATAAAAGAAAAAGTTTTCATATTAATTTTTAATTATTTTTATTCAATTTAACAAATAATAATTTATGATTTTTCTTATATATATATATAAAATCTTTATTTCTGAGAAATATGTTAAATTACATTACAATATTTACATTACAATCATAAACCTCTAGTTAAGCCTCAGAAAATGGCTTGATTTTTCTTATTTAATCGAAGACCAAATAAAATTCATCAGATTTTAATAAAAACAACAGTAAATAACCGTGTTTTTTTATTATTATTTAATAGCTATTCAATTTCTTTTTGTCGGTTCTTTTAAACAATAATCGTTTGCGGCTTTTTTTGTTACTAAAGAAAAATGCGACCTAAAAGTAATTAAAGTCCTCGTAATTCACAAAACCGAGATGATGAAGCGATAACTCTTATTAATGGACTCCTTTTTGGGTGTTTCCGCAAGGATTCCCCCGCTGTTTTATTTTTATCTCTGTGTTTTCTGGAGTGCTTCCAGAAAATTATCGCAGGAAAAAATACGAGGTCGAGGGGGTTGTTAAAAATAGAAGGAATCGAAGCACAATCAATAAGATTGTAATACAAGAAAGAAAAAAAAAACGTTTATTTATTTGATTGTAGTTGTTTAAATAAATTAAATAGGGACAGGCAAGGGAGGGGATCGACACAGAAAGATGAATACCACTACCCTTACTTCATCAAGCGGTTTGTTAAAGTCGTTTAGAGGGCTGTGTGTATGTGGGCGCTTATGGAGGATTCAATGTAAAGTGTTAAAATTAAGTTTTAAGAGAGTCTACGCGAACTTCCAAGAACGCCTCCACCACTGCATCAACGATTTCGGCCACCACATGCTTGATGTGATTTTCCACACTTGACTATCTCAAATGCTATTTCCTTGCAAACCTGATTCCATTAATAAATTTGTTTTTGAATAAAAATTAACTATTTTATGATTTTTTTAAAACCGTTCGTCCTCTCTGCCGCACCCTGTATATATAAAAGTGTAGGCGAAGTTCAGTCAGCATTACCTGTTACTGTTCTTCCACTTAACCGACATATATAAGTAGAAAATAATAAAGGCAGGTAGACAGGAATACCTAAGGTCGATAGCCATTTAACAATTAATTAAATTTTAGTATAAAGAAAACACTTAAGTAATATAAAAAAGTTATGAAGTGTTTTTTTTTATCCTAATATTGAAAATGTACCATGAAGTAAACGCCTCAGAGATTCAAGAAATAATTAAATTATGTGTGATATACTTAATCAATTATTGATATGTTCTTTTAAACTGTTTTCGTTATCAAAGTTTCATGTTTTTTTTTTCCGTATTTTTTGTTTGTTCATTTTGCAACACAGAATATCCCTATCCCAACCAACTTATCTCAACTTCCCGTTTCTGTTTGTTGCTAAAATTCAATGTTCCCACATGACGTAAAAGCGTAAATCACACGCGATCCACATTCAAAGAAGGATAAATTCAATATCGAATAAACCAGGAATAAAGCAAAAAAAAAAACGTCTCCTATTTCGATACGCCGGTTCGGATTACTCTCCCTTCCTCTCGCTCGCTCTCTCCGCGTGTGTGTGTTTTTTCCCTTCTTTGTTCCTGTTTGTTTGCTCCACTGAACAACAAGCGTCACACCTGCAAAGGCACGGCTTAACATTTCCCTAGGTCGGTGGAGGGAGGACCTTTTCGTATATTCCGAAGGTTTTCCCGGGGCCGCGTTCGCAAATAGACTACCCATTCGATTCGGGTCAGTTAAAGAGACGGAAAGGTCACGTATATACATACAGGGCCGAAATGGTTTGGGGGAGGGGGAGTTTCCATCAAACGCGATCACATGTCCAAAACAGAGCGGATCGTAAACTTGTTTTTCTTCTATGCGTGGTTTGCAAGAATGCGTGAAAAATAAATTGATTGGATGAATTGAGTTAGCGTGATTTATTAACGCCTTCTTCATCATAATTTAATCGTTTTGACTTACAGAACTCAAACATTAATTAAAAATTATTTATTCCATAAAGTTTGATACTAAAATTGAACATGACTCAATATTAGTATCAAATAACATTGTTATCTTAAATTTTAGTATCTAACTTTATTCAACAAATATTCCGGAGGAACATTATTCTAAAAGGAAAAAAAAATATATGGGTTTTCTCAACTATTAAGTGAATTTAAATAAATTGTTTAATATGTTCACATCAATTATTTGGTTAAACGTTATTTAAATTAATTAAATAGAGCTGAAATAGCCATTTAGTTCGTATTAAATTAAATATTGTATTATAACTAAATTGTATCAAAGCTTCAATAAAGATGTTACATAAATGTTAATTAAATACTCAGTTATATTTATATTCATTTTTGTATGAAACCAGTTTATAAATTTACAAGGTGCGTTCAAAAAGTAAGGTGACTTTTCAAATTTTGCGGGGAACCGATTTTCGATTTTTGGTTGTTGTTGTGTTCGTACAGATGTTCCGAACATATGTTCACAATTTCAAGTACATGGCATACTTCGTTTGTTTTTGACAGATAAAAAGGTTAGACATATTTTGTTGCGTTTGGCGGTTTTATATTATTATAAAAAATGAGCAAAGAATTTGCATCAAATTTTGTGTGAAAAATGGAATCAAGTGCTCTAAAATATTTAAAATGTTGACAGTGGCGTACGGTGTGTCTGCTCTAAGTAAAAAAATGTTTACAAGTATTAAAAACTCTTCCAAAATAGCTGAGAAGATGCGAATGACGAACCTCGCTCTGGACGCCCCAGCAAGCCAACAACAGGAGATATCGTAGAAGCTGTGAAGAAAATGGTTTTTGAAAATCGGTGAATTACCATAAGACTCAATATTAGTATCAAATAACATTGTTATCTTCAATTTTATTATCTAAATTTATTCAACAAATATTCGGGAGGAACATTCATCTAAAAGAAAAAAAAATATGGGTTTTCTCAAGTTGCTAAGGATGTTGGCATATCAGTCGGCTCGTTTTATGCTTTTTTTTTTGATGTTTCGGGCATAAGACTTATGTCATTGAAGTTTGTTCCGATACTTCTAAATTTTAATTAGAAGAACCGTAGCATGGACATCACTTTGGAGCTCTTGAATGACTCTGATTTGCTCAAAAGGGTCACAACTGGTGACGAATCATTGGTATACGGTTATGACGTCAAAATCTAAGCCCAATCGTCCCAATGGAAGTACCCAGGAGAGCCAAGACCGAAAAAAGCACGATCAAATGACAAAGTTCAAGAATTGTGGAAAAATAATTCATGGTTTTTGCACCACGATAGTGCACCTGCATCTGAGGGGGATTACTTTGAAGGAGATAATATAAAATTGATGAATAAATAAATATTTTTTCATGAAAATATTAAGACATCTTACTTTTTGAACGCACCTCGTATATTGCTATAAAACATTTATTTTAATAATTTATTATCCACCAGATTCATATTCAAAATAATAATTATAGTTCAACATAATGTAATATAACACAAATATTTAAGCATACTTTTCATTGATAAAATGAAGTGAAAACATCGTTATTTCATGTTTTCAATGAAGTGAAAACATCGTTATTTCATGTTTTCACTTCATTTCTATTTATTTGGTTAATGTCGAAATTTCCGATTACCATTTCTATATTAATACAAACCTTTATGCATTATTCAACATGTAATAGGATGACAAATAACCAGTGGGCTTTGATTAATATGGAATATATCAATATCAGAGGTAGCACGTTTATCGAGTTACACATAAACATGATAGGTGAGTTGATATAATGGCTTGTATTAGCTCTGTTGAAATGTATTTAACAAATATTATGGAACAACATTCTTCTAAAAGGAAAAGAAAAAAATAAATATAGGAGTTTTCCAAATATTTTATATAAAACTAAGAACTACCTATTTTTTTATTATTTTTTCAAAAAAAAAAAAAAAAAAAAAACAAGGGAATCATGCTCTAGATGATGAAGAAGAAATAAAAATAAACAGAAGCTTTTCAAATATTTTAAGTTCTGAATATTTTAAATACTGATATGAGTGGTTGTGAGTTGTGTGAAGATTTGCTTGATTAATATAGAAAAACACTTGTAAAAACTTTTCTTCACAAATATTTATTTTTACTAAATAAGTATTTCGACTACGATGTAGTCATCTTCAATAGTTTTACAATTTTATTAATTGTAAAACTATTGAAGATGACATTGATAAATATTTGCGAAGAAAAGTTTATACAAGTGTTTTTCTATATTAATCATTCCAATCTTCACACAATAGTTTTACTGTTTGCTTAAACAGGACAAGTTCGCCTTCCTTTAGTGGACGAAACAATTATTCTCGGTCGTCTACCTTGTAGACCATCGTTGACGATGCCACTGGAAATTAGGCAAAAGGTGGCGCTTGTGTCGTCTTTAATTTATTATGATTAATAGTTTTACAATTAATAAAATTGTAAAACTACTGAAGATGACTACATCGTAGTCGAAATACGTATTTAGTAAAAATAAATATTTGCGAAGAAAAGTTTTTACAAGTGTTTTTCTATATTAATTTTAAATACCAATTAATATCATGAATCAATACAATTTCCTGAAGACCCCAGTGATTCACAAGACTCATTAACACATTTTATTATGTACGTGATATATATTTTAATAAACGCGATGATTCAAAACGCGTTCCGCGTTAGTATTCTTTTTTTTTGTTTTTAATAAACCGCAGTTGAATTAATTGAATGATTCACCGCGCGTTTAATTCAATCGACCGACGCGTTTATTTGCGTCTCAATGTTAACACATTTTAACAACCTTAGAACGAGTCGCAGCAAATTCAACCCATTCTCGTGTTTGTTGTTACTTAACCTAAGATGACTCAAGTAATTCGTAATGAGTATTGTAATGTTATTTCAAGCAATGAAAACTTTAAAACAATATCCATTGAAATTATATTTGTAGTTACTGTTAGTTTTCTCAAGAGGATGCACAAAAATACGGGAAAAGTGTTGTAAATATTAGCGTAAATGTAATTACCATTATGATAATGTCATGAAATTATTTTAAATTTCCTTAAAATATTAATATCATTAAATCGAATGCACAGATTGCATTGGAAATGATAAGTATTAATATTTTTTTATTAAAGCAATAATTTTAGCATTATGCGAAATTCATGTTACCCAAACTTATTTATACCTTCAAAAAAATCCTTATGAAAATTTTAAAATACCTCTATTTAACATTCAAGTTTCAAAAATATATTTAACATTCAAGTACAAAATAAACAATAATTTACGGAATTTTTTTAATTTTTTTTATTCTTGTCATAATAAATGCAAAGATTAATTACATATATAAATATAATAAAATATAAAATAATTTAAAAGAACAACCTAAATCTTATGTTATACAATTGAATAATGAAGGTGATTAAATATTTTATTATTAAAATAATCGTTCGATGAAAATACATCCCTTGGATTTATTGTTGAAGACGTGACTCAATCAACTTTTGGTAATAAAAAAATAAATGGTTTGCTCTACTATTATAAATGGTAAAATTAACCCAGAAATAACTGTATATTTACAGTTATTTCTGGGTAAAACGTCGAAATAATTTTGTTTCGCACATTTAATTTTACCATTTATAACAGTAGAGCAAAACATTTATTTTTTTATTACCAAAAGTTGATTGAGTCACGTCTTCAACAATAAATCCAAGGGATGTATTTTCATCGAATGCAATTTATTTCTTTGTAAAGTATATAAATTAAAAACACACACATTTCTTGCTTCCCGCAGAGAGGAAATAAATCCTCGCTCATTTCCAATCGTGCGGAAAATACGAAAGCACTAAAATAATTCACGTTTATTCATCTTCTTATTTTATCTCTCTGTGTGTGCCTGTGAAGATTCGACAAAACCAAAAAAATAATCCGAAAAAAGATGAAAGCTGCAATAACGCGCGACATGGCGGGAATAACGATTTTTTGCGCTTTGGCGCCAGCTTTTTCCAGTTGGGCTAAGCGCGTCCCTCCCTAGTTGCGTAACTTATTCATAGGTCAAGGATTTAGTTCGGATCCATAAAATAAAACAGACCCGCTATTGTTTCGTGCTCTAGTTTATAGAAAAGCGGGTTTTAGAGATTTGAGGTACAGTTACGATTGATAAATGCTCATGTTTTATTATTATTATTTTCATTAATTTCATTTATTTACGGATTCGCCATTTCTACATTCAAAATATGTTTACATATATTGAGCATACAAAATACCAACTTATAAATTATAAGAAAACCAAAAGAAACATTATATAATATATAATAATTATAATAATTATTATTATATAATAATTATCAATTATCAAATTATAGGTAAACAATAATAAATAAATTTGCACGTTTATTCATTTAAACGTGCAAATTTATTTATTAATAATATTAATAATTAATAATAATAATCGTTTACATACATAAACATCTTTATTTCTGAGATTGGAATATACAGTTACAATACAATATTTAACAATACACTAACGTTCACAGCATAATTCCAACTCTGAAACTAACTATCGACCAGTGGTCTTTCAGCCTGTAATAATCGTTTATTTACGGCAATATCCCCATTTTCAAAATCAAACCAAAAATATTATTATTTATATCTTTAAAACGGCACAATTATGCTAAAATAGAGGGCATTAAACAACATATTATGAGAATGTTGTATTCTATTTAGTAATTTAATGAGAATGAGCTACATTTGTTTATGTATAGCTAATTGTGTTGTCTTGTATTTGTAAAATAGGTGAATTCCGTAAATAAAGATAATAATAATAATATTAATATTATATTTTATTTATTATTTAAAAATTATCCTGTTTTTTTTTTTTTTTTTTGAAGCCAACAACAACTTCTAATTTTCCTTAATGCGTAAAAATCTGGAGTGAATCAGAATCCGAAAGAGATTTTTTGCACCCTCTTGATTAATTCCGCTGCGCCCCGTCACTCCCTCCCCCACTCTCCCGGGGTACGGGTAATAAACTAAATGGGCGAAACGTGAACGCGGAAAATTTCATTAAAACTTAATGATCAAGCACGAAGAAGGTAAAATTTATAGTATTTAGTGCGGATGCGGAAAGGGATCGAGGCGGCGCGCGGCGAGCGGAAGGGAAAAAGAATGCTGTGTAACGCGCCCTGGAAATACCGGGAAAATGTTAAAATGAAAATCAAGAGAGGTTGATAATCACCAACGGGAAAACAGGAAAATGAAATAAACAAATATTTGAGGAAAATATGTGTGAAATTAATTTGAAAAATATTTTCTGTTATATTAAAAACATTCACTTCGTGATATATTTTCTATTTATTAAAAAAAATATATTTATTTATTTCACGGATTTAGCTTTTTACAAATTTACTATATAATTAATAATATTTATGTATATGGGATTGTATAACAAAAATATAAAAATATATAACAAATATATATATATACACAAAGACGTATCAGAGCATTTTTCTAAAAAAATGTTTATTTACGATGTAATAGAATTTATCCATTACTTATATGGTAAGGTTGAAATTTGTTCAAAATTTTTATATATATTTTTAAGTAAGGTGAAGTTTTAAAAAATGTTAATTTCAATCACCACATATTTTAAGCAACCACAAAAATTAAAATTCTTTTCTTCCCGGATAACCCTTTTATGTGATTCGTGGAAACTATGCCGAAAAATCAATTCGAATAATCGAACGTCTCGAATGATGAGACCCCATTGCGAGCAACGGGAGACTCGTTTCAATTCGGAATGCCGGCGTGGGGGGCTGGAATAATGTGTGGTTCATTTCGGAGATCGATCCGAACTATATCCTTGACCTATGAATAAGTTACGTAACACAGGAGGGACTCGCTAAGCCAAACTGGGAAAAGCGAAGCGGGCACCGATAAAAAAAAATCGTTATTCTGGTCGTGTCCCGCGATATTGCAGATTTCATCTTTATATTTTCTCCATTCGGTTTATTTTTTCCTTTTTTTTTGAGGGGGGGAGTGTGTTTTGTTGAATCTTCACACGGAAAATATATAAATTAGTTACGTATTTATTTTACTTCATATTGCTTTCTGTGTTGTTTTTTATCACACTTTCTGTGCAAATAGAAATATGAGGCCAGAAAGGCCGCAGGTCTATGAATAAGACAGATTAAATAAATACATTTTTATTGACGGATAATCCATTTTACAAACTACAACTCTTTACAAAATAAAATATAAATTAATAAAGAAAAACAGGTGTATTAAAAAATATGGTTGAATAATAATAAAATTAATTGAAAACAAACAATTTAACATATAACATGCAACAATATAAAGAATAAACATTAATGACAGCATTTCTGACGCTTAACATGTCTTATACGCTCTTATTTCATTAGTACGTCGTATGTCATACTCTTAAAAAAATATTACTAATTGAATTTAAGCAATCGTTTATATTATCATTATTTACCACAGGGTGATCCATGTAGTACACAATGATAAAATATGCAGTGGAATTGAGCTATTTTAAATTCTCTCTTAATACTTTCATCACTTTTAAATCGAAACTATACTATATTATAATTTATTTTAATTAAAATGTGATTTCCTAGATCCCCTTTAATTAAACCAATGTGATCAATAGATGTTCAACAAAGAAGAATTCCAATTAAAATCAGTGCTATTGGACGTTACTAATGTTTCAGGTATTCCCCTGTGGACTCATCAGTATTCAGCGCGCACGCCAAGACTTGTCGAACATGTTGTTTCATTCAGTGGGCGCCTTTTGATTTCCACAATTATCCTCCCTAATTAACTATTCATTGAAAGTAACAATACTTTAAGATAATTGTGTGGATTCCTATTTATAAATATATGTATATATTTTTGATGATTACTTCATATGATATAAAAAATCATAAACTTTGTTTTCATAATTATTTAATTTACAATTTAAATGGCAATCGATCAACGGTCGTTCAGCTTTTTATATTAATTTCATATGCATCTCTAAAATTTTTTCCATTTATTTTTAACTTAACGACTTGTCTTATGTTATTTATATAATTCTAAAGATTAAATAATAGCTGTACTGACGAGGGATAGATCCCGAAACACGAGTCTGCAGATGGCCTTATATTAAGTAACGTTCCTTTTGTTGTTTTTACATTAAATTTTTCTCGGATCAAAATTTATTGCATTATGCAATATTTTATTTATGTGCAACAGCAGGTGTACATTATGTAATTCAATGTCCGGCGTGGGTATTTGCCCGGGAAGTAGTTGTTTTAATGTGCATTTGTTTAACGTACTTACGTAACGTAAGTCAAAAGTCACACAGCTAAATGTGAAAATAATTTATTAATTATTTTTAAATCATTTTTATTTAATATATTTAAATAACTGTGACCAAGTGGATGAATACTCTTTTCTATTTAGATTAAACAAATGTTATAAAAGAGTTGTAAATGTTCAATATTATTCAGTGGAAGTACAAATGAAAAAAGGCGTAAAATTTTTATGTCACTGAGAAAGTAGATAAAGAAAATATTACTTGAGAATAAAAATTTAGAAGCAAACGAGATTCCATCAATATTTTTTTGTTGTTTTGTGTAATTTTGTTATATTAGTTACTGAATGATTAATTATTGTAAATAAAATAAGCTATTTTCTCCTCGCTCCTCGTTTCATTTTTTTCTTTTCCTTTCCGCGTTATTTTTTCTTCTCTTTATTTCCAAGCTGTTTCTCCAAGAATGATTAATTATTGTAAACAAAGCAATTTCCCGTCTCGAATTACATCCCCTCCTGTTTCACTTGCAATATTTCTTTTTATTTCCACACCTCGTCTTCTTTTTATCCTTTCCCCCTATTCCCCCCGTAATCATTTTTATTTTATTTTTTGCGATAGCAGGGATGAATAATTGTATACAGGAAACTGCACATCCTCGATTAAGCACGATTTCGGGTCGATCGCGGGGAATTTGCGAAAATCGACGCAATTCGTATTCCGTCCGCGACGCTTAATCGCGACATTACTCCCCGGGTTTTACTGCGATATTTACTCCTCAATAATAATAATGGTAATTCACGTTTCGGGCGCGTGCGAATTATTGCCGCTGTACGAGCAATTCCGTTTCCATTACGGGATTAATTCGCAACGCTCTTCGGGGGCGAAACGTCCGCTAAAAGTCGATGTAAATTATGTTTTGGAGTATATGAAATATACAATGCGACTTTAAATTTTTATGAAGATCTCTACGGATTGTTAATTCTTTAATATTTTTTTTGTCAAGAGAGAGAGAGAGAGAGAGAGAGAGGAACTCTCTTTAACTGTATTAATTCTCTATTCAAATAGAAATGATTAATTGGTCATTTCTATTAAAAAAAAAAAAAAAAACGCTGGTATAATTCAAATCGAGTTTTTATTGTATCATAGAAATCCAAGGCTCGATATTTGTGCATTCTATCTATATTAATGACAACAAGGGTCGATATTGGAGCCACGAAATCATATTAATGGCACTAGTATAGACCCTTGGGGTATACAGATGAATTTCTATGCAACGCTCTTCGAAGCGAAACGTCCGTTAAAAGTCGATGTAAATTATATTTTAGAGTATATAGAAATATACAATATGACTTTAAATTTTCATGAATAATTCTACGGATTTATGAATTCTGTAATGTTTTTTTTTTTTTCTCTCAAGAGACAGAGGAACTCTGTTTGACTTTACTTATTCTCTATTCAAACAGAAATGACTCATTAAGCAAAAATGCTCGTTTAATTCGAATCGAGTTTACATAGAAACATGGAAATTCAATGATGTGCCACAAGGAACGACATTAGTGCCATCAATCCATATTAATTGCCACAAGGATCGATATCGGTGCCACCAACCCATATGAAGTGAAGATTCTGGACCTGACGCGTAAAAATTGGGTCAACTTTGGGATTTTTCTTCGAAGTCGAGTAAATATTTTAAAATGCGGTTTTATCAGTTGTATTAGCCATAGCCATACAATGGCACTAACAATGATCCTTGTGCTACAACATTAAATCCATGCATTGGAACAAAAACATAAAACACTTGATGGAAGTTTATTCTACAGATTCTCATATCAATGCATCAGTATTTCATTCACATTAATGGCGCTAGGATCGAGCCTTGGGGTACAGCATTCAATTTCCATGCTTCAATACAAACTGAATGAATTTATTCATGCATCCACAAAATGGAAATGGAATATATTCTACAGATTCCCATTTTAATGCACCATTAATGGCACTAATACCGATCCTTGTGGTATAGCATTGAATTTCCATCCATTAATAATGAATATATTCATAGAATCCATGCCGTGCATATAATTAGCACAAATTAAGCATTCCGTTTTGTTTACTGGTTATCCGAACAAATGAAGAGTGAGGATGAGAAACAAAAAAAGAGGTAACAAAGTGGAGTCATAGCCGGTGATGTTTGTGCCACAAGGCCGCAGCGCGTTCATTCACAACCGTTGTTGGTCGGGACAGAGTGGGTTTCCTGTTTGCCCTCACTTTATGCGAGCGAATTATTGTCCAAATGGAATTTAATTTAATGGCCGTCGCCGTAATTCCGAACTCAACGGAGCGAATAACGAACCGAACGGACGACACACGGCGCGATGTATTTATTTATTACAAAAATCAAAATTTTATTACCGGCACGAATTGTGCATTTGATAAAATTCAATTTGCGTGAGTGAAATAAATTAATTTGTTAATTTTACAGATCGTTTGGCCACTGAGGCATTTAAATTTTGAAAGCAAATGAAAATTTTAAATTAAATTTATAATTTTATAGATGTTGCTAATTGGAAATAATAAATTAAACAACATTTCCTCAGCATTTTGTTTAGTTTATAAATTAGGCACAATATTGTAATGACATTCTGAAATAAATAAATATATACAAACATCTTTATTCAGACAATATAACAAAAATTTATAATAACAATACGTACAGTTGTGTTTGTAGTCTGTCATAGGCTCTTGCTGCCCTGTGTGAATTTATGATGATTTGCAAATTAAAAATATGCTAGCTAGCTGAACTGCCATGAATGCATGAGTTAATGAATTGGTGGATAGTAACCGAAGGGAGAAATAAATATTATTAATGATATATATACCCCGCTATTACAATTCATTACATTTCATCAGTAGAACAGAGACAGTGACATTAGCAATCATGACGCACGAATACGATATTGACTAGACAATCATAGGCGGAAAACCGGTTGATAGCCAATTCCCAAACGAGATAATAATGTTTTTCTGTATAATATTTAATAAAATGTTCCTTTAGTGGGCGAAATAACGATTCTCGGTGGTAGTCTAATCGTTGACAATGCCTCATGAAATTAGGAAAAAGATGGCGCTTGCGAGGTCTTCCATTTGTTATGTTTTTTATATAACAACAAATTCTTCGACAAGAAAGACCGATAGCCATTTTCTGACGCTTAATCGTTGTAAATGATTGTAATAATGTGAATATTTTTGTTTTAATGAAACTAGATTTAATTCAATCAAAAATTATATTAACACGACAGGAAATTATGCTAAACATATAAAATAAGTGATACTTTTTCTTTAACTAATTATAAATAAACAACGTGCGAGACACAAAAAATAATTAGGTCATGAATGGAGGGTACTATTTTTTTATTTATTTATTTTTTAATTGTGATGTAATTTAGTGTAACTCTCTGAAATAAAGATTTTTTTATATACACGATGGTTTTGACTGTTGCTACGAGGTAATCCATATTATTCGTGGAGAATTTTAATGAAATTCTTCACCTGTAGTAGCGGAGCGAAATAATTGTAGTGAAAGTAAGGACTAAATAGTTGAATATCAAAAATATTTTATTTATTCATTTATTAATGTAAATAAATAATTCTGTTACTTGTATTGAATAAAGATATATTATTGTTAATATTCAATAGTAAAAGTAATTAAAATTAATTTAATAAAAATACGTTCATTAAACGCAAACGAAATATAATGTTGTGTTTTTTTGTAACAAACATTACTCTGTACGTGTTTAAGTGTAACTTTTCCAACCGCACAATGAAAAACCCTCGACGGCCGAGAGAACGTTAAGCACTTATCCCTAATTAAAGAAACCCTACGTTTTCGCCTCGCCGGGGCTTCTGAATAAAAAAAAAATCGATTTCTCTATATATATATCAAAAAAGAGAAGAAAGAAAATCACGTTTAATTTAATTAATCAATAATAATAATAAAATATCTTAAGATAAGTGAGTTTTTTTTTTTATTTTAATAAAAAGGGTAACGAATTTTAAAAATTATTACTATAACATCGAATATTTTCTCTGTATCCACTTGACTGTTGACTTACATAATATAAGAATATAAAAAAATATCCATTACAAATTAATTTATTTTCAAATGATTGAATTAATTAGAAGGAAATTTGAAAATAATTAATTTACCGAATTGAAGAATTTGTTCCATCCACAGTTTTTGAGATATTTCCAATTTAATGGGAAAGAGACAATATTTTGCATATTTCTGAATGCTTGAAGTTAAAAAAATCACAAAAAATATTATTTTTCCATAAATCTTGATGAAACCACGTGAGGATATTAATCAAAGCCTACTCTTTTGGAATATGCAAAAAAAACGAAAATTACCCTATTCACAGTTTTTGAGAAATTTTCAATTTAAAGAGAAAAGGACAATATTTTGCATATTTCTGAATACTTGAAGTTAAAAAAAAATTACAAAAAATATTATTTTCCCAGAAATCTTGATGAAACTACGTGGGGATATTAATCAAAGCCTGCTCTTTTAGAATATGCAAAAAACAAAAATTACCCCATCCATAGTTTTTGAGATATTTCCAATTTAATGGGAAAGGGACAAGTTTTTGCATATTTCTGAATGCTTAAAATTCAAAAAATCACAAAAAATATTATTTTTCCATAAATCTTGATGAAACTACGTGGGGATATTAATCAAAGCCTCCTCTTTTAGAATATGCAAAAAACAAAAATTACCCCATGCATAGTTTTTGAGATATTTCCAATTTAAAGGGCAAGGGACAAGTTTTTGTATGTTTCTGAATGCTTAAAATTCAAAAAATCACTAAAAATATTATTTTTCCAGAAATCTTGATAAAACTACGTGGGGATGTTAATCAAAGCCTGCTCTTTTAGAATATGTAAAAAACAAAAATTACCCCATCCACAGTTTTTGAGATATTTTCAATTTAAATGGCAAGGGACAATTTTTTGTATATTTATGAATGCTTATAATTCAAAAAATCACAAAAAATATTATTTTTCCATAAATCTTGATAAAACTACGTGGGGATATTAATCAAAGCCTGCTATTTTAGAATATGGAAAAAACAAAAATTACCCCTTCCACAGTTTTTGAGATATTTCCAATTTAAAGGGAAAGGGACAATATTTTGCATATTTCTGAATACTTGAAGTTAAAAAAAATCACAAAAAATATTATTTTCCCAGAAATCTTGATGAAACTACGTGGGGATGTTAATCAAAGCCTGCTCTTTTAGAATATGCAAAAAACAAAAATTACCCCATCCACAGTTTTTGAGATATTTTCAATTTAAATGGCAAGGGACAATTTTTTGTATATTTATGAATGCTTATAATTCAAAAAATCACAAAAAATATTATTTTTCCAGAAATCTTGATAAAACTACGTGGGGATATTAATCAAAGCCTGCTCTTTTAGAATATACAAAAAACAAAAATTACCCCATCCACAGTTTTTGAGATATTTTCAATTTAAATGGCAAGGGACAATTTTTTGTATATTTATGAATGCTTATAATTCAAAAAATCACAAAAAATATTATTTTTCCAGAAATCTTAATGAAACTACGTCGAGATATTAATCAAAGCCTGCACTTTTAGAATACGCAAAAAACAAAAAAAATACTCCATTTAAAGTTTTAGAGTGAGAATTACTTCATGATAATTATTGTTTTATATTTTTTTATGGAAGAAATATTGAAAAATAAAATTGTTTAAAACGGAAGGAATTTATTAAAGTCATCAATACTGCATTTTTTTCTCGGTCGATTATACAATCAGAAATTAGGATTTTGAGTGACTTACTTCATTATACTTATTATTTTTTTTAATAATTTTTTAGGGAAGAAATGTTGAAAAAATAAATTGCTTTAAAAGAAAGACTACTGATCCAACTTCAAATCAATTAATTTTTTATCGATATGAAATGTTTAATTTATGTTAAAATATCGTTTGCGTTAAATTTAATATTTCTTCGTATGGAATAGCGCCGATTTGTACAATCGGGCATTAAAGTTGCAGAGTGACAGTTACTTCCATTTTATAATTTGTTTTAATCATCAGGGAGGAATATTTAAAAGTTTAATTAAACTAAAAAAATGTATGAAACCCGTCCGCACAGTGTTTTCCTTTTTCTCGGCCTATTATATAATCGATAATTAGAGTTTTAGTGTGACATCACATAAGATACTTCTTTATTATTTTTTGTTACTCTTAGGAGAGAAATATTGAAAAATCAAATGTATAAAAGTCATCTTCATAATAATTTCCTTCCTTTTTGTCGGCTGATTATACAATCAGACATGACAGTTTTAGAATGACAGTTATTTCTTAATTATTATCTTGTTTTAATCTTGCGGCAAAATTGATGAATAGTCAAATTGGACTAAAATAAATATATAAACTTCTTTTTCACATTGTCATTTCGTTTTCTCTCACGATTATATATTCGACCATTAGATTAGAGTTTTAGAGTGACAGTTACGTCTTTAGTTATTATTATTTTATTGTTAGAGGAAAAATGTAGAAAACAGAAATTATTTTAAAAGAATGAAATGTATAAAAGTTATCCTCATTGCGATTACCCGTTTCTCGACCGGTTATACAATCGAACAATATAGTTTTAGTGTGACGTCATCCATAAGGTACTTTTTTATTAATTTTTTTTTGTTATTATTAAGGGCGAAAGGTTGCAAAATCATTTATTTAAATAATTTATAAAAATCATCTTTATTATAATTTCTTTTTTCTTGGTGGATTATACAATCGGTCATTCTAGTTTTAGAGTGACAGTTACTTCTTTATTATTATTATTGTTAGGGTAGAAGTATTGAAAAATCAATTTAAAAAAAAAAAAACAAGAAATGTATAAAAGTCATCCACATTATGATTTATTTTTTTCTCAGTCTGAGAAAAAAAGGAATCATAATGAAATAAGTGTGATTCTGAAACTCTAATGTTTGATTTTAAAATTGACTGAGAAAAAGGAAATCACATTATGGATGACTTTTATACATTTAATTTTTTAATCCGATTTTTCATATTTATCCCCTAACATTAAAAAAAATTGTAAAGAATAAATTAATTTTTTTCTGTCTGAGAAAAGAAGGAAATATAATGTGGATGACTTTTATACATTTTTTTTAACAATTTGATTTTTCAATATTTCTCCTCTAACAATAATAATAAAAGCAATAGAAGTAACATTAGATTTTTTATGTGACAGTTACTTCTTCATATTTTTTTTTTATTTTAAGGGAGAACTGTTGATAAATCTTTTTTTTAACAAAAAGAAATGTATAAAAGTCATCCTCATTACGATTTCCTTTTTCTCGGGTGAACGAATGACCGCAGAAGTCCTCAACCTTGACGGCGCTCACTGTTATTGCGAATGAATAAGAAAAGAAGCGACAAAAGTAGAAAAAGAGGCAAAACACCTGTTTTCGTCCTTTCCTCCTCCAATTATTTTTTCTGGTTTTATGTTTACCTGAGAGAGATCCGGATCCTCGCTGATCTTCTGCTCGACCGTCAGACTAGCGACGGCCGGATGGACGACGACAACAACCAGAAGCAAGGAGAAGAGGATCGTCCCGGTGGAGGGCCTGAATTTTATTTTTTCCCCCTTCATGTCGCTCGAAAAATTTAAAATTTTCAAACTCGCGGCACTTCACAAGTTGCACAGAGAAGAGGGCGCGCGCGCGGGCTTTTCCAATTTTTTTTTGATTCCTTCCCGGGAAATTCGATTGTGTGGTCTTTCGCCGCGGTGAGAACGCGGTGGACTAAAGCGCGCGGGACGCGGAGTTCGCTCTGCTGGTGAAGAGCGCGAGCGCGCTGGCAGCGCAAGCGCGGGGAAAAATGACGCGGGGAGGAAAATTGCGATTAATTTTCTTCGAGGGAGCCCGTGACGGTTCTTCCGGTTTTTCCTTGGGGATGGTTAAGGTGGGACTAATTTTCCGCAACGTGAAAAAAAGTTTAGAAATCATTCAAAATTATCTTTTGCATTCTAGAATTAAAATTTACTCTTTTTTAATTTCATTTACGAAAATCTAATATCAGGCAGATAATTAATGTTAATCATCTACCTGATGATGCCACTTTGTAGACGAAACTATTGTAAGTGTCTCTATATCGGGAATAATCAATTATAAATGGTTTTTAAGAGCCGAAAACGATTTTGTTCTGGCAAAATAAATATCTCACGTTATTGTTAACACAACGAAGAATTAATGGTTTTAATATTTATACAGTGGTAGTTCATATTGTATGAAATAAATATGAATAAATTATTAAAAATCAACCAATAAAACACAGATTAGATTGAATAACTTTAAATTCTCGACTAGTTTCGGATTATTAGCCCATTTTCAAGAGAAATCGAGCGATAAATTTCTCTGGATAGATAAAATCCGGAGCGATTTCTTCGGACTCACATCACAGTAAGCACATTAGGCCGACCTGTAGATTTTCCTTTGGAAACGCTGCCGATTTCGTGGAATCTTTTAACAATACCGCGAATATATTGCACAAAATAATTGTGACCGAACTCAAGATCAGGAATCTGCGCATGAAATTGTTCTTCACAAATTTGATAGGACTAATTCCAATTTCTTCATGCATTGCGTGTCCCCGTTAGAAAATATACTTCAATGGTAAATTTGTTTTGGAGCTCAATCAATGTTATTTTTAACCTAAAATCAAAATTCAAGCGCATATCAAACAATATTAAACACTCTGTACAAGGGAACATATTAGTTTTTTCAATCGAAACAAACTTTTTCAAATCGAAGAGTTAAATCTCTATTGTTACTCGATGTTTCGGATTCTCACAATCCAACGAGTGTATGTATATTTGAGCGCTTTTACGTGTGTGGATACGCAGAATATAAAGTTTTGTTTCATACAATCTCCAAACGTTAATTGCATCATAAACATCCCTTCCCGTTTCACGTCAAATTGACACAAAAGCTCGGTTTTCGTATATTTGCCGTGTTTGTGTGCGCCCGCTCTATTTTCTCCTCTCTTTTTTCCCTGGTCTATTCTTCATTTCAATGCTACATTTAAAATTCATGTGCGGTCGGCGGATAAAGTCGGGGCGGGAGCACGTTTCGTTTTGACGAAAAAATCCCACCGGAAATAAATCGCGCGCGCTTTTCGCTCGCCTGTGTGTGTGTGCGGAAAAAAGGAATGTAGTGGAAATATTAATAAAAAGCCATTATAGCCGAGTGTTTCGTACTTGATTGTGTTTTTCGTTCGATGTAATCCGGCCATTTGTATACATTACGCGGCGCGGCGTTTCTCTCTTTCTCCACAAAAGAGCGCGCGTGCACATCTCATTTAACCGCAAATAGTTGCGTCTTAAATAAATACACCGGAGGAATTGCAAGAGACAGGAAAAGGATAAAAGGGCACTTTTGAAACTGAGCAGGGAAAGAATGGAACGCGCGGAAATAAACAGCGCGTTAAGAAAAACTCGCGCTGAAGTGCGATAAAGGAATGAAATATTAATAATATAAATCCGTATCTACTAAATTCGAGCTTATTTCCACAAACACGAGATGGCGCTAATAATTCTGTTTTATAGGATATTGTTAATACCCAACTATACTAAACAATAATGGGGAGTCCGACGTGGTCCAGGAAATCTTCCATGCAATGGTGAAAATCGTGAAATACGACAGAGAATGATGAATAAAAGAACCCATGTGGTGAAAATGTTAGTCACGGAGTGTAAACTCTTTACTAAACAATATCTTATTATTAATTTGATTGGAGTCGTATTCCACGCATGGCACTGAAAAGCAGCCGCTTAGAAGTTTAATTTTGTGACGTAGCCAGTTAGCATACCAACAATGTTCATTGAAATTCCCAGATGATGTAAATTCTCTTCTAGCAATTACAAAACGTTGGATTAAAACATATATAGAAAAAAAATGCGATTAATTAATAGCTCTTACGAATACACATACAATGAACAAGCGCTTCCATAAAATAAATCAATGAAATTCTATCAATTAAAAATAAAAAATATAAATTATTTAATCATTATTAATTTTTTTGGTATTAACTTGGTGGTACATTTTCAATATCGGATATAAAGAAAACAAGATAACTTATTTATATCACTTGGATTTTTTTTAATCATGACTAATTTGGATAAAAATCCAAGTGGTATAAAAAAATTATCTTGTTTTCATTATATCCGATATTGAAAATGTACCATCAAGTTAACACCAAGAAAATTAATAATGATTAAATAATTTATATTCAATTTCTCTAAATAATATAAAGTAGAGAAAAAGAGATTAAATAAAACACTATTTCGCCATGGTTATGAGTTCGTCAACGATAAATGTCGAGAAGATTTTCCAAAATCAGTTATCTTTCCGAGAAACATCAATGCTATGTGTAACCTGTTCAAAGTAGATTAACATTGACTTACAGACGAATAGAAGCGTAGCTTGGCATTTCGGAGACTACAATGTAATGAATTTTGCATAAATATTTGTTGTTTTTTTCTTTTTGTTCTAGATGGATCCCATTTAATTTGGCGGAAACGTAAAAAAGGCTGTTTGTTGTCACGAAATGTTAAACAAAAATTTTGACCCGAAATCTACAGGGTGAAAAAATAGCCCTTTTAATAAAGTCATAGCCAACTATTGTTTCCATTTAAAAAAAGGTAAGTTTGTGTCATATCTTCCAAAATATGGGCGAATTTTTTTTTTTTGATTTTTTGTTATTAATCTGTGTAAAATTTTCTACAACTTTGTCCTTTACAGTATTTTTCTATCTATGATAATAATAGAGATATATTGATTTCAAAAAATTAACACATTTTACTTTTTTCAAAATATCTAGTTACCCTTGACTTTTTCAAATATTTTGAAAGTGTAATTTTATTCGTCTTATAAAACTACACTTCTTTTCCCATTTAACCGTTTTTCTATCTCTTATAGTTTTCGAGATCCCTATAGAGAACATCGAAAAAAACTCACCCTGTATATACAATATGATAGAATAGAATTCTCTATAATAAGCACTTTATTATAGAGAATTCTATGCGAAACAAAATTTTCCTTTTGCAAATATGTCAGTTATATGTGTATAATATTATTTCCATTATGAAATTAGTACTACAAATAATCAGTATTTGAGGCTTTTACTTGATGAAACTCCATAATACACCATTTGTAAATAAAACAATATTTCATTTTTAAGTTTGACAAAATTTATTGTAGAGACACTCCTATTATTGTTTAGTCAACACAGTACTACAATTGTTATAATAGCTACAATTGTTTCGACACTATGCTGGTACAATTGCAGCAGTATCTCTACAAGAAATTTTGTGTAACTTAAAAAAAACTGTTATTTTATTTACAAATACAACTACAAAATTCAATTTTCCACTTCCATAAAATCATTTCAAGGTAATATGAGCTTCAACCATTGAAACAATTCCAACTCAATAACTTCAATCATTATTTTTTTTTCCAACGTTTATTGAATCTCTGTGATTCATAAACCCAACGACAATAAGAGCGAAAAAAAAAAAAATGAATGTGGCGCAATTATCGAGTTGTACGATAAATCCGAAAATTCACCATCCTCTCCGTGATTATCATCTGCACGCTCCGCTGGGATTAACGGTTACGCGCATCGGCGACTTCCGGTATTTTAAATTGCAACGGACATGAAACTACATTTTTATTCGAGAGTTTGTGTGTGTGTGTGCATGTGCTGCTTATTCGAGCGGTTTGCCCGTTAAAGCGTGGCCCGAATTTCACAGCGGTGTGAATCCGCCAAAAAAAAAATGGTATCATTTCCTAAAATTGTTTATTTTTTATTTTTAATTAATAGAATTTCATTGATTGGTTTTATAGAAGCGCTTGTTCATTGTGTGTACATTCGTAAGAGCTATTAATTAATCTTTTTTTTTCTATATATGTTTTAATCCATCGTTTTGTAATTGTTAGAAGAGAATCTACATCATCTGGAATTAATCGCATTTTTTTCTATATATATTTTAATCCATCGTTTTGTAATTGCTAGAAGAGAATCTACATCATCTGGGAATTTCAATGACTATTGTTGATATTTTTGTAAAAGCATTTTTTGCATAGAATTCTCTCCAATAGGTCGAGCCACTAACTTGTTCATCATATAGAAATAGACTCTGAAGCAACGTAGGCCAAAAAACGCATTTTATCTACAAGTCCATCCAAAATCACACAGGAAAAAAACACTTTGTGTTTATTCATTGTACTCAAGATTATTATGATAAAAGAAATATAATAAATATTACAACTTCTGATTAATGGTTAGCGGTGTTTATAAATTTATATGTGTTATGAACAGTGTGTTACTTAATGTGTGTGTTATAAAATGTTTACCTTTAGTCGCTGATTTGTCGTAAAAAATATTATTTAAATTATTTTAAAAAATGGTGGAAGCGCTGGGTTATTGCTGGAATTATTGCCGGCTTCACACACATTGTTACTTATGCATTATACAATGTTATTGTAAAATATTTTTTTATATTCCAGACTGCAATTTTAAACAATCATACAGCGTCAACACTTATTCAGTGAAATTACTTATGCGCTTTTGTAACCACGCCTAATTGCTCTAATCGAAATTAATGTTTGTAACTTGAATCCCAAATTTATTTACGAAATATCCCGAGCACGTGAAACTTGACCGAAACATATGCAAATCACCAAACCCGTTCCTTTTGTTACATCATTCACCCTCTCCCTCTTAATACGCTATTAAACGATTATTGAGATTATCTCGATTCGACTTGACGATTTCATAAAATCCGACCGGTGCATGTACGCGCAGAAAGGGACCAAATGGAGTGGACTTCCCTCCCTTCCTACCCCCTCCTTTCAGCTGGTTTGTTTGGTATAATCCCCTGATCTTATTAGAACAAATCCCTTTATGTTAAACACAAACATCCCTGCCTGTTTCGCGTTGAATGGACACGGAAGGGAAGGGCGGTTTTTGTTTGTGTGTGTGTGTGTGTATACGTGTGGGAAAACTGAAAGCGCAACACTCACGACCTTTGACGTGTTTTTTAGGGGTGGAGGAATGGGGGAGGTTCGAATTTGTCATTCGTGTCCTTTTCTTTTGTATTTTTTTTTCCAGTTTGCAACACATATTACACACACATATTATTGTAATTCCCCTTTTATTTTTATTTATATTTTGCTTTTTTTTGTTTGCAACAAATATTACAAATACATATTTTTATACAAAAAAAAACGGAGATCATTCACACTTTTGCAGTTATTTAAATTATAATACAATTAAACAAGAAAAAAATTATGGCAATGATCAATTAAAAATTTGCGGTTGGAAAAATGGAATGATCGAATTTTATTGATCATCGCCAGCAATTTTTCCTTTTTAATTTTATTCTAACACATTTTTATTATAATTAAGAGGAAGACCAAAGGTCGATAGATAATTAACCGATATAAATTATGTTTATATCTGTAAAGTAATTAGAAACAACACAAAGACTTCTTCACAAATATTTATTATTATTAAATACGCATTTCGACTACGATGTAGTCATCTTCAATAGTAAATTGTAAACTATTGAAGATGACTGATGTAGTCATCTTCAATAGTCGAAATACGTATTTAATAATAATAAATATTTGTGAAAAATGTTTTTTGCGAGTGTTTTTCTTATATTAATTATTTAAACCTTCACACAACTCACAACCATTCATATAATTAGAAACAAATAATGAACGTTACGAAATCGAATATATCATTTAAATCTTTTCTTGAATAACTTTCTCATTTATCACTTGCGGAAGCATGGTGAAAATATTCAAGGATTAAACGGAAGCAAATAAAAACACTTAGTTTGTTTCCCAAATATTTTAAAATATACTCGATTGGTATCATAGCGCTTATTACAAGCAGATCATTTTACATTAAGTTACAGGAACATAAAAAATAAACAATATTTTAAAATGTTTATGAAACAAGTCAAGTATTTTTATTTACTTGCCTTTAATCCTTAAATATTTTCATCATGTTTCACTAAATTATAAATGAGAAAGTTATATAAGAAAGGATATAAATTATATATTCGATTTTGTAATTTTCATTATTTATTTTGCATATTTTTTTTGTATATAAAATTAGATGAATATATAATAATCCCCTTTTCTTTCTATATAAATACTTTTATATTTTTCTTTATTTCGTTTAATTTCGATTGTTCTAATTAAGAGTGAAACAGTCAATTAAACTTATCCGGGTTTTATCACCGGACGCCCCCATTACAGATAAATCACGAGACTCTCGCCATACTTCTTTGGGGGTTGTACAGATATAACAAAACAAAAGACGGTAAAAAAGGAAGGAGATAACAAAAAAGATCGAGCGCTCGCTTCGCCGTTCTGAAGTTTTGAGTGTTCCCCTGGGGAACGTTATTAACTTCCTTCAGGAGAAATAAACGCCGATGATAGTTCTTCTAATATAACTAGTTAACACGTGAAAATAACCGTTGTTTTGTTTTTTCGGTCGATTTTAGTTTTATTTGAAGGGAAAAATACGGCGCTAGAAGTTTATCTGCATGAAAGATGTGCCTTATTGCTTCATGTATACTAAAAATTTTGATTTAATTATTGTTAAAATAATAATTAATTATATATACAAACATCTTTATTCAGACAACAACATTACATAACATTTATATTTACTTAACAAGAATAAATATTGTGTTAGTCTGTCTAGGCTATCGAGCTGAGGTCTTCTGCCCTAATTAATTATTTTCTTTCGTTAATATGAATGAATTAATAAATTAAATCTAGTGTCAGTGTTGAGAATCTATTCGTTAAAGTTATGAACAAAATAATTGTCGGCGGAGCATATATTCCACCCAATTCGAATATTCAATTTTATTCCAATAGTGCTGAGGTTTAAATCCCATCAGAGATATTTCTTTTCCACTTTATATTTAATTAGATTTAAATTATACCTCAATGTTGTACATTGAAAATTTCTACAATTTATAAAAATCTCTCGGTTTGTTTCAGAAAATATTTGATTTATTCCGACTAGTTTCGGCTTCTAGCCATTATTAAGGAATGTACATAAATTACATTTTTTTACTATATATACAAACATCTTTATTCCCAAAGAATACATACATATTTAATTTAATATACAATACATGAAACAATTTAAAACAATTATATATTCTCAAGAAAAAAAAACTATTGACGGGAGGTCTTTACGAAAATATATATCCACAATCAGAGATAATTATCTTATGTCTTTCTCCTTTAATAAACACATTCGTCTCTTAGTTTATTAACTCATCCAGACGGCGGAGGAGCAGGTATTCAGGGAATTGGAATTAGTTGGAAACAATCAGAACACTCCACCGTCCCTTCCCTTTCTCTTACGTTTTTTTTTTTCTTGCGAAGGGCGAGAAAGTTATTGCATCTTTCCTCGCCCTGCCGTGACACGAGGGGAGGACTCGACACAGCATTAAGTGCCTCTTTCTTGTCCACTGGATTAACCCCTCGAACAGCAAAGCTGACACATTACTGTTATTAGCACGGGATATTATTTTTTTCTGTTACCTCTGATTATTGAATTAAATGAATGCGATGGTGAATTAATTTCCTTTTTTCTTATGAATTGAATTAATTTATTTTCGTTAAAATTTCTGTTCTATTTAGTAATTTAATGAGCATGAGTTACATATGTTTATGAATAGCTAATTGTTGTTTTCTTATATTTGTAAAAATAGGCGAATTCCGTGTAAATAAAGATAATAATAATCATTATACAAAACATAATCATCTTTATTGTGATATTTACAGTTACATTAAGTTTTCAAAACGTTTAATAATTATTTACAAGATGGCTATTGACCAGTGGTCTTTCAGTCAGCAGTCCTTGGTCTTTGCCTCGTATATTAGTTAGTCATTTATGTGTGATGATATTAATACATGAATGGTGGATTGAAGAAATCATTTCTTTTTTTATTAAAACTAAATCGTTAATGGTTTTAATATTTGGACATTGGTAGTTTATATTGTATGAAATAAATATGAATAAATTATTAAAAATCAACCAATAAAACACAGATTATATTGAATAACTTTAAATTCTCGACTAGTTTCGGGTTTTTAGCCCATTTGGGTGTTCTTTGGGTTTATTTATTTAAATTATTTGAGATATGAGAGCGGTATCATCGGCATATTTAGAATATAATAGTGGGGATTGAAGTGATTAAGGTTGGGATTATAAAGGTTGTATAGGAAATAAACATAGAATTTCGTCAATTTTTAGGTTTGTTCGTTACATGAAGTAATGCAAAGCTTTTTACCCTGATAGCAATAACATCATAAACTTGCACTCAGTTCAACTTAATTCAGAAGAAAGATACAAGCCTTTTTTCTCCTCTTCAATAGTACAAGCAATTAATAATTGAAATGAACATTTCACCTTATGAGTTGTTTTTTTTGGTATGATTTCATTTTTTATTTATTTATTTTTTTTTAATTATGTTTCATAAATTATACATTTCCCGCACGATAATCAAATAAAAGCCTTCTGCGGAATTAAGGATTTTTTCCGCTCGGAGGCGCGCTTGAATTATAAATGCGGGCCCTTGAAAGCGCGAATTTTTCCTCTCTCTTTCTCTCTCTCTCTCGCCTTTCCGAAAACACAAAGTACCGAACAAAATAAAACCGTTTCTTCCCTTACCGGCGGCAGCGAGAGTGGATTTTCCCATTTTCCCGGCTATGAATTATCAATTGCACCGCGCCGAATAACGCCGATGGATGAGATTTTTAATATTTCAATCAGCGGCGCGGGTAACAAAAAGACTGACGCAGGAATAATTAATGAAACGAATTTTTGTGGAGAATAAATGATGATTTGAAAAATATAATATATTTTTATCCAACAAATTTAATTTTTCGTACATAAATATTGAAAACTATTGTTTCTGACGACTTTTCCAAAAATGGCTAAAATTTTAATTTAAAGTTTTATTATAAAGTAATATATGAATACTTTATAATAAAACTTTAACTTTAATTAAAATGTGCTCATTTCAATGGTATAAAGAATGTCAATAGAAAAGAGTATCTATTCACTTGGTCGAAGTTATTTAAATAAATTAAATAAAAATAATCTGAAACAAAATATTAATTATTTTCAGGTTCTCGGTATGAAGTGTATTTAAATAGGAACAAGTGAACATTGAGAAACGTTAAATTATTGTGAATGTATTGCGACGTATCAAATTAATATTACAGATATCGAAGACTGGTCATAGAGATTGCAGTAGCCAAGGCTCTTATACCTAACCTTGCATCCTTTCTTCACCTCTCATTTGATTGAAAATACAAAAGAAAAGGAATTTTATTGAGATTCAGTGGAGTAAATATATTTTCTGACAGAGGTTAATGACCTCTACGAGAGGTCAATGAACATGGTAAAAACGAAGGGTGCCATTTATTACAATTTATTTTAATTTAAAAGGATCATCGAAAAATCCGCTAATCTAATGTAAAGTTTGGAGTTTTTCAGAGGTTCTTTCTGGTGAGGTGGATGTGTAATTAAGTTAATTAAATCCAATTGTATGAATCGAATTTACAAATTAATTTAACAACAGTACTGCACGAGGGTCAGGAAGAGAGTGTCACATTTAAAATCTCTCAGCTAAAATGTAACGTGTTTAAACAAAAAATGTTTAATCAATGCCATGCACAAGCCGGGGAGTACTTTTGAATAATTGACATTTAATGTGTATTCTTCCCAGGCTTATCTATGCATTTTTTGTTATACAAAATAAACACAATTCTGCTAATGATATCTTCGTGAACTTTAATCAACTAAATAGAAATATTTAATATCATTAACAGAAATGTGAATTCGTAAATTGAAATTAAATTATAAAATAATACATACATTACACTAGAACCAAATAAAATTAATTATAATCGCTAAGATATATTAATGAAATTAATATTCATTAAAAAAAGTGTTGTCTGTTTAATATATATTCCTTAATAACCTTGAATAATTGACAAATGCAATTATTCGCTTAAAAAATTGAATGATGAAAAGAACAATCGGGTTTATATGCAAATGCGGCCATTTTCATACAACAATGATTTTTTACGGGGGAAAATGTATAAAACGTGATGAGACTGATCGGCTTAAGTACTGCCGAAATTCGTAGAACCTGTATTTGTACAGTCGAAATGGAGGAAAACGCGAGCAAGCGAAGTTTCAGTTCACTTGCGAATAAGTACTCGGAAGTGTGTGTGTTGAAAGAAGATGATAATGGCGTTCCGATTGAAAGGGTTGATGCGGGTTGTTTTAAAAGGAAGGTTTTGGGAAATGATGTTAATTTTTTGAGTTTATATTTAGAAGAAGAAAATTCTGGTTTTAATGCAGAAAAATGTGCTGGTGGTGAAGTAAGAGGAAATACTGATGGTTTAAATAATAAAGAAAATATTGGGGGAGGATATGCTGAGGATTTAAATGAAAAAGAAAGTGTTGGTGAAGAATATGCTGATGGTTTAAATAAAAAGGAACGCGAAATTATTAAATCAGACGGTTCGTACAAGATGGAAATCGTCTGGAAAAACGTCTTAATTATGTCCCTGTTGCATTTGGCTGGAGTCTATGGATTTTTTCTCAGACACACCGAAACAAAATTTTCCACCATTGTATTTGGTAAGCTTTACAAATATTTAAGTACCAAATACAAAATTATATATATATATATACAATCATCTTTATTGAGGTATTTATACATGGTAAAATTCAATACGATTTACTTCATTATTTCTAAAATGGCTATTAACCACGAATCTTTCAAAATGTATTTATTGTTTTATTTTTGGTTTTAGCTAAATTAGTCTACGTACTATCTGGTCTAGGTATAACAGCTGGAGCGCACAGACTCTGGAGCCATAAATGCTACAAGGCGAATTCCACCGCTCAGATTATCCTTATGCTGTTGAATTCCGCGACTTACCAAAATAGCATCTATACTTGGAGCAGGGACCACAGGATCCATCATAAGTATACCGAGACCGATGCGGATCCACATAATTCGAAACGAGGTGAAGTAAATTATTGTGGAAATGATTTGTTAAATGTTTTGATGTATTTTTAATAATTTGATAAATACATTATTAATAGTAAGCATAATTGCTTGAATATTTGTTGGTGAGTACGTTATAATTGTTATAATTGCTTGAATATGATTAATATAATAATTGGAAACATAGCACTAAACCCCATCTGTTGCCTATTATCAAGTGGCATCATCATCAATTTGGGTCTATAAGGTAGACGATCGAGAATCGTTATTTCGTTAAATCAGGTTATTTTAATCACAACAAAACATCCGTTCAACTACCTTCATCAAGACATTTCACATGGAACACATCAGTCTCATGAGGTCGGAATGACCAAAATGATCATCACCAGTTATTCATACGCCGGATGATTAGTGGATGAACATTTTATTAAATAATTAATATTCCTAACATTTAAATATTTGTAGTTACATATAATTCATTATCGCCTCACACTGAGAAGTAGAGAGGAACATATAACGATGTTATATAAGACTAAATAAATATTTTGCAAAAAATATGAGAATTCCAATTATTTTCAAAAACTCTTATAAAGCACTGTTTTTTATGATAACTCAAAATAATCTTAATCTTCTTTAAATAATTCATTATTATTTTAATCTTGTATTATTTGGATTTTTCAGTTAATGTTTCATTATATAATATAAAAGAGACTGAAAGATCACTGGTCGATACCTATTTCGCAATATTGTTTCATATGTATAAGTATTGCAAATAATAATAATATTTATTATCAGTGTACGTAAATGTATAGTACAAATTAATACATCACAACATGGGAATTTATTATTCTAATAAATATATAATGTACAATTAACAAATAATTGTGGGTTATTTTTAAGGCTTTTTCTTCAGTCACATGGGTTGGTTGTTGGTGAAAAAACATCCTGAACTGAAGGCAAAGGGGGTGAATATAGACATGTCGGACTTGCAGGCTAATAAAATCGTCATGTTTCAACACAGGTGAATATTTTGATTTATACAATTTAAACAATTTAATTTAAATAATACAAGGTAGCGCAAAGGTCATCACCCTATCGAAAGAGGCTGTATTTTTTTCAACTGGCAGAAAATTTCGGTTCTGCTTTGATATCTATAAAGTAAAATTTATGTGAATTAGATATGAATCGGTGTACCCTTCAAAAACATTAACGTTTTTTTCTAATTTTTATTCAAATGCATATTTTACTAAGTGGAAAGAAGAACTATCGTCTTCATTTATTTTTAAAGGGAAATATTATAGAGAATTCTTTTCAGAATTCCCCTTGGATTAAAAGAACAGAAATTATTTACCACTCTAACCAGAATTAAATTTGGCCCATGTTTAACTATTGAGTGTCTTTTCGTATAGGACTCAAGCGAACTCCATTGTGCCAATGTTTAATTGATAACCAAAACTAAAATTACATTATTCCTGTATGATCCCTACTATTTCAAGAAAGAATGAGTTATGAGACTTTTTTTTAAATATTTTGCAAGATTTGCCTCTTGATTGCAAACCCTGGATTAAAAGTGATAGATTTAAAGTATACATTTATTCTTTGAAGAAATCAAAGTAACTCTATAATAAAATAGATACTAAATTTTTCCTTTCCCTTATCTCCTTGATTTCCTGTGTGATTCTATATTGCGTTTTCCAACTTTATAGCACTATTTTTTTCCTTTCCCTTGTCTCCTTGATTCCCTGTGATGTCTATATTGCTTTCTCCAACTTTAAAGCTGGTTAAAGTACGTCGTGCATATCACCCAAACCGTTTATGTTAAATAAAAAATACAGTCCAGAATCTTTATAGAGTTAAACCAAAGGATTCTTTTATTTTCTGAAAAAATCTCTATATAAAAGGAAACATCTTTATAATTAAATAAGGACGATTGTTCTTCTTTCAACCAAAGTATTTATTAAAAAAAATCAAAGAAAGAAAATCTTTTGCGCCACTTTGTATTAATAATGAACTCATTCAAAAATGTCTTTATATCAGAAATTATTATTTCTCACCTTTATTTTTGCATTCATTGAAAAATATAGCTAAAGAAAAACTTTTGCGCCACCTTGTATAAATAATTCGAGTTAATCATTTTAAAAATAACTTTATTGCAGGAATTATTATTTCCTAGTTTTATTGCTTGGTGTTCTAATCCCGACTTTTGTCCCTTGGTACTTCTGGAAGGAATCCCTCAAATCCTCGTTCTTCGTGGCGACAATTTACCGGTACATCATCTCGATGCACGTGACTTGGTCCATCAACAGTTTCGCTCACATGTTTGGTTCCAAGCCTTACGAAAAGTAAGTATGCATCTTGAACAAAAAAAAAGTATTATTACAGTTCGTGAAGTTGAAACATCTATTAATGAACAACAAATATCTATTGTGTAATTCAATGTCCGGCGGGGTAAATGCTCGGGAAGTAGTTGTTTCAATAGATGTTTGTAAAACTTACAGTGTAAGTAATTTTTTGCAGTTGGAAAAAGGGATTAATCGAATTTTATTGATCATTGCTAGAAATTTTCCTTGTTTAATTTCATTGTAATAATACTTTTTATTAATAGATATATGCAGTAAATAAATAAATAATAACAATTACAAAATCAGATGTATAATTTATTATACATCTATTTATTATTTATAATTTTATAATTTATCTGTTAATTTTCTATCGACCAGTGGTATTTCCACCTATAATTATTATTAATTGTTATTTAAATGATTATTGAAACTTGTATTTTTTTTGTTTTTAAAGAAATATAAGACCATCTGAAAATGTCATCACCATATTCACTACAAACGGCGAGGGTTACCACAATTACCACCACACCTTTCCCTGGGATTACAGAGCGAGCGAGCTGAGTTTCGACACGAGAAACATGTCGACTTTGGTGATTGACTTTTTCTGTTGGCTGGGCTGGGCGAGCGATTTGAGGAGCGTTCCGAAAGAGTTTATCCTGAAGAGACTCAAAAAAACCGGCGACGGTAGCTACAGAAACTCAGAGGAGGGAAACATCCTGATGAAGACGTTAAACCATTTGAAGAATTTTATTATATTTTGGGGGATCGTTTGTATTATTTAAATTTATCAAGTAATTTAACTTTAATATATCGTTAACTTGTTTCTCATTGATCACTTGGTAAAATATTTCTATTAATATATAGGTATTTTATTGAAATTCACTTCGTTTGTTTTACTATTTTATTAGTAAAAATTTCAAAAATTGAAATTCACTTGGTTTGTTTTACTAATAAAGTAGTAAAACAAACGAAGTGAATTTCAATCAAATACCTATATATTAATTTAACTTTGTTTTAAGTTTAGAGTAAATCAAGCTTAACGAAAATTTAATTAAGAATAAAATAAAAATAGTCTTTATTCACAAGTTCTCATTATTAATTTAATACATAATTATTTAGTTTAATTAAAATCGGAGTTTAAATTTTTAATGAAAAAAATTCTTTTTAAACACCATAATGTATAGTTTAGATACGATTAAATAAATGAAAGAAACAAAAATATTATTTGGCAGAAATACCTATGGTCGATTCCATTTAACAATTAATGTGATACGTATATCATATAAAAATTAATTTATTTCAATTATTGTTATGTTCTTGTAAAATTAGTGGTTTATATTAATGAACTTCTTGTAACTAATAATGTAAAATTATTAGATCTTATCATTTCATTCTTAAAGGATGCAAAATTCAAGTTGTAAATTTTAATAAAATATTTAAAATAATCTTTCTCTTCAAACCGCTGAAAGCTGGCCGCGTATCCGAAGCCAAAAAAGGAAAAAAAGTTTATACAGATTGTTACAGAGTGATCAACTATGATTGCAGAGCTAATAAATAAGCATGTTGATACAACTGATTATAATAATAATAATAATAATAATATCTTTATTTACGGAATTCACCATTATTTACAAATGTTTACACTGTAGTAATATAAATTGCACGTCTGTAATTAATGTTGATCACCCTGTATATATATATACTATTTAAATACTTTCAAAGACTTCATAAAACGACACACACAATCATAAATTAATTATATGTCAAATCACCAGATGGCACAGAAATTAATAGCTCGTATTTTTTTCGGGGTTATTCCGTACGTAAAATGTCAGTTTAATAATGACGCATTAATGTTGTCGAAACTATAGTCACAAATAAAAAGTTTAGTTACATAAATAAAATAAAAGTGTTTTATCATTGTAATATATTAAGTTATTAATTAATTTCACATTCTGATGATTAAAAATAACATACACGTTAAACTTAACATCTCCCTTACAGAAGTTACAGAAGTTGTAATGAGACAAAATGGATTTCATTCAATTCTGACTTAATACTTGGCGAAACTACTAATGATTATGTCTAATTAGTATAAAAATTAAACTGTGAAACTAACTAAGAGTTTATCTAAACCACAGATAAACTATACAGACGGACCACTGCCTGTTAAAAATGGATGGCTACACCAGGTGGCGCAAAGTCAAATGGATGGCACGCCTACTATGGGTTTCAAAATTAAACGAATCGGAGTTTTCTCTTTAACGATTGTTTGAAACCGCTTCCTCTTCGTTTTAAGCCGCTATCGACGTGATCAACTATACTGAAATCAGACCCATATGCATTTTAAATTATAACAAGTTTACTTTTTTGATGTGTAATGTAGGCAAATTAAAATACGTGCAAAACAGTAGTCTATTGATCTCATGAAAAATTCCGGATTCCCTGAAACATACCCCAGTAGACTTCTTATATGTTTTTCTGTGTATAAACGTTTTAAATGGCGTATTTGGGGCTATTCCGAACGAGAAATGTTAAGTTTAACGTATACGTTATTAACTCAATTCACATTTCTATATGTACAGGGTGATTCAGTTTGGAGTTTTTTTATATATTCTTTATTAGTGCTGCTACAAAAAGATGTTTACACTCGTTATTAATACAATGAGATACAATAATGAATCATAAATACAATAAATAATTTAAATCAGTCTCACATTTCGGCCAAGGTGGACTGATAGAAATACGATGCGTATTAGAAGCGATGTAAAGTGACAAAGCTTGTGCTCGAAAAAGGTTGTTTTAAATTGATTTATCACAGCTCAAATATTCGTCCCATGAATAAAATGCTTCCTATATAAGATAATTTTTTATGGTAATTTTAAATATATTAATAGGCAAAGATCGTACCGTATTTGGTAACTTATTAAAAAATCTTATACAGTGGTACTTAGTGCCTATTTGTACTGTATGCAATTTGATATGTTCTTGATAAATATCTGATTTAAATCGATTTATTGTATGAAATAAATATGAATAAATTATTAAAAATCAACCAATAAAACACAGATTAGATTGAATATTTCATATAGTGATTTTATTTAGAAATAATATGAACATTTTTTTTATATCAAACTTTTTTATACCACTTTTAAAAAGTGGTATAAAAAAGTTAAGTGTTTTCTTTATATCAAAATTGAAAATGTACCACGAAGTGAACGCCTCCAAGATCCATGAACATTTTTTGTTTTCATTTATTATAAAATAAATATGAATAGAATATAAATATTTTAGTAGTTGATTTTTAATAATCTAATCATATTTATTTTATACAAATGTTTAAATATTAAAACTATTCATTTTTTCATTAATTTTTCAATCAGGCAAATTAAAATTAAACAAACAACTTACCTTAAACGATCAAAATAAAAACGCACAATTAAAATCCTCATTTATTTAATCATCATCAACAATCTCAACACTTTCAGTTATTCTTATTATTATTAACTCTTTTTTTTTCTTCACTTTTCCAATAAAAGAAAAAGAAAAACGCTTATATACAACATTTGGCAACAATATCTCTTTTTTTTCTGTTTAATAATTCAACCTCCGGACAGAAAAATAAAAAACAACAATATAAAATATCTATGCACATTAAATGGATAATAAATACACGACGGCTTATATACATATATTTATATATAAATCTCTCGATGTATCTGTCGACTCCTCGCGTGATATGCGGTTTTAAAGAAACATTTGAATATAAATTTGAAAACAAAAGCAATGTGTTGTTAATTGATTATAATTAATTAATAATTATTATTATTTATGGTAATCAAATAATATTGGTGGTTTATATTATGACAATAAATATGAATAAAGTATTAAAATTTATTTTGTAGTTTAAAAAAAATCTAAATTTAAATAAATGAAACACATTGTTTAACTCGTATTGTTGACTAAAGTTTCAATATCATCAGTGAGTCATTATCAAAACAAAAGTGATCGACTTTTGTCAATCAAATCAATTGAATATATTGTTGTATTTTGTAATTACAGATTGTCATTAATTGTAAAAAGGCGATTTTCCGTAAATAAAGAATTAATTAATTAAAAACACAAATGTTTGACTTTTGCAAATCGAAATAAAAAATAATTGATCTTTTGTTAACTTAAAAACAAAAATAATTGAGTTTTGTCAATAAAAAGCAAAAAAAAATGATTGACTTTTGTTAATTAAAAACAAAAGCGATTGACATTTGTTAATGAATAAGAAAAATTATTGATTTTTGTTTTGATGACACGCTACGCTTGTCGAAAGTATAGTCAACAATAAACAATCCAAATTACACAAACAAAATATAAAATGTTCGATTTATTAAAATTGAATTACAATGCATAAAAAAGTATAAATCTTAACAATTAACAATAAGAATATTGTTACAGTGAAAATAATATAAGGTTTTTTTTTCGTGAAAATAATTTTAGATAATTTGTATTTATTAATTTTCATTGTTATGTAAATATGTTTGTATATAAATTTCTAATTCTATACTCTTCGTGTCTTTAAAAGTTAATCTAACAAATGCCACACGAGAGTTCGATAAATGTGAAAATAATTATAATTAATTAAATTATAATTAAAGTTGAGAAAATCTTAACATTATTATGTTAGTTATTGATAAATTATGTTTTGTTTGAGTAACTTTTAGTTTGATAATGATAAACAACGTTTAAAGTTTGTTGATTGTTAAGGCTATCACTTAGTTATATATTTTGATTTTATTAAGGGTAGGAAGATCGACCTCTTGAGATCCTTGGAAATTAATAGAGCTCGCGGTAATCCGGAAATTCCCGAAATCAATAATAAACACCCCCCTTGAATAAAAACTCTTAGAATCCTTTCTTCACTACTTTATTTGTTACCAGATGTACATTTCGGACAAAAAATGACCATTATTAATGGTTGATACTCCAGTTTTTGTTTGTAATTGATACTCCAGTATCAACCATTGATAATGGAAGAAAGGATTCTAAGTGTTTTTATTCAAGTTATTATCATCTTCACGTAACCCACTCAATCCAAATATACCCCCTTTTTTCAAAGCTATTTAACAATTGAAGCGGATTATATAGGCGGTATCTATATAATTCGCTTCAATTTTTAATGCACATTACTTTTAGTTTGATAATGATGCTCTGTGCTTCGAAACTATAGTCACTAAAATAAAATAAGAAGTAATACAAACACAGTTAAAAAATTATTTTATTTAATTGATAAAGAATGTGTAAAATAGTTGAAGCCTCAATTGTTAACAATTTTATAAATTATACTTCAACTTCGTCAATTTTAAGTTCAAAAAAATAATATTTTTAACGTCCTTCGTTATTTATTTAATTTGATTATCATTCAATTTACCGTATTTATTCACAGATATGTCAAATTAATAACGTACATATGAACATACTACAGTAAATATCATAATATGGAAATTATCTGAAAAGTGGCTATCGACTTGACGTCTTTCAGCCTTAAGTTTTTTTTTATTATATTTAATTCAAACAATTTTAATAATGCATTCATATTTATAATCACAATAATAATTAATCAAATATTGGCAATGTTTTTGTCTCTTGTAAGTTTCGTGTTTTTGTTTGTGATTATTTTACATTTTGTATTATACATATATCAAAACAGGTACGACGAGTTTTCAATCCTGAAATATTCGCTTTGATTAATCCCATGAAGGATTAAATAAACAATAATAAAAATTTACGTTTTCTTTCTCTTATTAATTATTGGATTTTTTTTTTCAATTATTTTCATATTTTTTTGTTCATTTCTTTCATGTATATACTCTATTTTATATATATACAAATTATAATAAACGTTATGTATAAATTAAAAATAAAAATATTTTAAAGTATCGATAGAAAAAAATTACAATAATAACAAACTCGTTTATATAAATTAAAAAAAGAACGACTTTGTGTGAGTGTATGTGTGTGTATTGGTTGTGTTTAGGTAAGGAATGATAGGACCATATTTTTACCTTAAACACTTGTTTTTGTTTCGAAAATAACGTTGTTTTTATTTGTAAGAACAAAAAAAAAACGAAAAAAAAAATTGTAAATGTTCTATTTTATAAAACTATTTCAATTAGATTCAAACCGACGTAATGCTTTGATTTTTTTTATATTTACGCGGCTGCACGGCTTGTTGAATAAATTTGAATTTAATAAAATATTCAACCACCATTCAACTTGAGATGAATCGTTGACGAAGCCATATGAAATTAGTCAAAAGATGGCGCTTGCATCGTCTTCCATTTATTATGATTAATATTTAAAAGTACAATAAAATTAAATTAAACACGACAAATTACTGGCTATTATCACTGAAATTCGATCTTTCCCTTTTTTCCAACTGCAAAAATTACTTCACTGTAAGTTTTTGGGAAATTAATATTTAAAAATTGATATATATTAATGGCCATTAAATTAGCAATTTTCTTGTATTCTACACAATATTTTTTTTCTAGATATATAAATTAATTGGCCACCAACCATAAACGTCTTTTTGTCTGATTTTTGTTTGTTAAAAAAAATAACAAATTGTCTTTCGAGGAATAAATAAATTATTTCCACATTTAGCTCTGTGACATTTTGACTTACGTTACGTAAGTACTTTAAACAAAACTAAATGTGGAAATAATTTATTAATTATTTTCAAATCATTTTTGTTTAATTTATTTAAACAACCGTGACAAAATGAATAAATACTCTTTTCTCTTGAATTTAATAAGCATTTATGGATAATCATTTATTTGAATTACAAAAAAATAAATAAATTCAATAAAGTTTCATCGCGAGAAGTTAATTAAAGATAAATTAATAGTTTCAAACTTGAGATGGAAGGCGGATTTAGATTTTGAATGGAATTTAAAGTATTTCTATTTGGCCCGAGTTTAGTTTGGCTCGGAAAAAATGACAGAAATAAATCTCTTTCTATCATTTCTCTTCGAACCAAACTATGTTTAGTTTCAAATTAAAATAAAAGTTTCTTGAATTTTCTTTCATTTCAAATAAAACAATAGCATCGAAAGTTCTTTGAAAAGTGAAATTGAAATCGAATTTTGTTTAATTTTAAATTAAAAGTATATTATCAGAAGTTTTTTACATTTGCTTAATTTCAAATTTAAAAAATATAATTCTTTGAATTTTCTTTAATTTCAAATCAAAACAATTATTATCGTAAATTCTTTAAGGTTTGTTTAATTTCAAATTAAAATTATTTTGTCGTAAATTTATTTAATTTTGCTTAATTTCAAACGAGTTAAAATAATATTCTTTTAAACTGTAATCAAACAAAATACAAAGAATTTACGTTAATTTTCTTTTAATTTGAAATTAAACAAAATTCAAAGAAATTAATTATTATCTTAATTTGTTTGAATGAAATATTTTCTATTGTTGAGGCTTCTACTTCGTTATAAACGTTTAAATGTAATAATAAAAAACACATCTAAACTTTGTTTTGCATAAAGTGTTATAAAAAACAAAATTTAGAAGTCCCAGATGAGAAATTAATTCAAGAAAAAAAAAATTAAAAGAAATGTTTTCATTAATAATCTTGAATGAAATTATTTCATGGCCGTATTAAATTTCGCAGCTTAATTATTAAATCAATATAAGATTAATTTTTCTTTTTTAATTTATTCCAGCGTCAGTTTGAATCATCCAATTGAAAAAAAAATCATGGTTACAAGCGTACGCGTGTCTCTCGTCTTTTGTTTTTATTATATAAAAATAATATATCCACATAAAAAATTCAGACTTATAATTTATACAAACGTGTGTATTGTTCAGTATTTCCGTTTCTTTTTTTGAATTTGATGGTAATGAATCTAAGGAAGCGACGTGTTGCACCCCACGGGGCTTCCATGAAAAAATTCCACAGGACAGGGAGGGGGAGGAATGATTCGTGCAACTACTTCATTATTTTTCACTGAAATCGTTTTTTTTGTCATTTTTTTCTCACTACACGCTTTTTTCTTAAAGCGTTTACTTTTTTGTTAAAGTGTGTGTTTTTTTTTGTTTGTTTTGGCAATGAAATCTGTAAAGTTACTTGTAACCATGAAGATAAACTACTTTCGTTATTTTTTCGTTTTTTTCTTCTTAGTTTGTGTGTATGTGATTTTTTGTTTGTTTTATTCCAACATGGTCGATGTGGGCGCCACTTCCAGTAGCATCTGCAGAAACACGGTGATTCCATCTGGAATTAAAAAAAAATGTCATCATTTGAATTATATATATATATATATACATCTTTATTTCTGAAGCTGTACATATATTTGTATTATTATTTGTCTAGCATTATTATACGTTTGTAAAATTGTAAAAAATTTATACGTTCAAATAAATAAATAAAATAAATATTTTCTACATTAATATTTACAATCAAGGTTGATAAATTCATCAGAAAGTGGCTATCGACCATCGGTCTTTCTGACTATTTGAATTATAGTATTCAAGAAATAAATAAATTGCTAAATCGTTTTACTAATAAAATAGTTAAAAAAATATATTATTCTATTGTCTGTGTAGAAACTTCTACTTCTATCTAGAGAGATTTTATTTTATATTTCATTTAACGAAACTCTTGATACATTTTAGTAAACCCCTATCAATGTATTAGAATAAACGTTGAAATTGGCGATTCGAAAATTTTTACGATCACAATACTTTCCCTTGGATAGGGATCCGTGAATAGTAAAAATGTTTCAAAATCACTTTGATATTTTTTATTTATTTTAACATTATGAAATGAAAAAACTGTTTCATAAATCAGAATTGAAAAAAGGTTTTAATTGATTTCAGATAAGTTTTGTTGTTTACCCATGAATGGTATACGGACGCTGTAGTGGACAAAGGGCACGTAGAAGACCATCCCGCTGAGTATGAAGAGGGCGGCGTACATGTACTCGATAGTCGGCTTGTCCACGATGGGCCCGATTATCAGGTAGAACGAGATCACAAGCACCACGACTGGAATGATGATCGGCACCTAAAAAACAAAAAAGATATTGAATACAGTCCAAACAATAAACGACTGAAAAGTGAGTATTGAATGAACTAGAACGAAACTTTCTTTATATATATATATATATATACAAACATCTTTATTCAGACAACATCATTACATAATTGTATATATACATTTATATCTAAATAAGAAAACAAATATTGAGTTAGTCTGTCCGGGCTATCGACCTGGGGTCTTTCTGCCCACTTTCTTTTTATTTAATTAAATTTAAATAAATGTGATCAAGTGAATAAATATTATTTTAAAATGCTGTATATACTGTGTTTAAGTATGTTTAAGGAGGGACATTTGAACAAGAAACGTCAGTGCCAAACTGAATTAAAAGGAGACGTTTGTATATTGAAGGTGGATACAGTATGATCTATGGAGAAGGAAACCAAATAGGTAATTTAGGATAATTTGCACTGTATAGGACATTAATTTTATTAAAAGGAATTCATTTCACAAATACAGTCATTAAATTGTATCAGTCTTTTATTTTATCTAAAATGTATTTCTGCGCTACTGTGTGGACTCCTGGATATCCAACACATATTAACAGGTTTGAGAAAATTAATCAACGCTTTTTTAAATATCTATTCTTTAAAAAAAAATTCTACACAATATTCTGTACTGCTCGACGAATTTAATATAGACACTATACACAAAAAAATATCACCACATATCTATTATATAAATTAATTAATAATTTCTCTGATAATTCTGAATTACTGTGTAACATCGATTTGCCTAGACAATTCTCTAGATATATACAAACATTTAGTTACACAACGCCAGGTATTACTCATTCCATGTTATAAAATGATATGTAATTAGCACGAAGAAATCAGGGTGAATCAATTGTGTTTGGGAAGCTACATTTTTAAATTATTTGAGTGTGTTTTTAAAATAGTTACATGTAAAGCTTGCTAATAACAAGGAGGAGTTTAGTGGAAGTATACTTATTAAAATTAATTATTATTATTATTAATCTTTTTTTGTAAAAGCATATTATTACATCATTTTTCGATTCAAGGAAGAAAAGGTTGAAAATATGCTACCATTCCTACTATCACAAAGAAATTTGGGATATGAAGAATATATTGGTCTATACTAGATGGTAAGGATTAAAACAAACATCAATAATTAGATGGAATTGGAGTTCATAAAAAAAAGTAGTCACTAAATTAAAATAAAAGTGGCATAAAAAAGTTAAGTATTTTCTTTACATAAAAATTGGAAATTTACTATCAAAATTGTAAGTGAACGCCTCGAATATCCAAGAATTTTGGGAAACTTAAAAAAACTGTTGTTTTTTCATAATAGAAAATTGATTTTTTAAACAGTGACAGAGTTATTTTATCCTAGCTTAGTGACATTCTGTCTTATGTTACATAAGTACTTTAATAAATAATGGACATTTGTTGTTGCATAACAATAACATATTATATAATACAACAATGTTTTGAATGCAAAAAACCTGTTTTTTTATTAATAAATAGTAAACAAACTGTATAATGATTGAATTTGAGTTTCGAAGATGAGCTTACCTTGTAGGGCCTAGGGTAGTTTGGTTTGGTGAAGCGCATCACGATCAGCGCCAGCATCGCTCCTCCGTAGAAAATCCACGCGGTGAAGCTGAAGAAGTCTATCAGCGAGTCGATCGTGCCGTACATCACCATGGCACCGGCAATCAAGGACTAATAAGAGAGAAAAAAAACAATAATGAAAAAATCTATGGATTAAAGCAGAAAGATCTCGGCCAGAAACAACGAACCATCATTATCCTGTTTTTACATAATTTCAAACAGTATTATTTAAATAAAATTTTTTGTCCTTTCTCCAATTACGAGTAAGGGAAAGGACAATAATTTTTATTTAAATAAATCCTTTGTTTGTTAATTATTCATATTTGAGTTAAGAGTTGAGTTTACTTACGTGGAAGATGAGGCCCGGTGCCGGAGTGTACCTCCTGACGTGGACGTAGGAGAGTATGTCGAGCAGGTGGCCCTCTCGACTGGCGGCGAAACAGAGCCGACCAGCGGCGAATAAAGTGCCGTTCGCCGAGCCGAAGGTCGAGATGGTCACCGAGAGCGGCATCAGCCAGGCCATCACGCCCAGGAGTCGGTTGCCGAAGGTAACCGCCACCGCCTCCGACGTCATCATCTCCATCGGGGACATGACCGTCAGGTAGGAGACGTTGATAAGCGCGTAGCAGATCGTCACCAGCGGTATGCCTATCACGATACTCCGAGGAAGATTCCTAAATTGAAATAACATTTTTAGTATATTCACTTACTCTGGTAGTTGGAAATTTTCAACATTTAGATAATGAAAACACATTGACGAAACTTTAAGTTGTATAAAAAGGTAAAAGTGTCTTCCTTTTGCTCTGTAACTAAACCTAAGTGATTTAAAAATATCAAAGTGTTTAAATAAAATGAAACAAAGAAGATCCACACATTTGGAGTTATTTAAACAAGGAAAACATATCAACAGATAGCTTTGTAATTATTATTTCCTTTCATTAAATATTTTCGACTCAAATCGTTGCAATTCGCAGTAGTACAGCAGTACTACTGCGTTGCATAGCAATGCAACAAACAAATATCCATTGTGTAATCCAATGTCAAGCGGGGTATATGCTCGGGAAGTAGTTGTTCAATAGAAGGGAAGTCCGAAGTGGTTCAGGTAAAAAGAGACAAAAGTGGAAAACAATCAACCTGATTGGGACAACAAACAAAATGAGAATATCTTTCGGGATAGATGTTTCTCAAAAATTGACAGTGAAACTTTGAATTTGAAAAAAAAGGATTGATCATTGCCAGACATTTTCCTTGTTTAATTTCATTATAAATCAAAGGTTTTTTTTTTCTTTGATATAAAGAAAACACTTAACTTCATTATACCACTTTAATTAAAATAAAAATAAGTTTTCTTTATATCAAAATTGAAAATCTACTACAATGTGAACGCCTACAAAATCCAAGAATAGAAAGTCTTATCATTAACAAAATATTATACTAGGTTGATTCAGATTGCAATATTTCAACATTTTCAAAGCTT
This sequence comes from Philonthus spinipes, assembly GCA_963082785.1. Taxonomy (NCBI): domain Eukaryota; kingdom Metazoa; phylum Arthropoda; class Insecta; order Coleoptera; family Staphylinidae; genus Philonthus; species Philonthus spinipes. The sequence goes on along the minus strand of OY720307.1, from coordinate 26,258,113 downwards.
CACAATATTCTGGCAAAGTATTTCCTTACTTTGATGGATTCTTAATTTCCTCCGTGACGTAATTAAGATTGTTCCAGCCGTCGTACGCCCACAATCCGGTGTAGAAGGCCGTGGCTATGTTTCCTATGGAATACTCGGTGTTTTTAAATGGGTCTCTTAAATGCTGAACATTTCCTAAAAACAACACAAAAATGTTATCGGTATGAATTTGGTTCTTTTTTTTATTTACAATTGTTTTCAGTGGATTTACCTTCAAACATCTTATACGCTCCTCCGCATATAACGATAAGTACAGCCACCAGCTTGGCCGCCGTGAACACGTTCTGCACACTCGTCGCCAGGTTCACGCTGTAGCAGTTCACATACAAGATCACAACTGAAACAAATAACATTTACATTAAATAATCCCTTGGAGTAGAAGGGAACGGTTTCGGCAAAACTGAAGAGAAAGCTGCCAAAGTACTCAAAAAAAAAATGATTTTATTATTAAATAGAAACGAAATAAATGTCTCAAAAAGAAAGTTACTTATGGCTCGACCCAATAGATATATAATTATACTACATTCCTTCAATTATATATTGAACTTCTAACAGTGGTCAACATGCAAACTCAAATCCAAAAAACATACAACGTCCAAAAGTAACAAAAGAGGAAATGGTTTTATATATAGCCTTTTTTTAAGTTTACCAATTGCAAGTAAGGCGACCATTTTGACGACGATCTCCGGCGGCTCGCACTCGGTGACGAACGCCTCCACCGCATATTTGCCGAAGCTGAGACAGATGATGGCCATCTGCGAGGGCTTGAGCACCAGCGTGCTGGCCCAGGAGAAGAGGAACGCCGGCGGCGCGCCGAACGCGTCCATGAAGTAGGCGTACTCCGCACCGGAGGACGTGTTCATCGTACCCAGCTCCGCATACGCCAGGGCACCTAAAACAAAACAAAAATAACACAACTTATTAAAAAAAATCTTCTAATATAGACAGTTAGAGCTCATGATTACATCAGACGGACATTGAGCCTCCAATGCATCTTTTATGCAGATAATAGGCATAAGAAGAGGTTAGTTATAGAGCTCAGATCATAGTTTAATAATTTTGATTCTTTTTTTTTTAATTTTCAATTGCCTGATATATATTTAAATGGTGATTATTTGATTTAGCCGTGGTAAAACATTTTTGAATTAATTCAGGATTAAATAACTGCAAATGTGTGAATCATCTTTGTTTTATTTTATTTAATTCAGGATAATTTTAATTAAAATTAAAACATTTGCTTTGTTTCACTTATTTATATTTTCTCAGACTAGTTTTAGAATACACCTAGAAGAACACAGAAAAGCAATAATTGTTCAACGAGATTCGCACAACACTGAATCGAGAAAAATCATATTTTTAAAATAGCACATTGTAAAGTTTTATACTCGAGCAATAAAGGGCGGTACTTTCGCAAGGGTTTGGAAATTAGGAAGGCGCTAAAGCGGGGTAAACCAATTGTAAATAATATGGATGAGATTTGGAACTATCCTACAACGTCCGCACTTATTACTAGATGAATTTGTATATACCGGGTGCTGATCCGAACGCTAGGTAATTGCAATTTGTACATATACAATCATACTTTTACAGTTTCCTGCTCCTCTAATTATTTTAGAGAAGAAGCATAAAAGATTAAAGTTGCCAATTTAGAACATGAATAGTTTTATAGATTCGTTCTATTATCGCTTAATAAAAGTAGTATCCCCCTTTTGTTGTTATTTTATATGAGAAACAGATAAATTAAACAAAATTGCAAAGGCTGCATTTCCCAACCCACCCTTCATTTCCTATTTTCTCTCGAACAGACTCACCAAATCCCCCCCATTATTCGCAAACTTGTCTCCTTTATTAGGTCAATTCCAGGGAAAAATTCTGGCTTCGCGCGTTTCCTTGCATACAATTTCATTATTTCCCTTCCGGTTCGGTTCTTCTCCGCCCATCACTCCTCGGGGGGGCGGTCAAACAAGCCCCCCCCGCAGAAATCGATAGAGCGTAATGTAGACATTGCTCCCTTGACCTTGCTTTTAGCACTCCACATCATCCACCGAGCCGGGCGATATTTGCGGCGATTGAAACAAATTTTAGCGGCGGTAATAAAACCCCCGGGATGGTTATGGATGAGTAGAGGGATTTGTCGCAAAAAAAGGAAACTGGAGTTGGAATGAAAGTTGGGGAGTTTTATTTCTGCGGTAATTTCGAGAGTTTCGCAGAAATTGGGGGAGAGTCATAGTGCGCTTTTTCCAAACTATGAATCTTTCCCAATTTCTCTAAAACTCCCAAAAATTACCGCGGATATAAAACTCGGGGTGGGAATGGAAAGCTTTTTCATTAAATTCGTTTCTGCGCACAAAAATGAAATTATTTGAAAAAAGAAAATTAGAAAAGTTGGATGGCACTCACCTAGTAAGGACAGCAAACCGCATGCCATCCATATCACAAAACTCATTCCGATCGATCCGGTCCTTTCCAAAAGACCCGACGGAGAGACGAAAATTCCAGACCCTAAAATAATAAAACAAAACAAAAATATGAATAGAAAACAGTATTCATTCACTTGGTCACAGTTATTTAAATAAATTAAATAAAAATGATTTTTTATTAAAAAAAATATATGAATCATATAATTGGAAAGATAGCAGATTTTTATTTTTATAGAGAAAGATCGTTATATAATTGGTCATAAATTTAATCCAAATTCTGCATGTTTATTAATTCAGAGATATTTTTGTAAAGCAAAAGTCCCATTATTAAATTACCTCAAACGGATTTTATTCGCGTTCTCTGAATGAATATGCGTTATTATTATTATTTTTTTAATAACTCGATGGCGCCTTTCTCGTTTCAAATAAATGTGAATTAATGCGGTCTCAATTTGATGTAATGCATTCCCGCATATGAATAAATGTTAATCGAGACCAATTGGACGATTCCAATTAAGACGCGATAACTAATCGTCACAATTAACGTTTAATTTGAATGAATTATCGTGGAAATTGCGTCTCGAAATATTTTCACATTGTTAATTTTAGATCAAAATATATTAAGAAATTGAAGAGAGATTTAATATATAAAAAAAATACAGCTTTAATCGAGGAAAATAAATAATTGAAACATGTGGAGCATACAATGAAAGTATGCAATTTTTCAAAACTAGAGAGGACGTATAATAATCAATATCTTTAAAAAGAACAATTAAAATATATATACATGAGAGGCAAAACAATATAAGGGTTCAAAATTTGTATCTAAACCAATGATGAAAATATATATATACAGGGTGGCGCAAGATTACGATGAAGTCCAATATCTCAGTTATAAAGAAATATACAAAAAAATGTTACTTACATTATTAGTAGCTACTGTCAAAATTCACATTTTAAAATTAGTTTCATATATACAAGGTGTCCAATAATCACGTAACGTATCAAACATATGTTTTTTTAAATGGAATGATATATTTTTTATGAAGATTTTCGATTCTACGTTTAAATATAATCATTTTTTATATAAGATTTAATAGGTCAATTTTTCATAGTTTAAAAGTTATAAACAAATGAATGTTGAAATCGATAGATGTTTAGAGCCTAATATTTCAATAATGAAAAATGAAATAAACATTCTGTCAACGCCATACAAATGCAAAAATACTTAATAATAAAAGAAATACTCTTTTTTTCTCTTAAAAAAATTTTTATATACAAGGTGAAGCAATACGCAAAATGATTTTTTTCTCTTTTTACTTAAATGGGACACCCTATATTTTTTATGCTATTTTAATAGAAAATTAATCACTCTTCATTTTTTATATAACATATTAAATAGCTACCGTTTACCGTTTTTGAGATATTTAATCTCAAATACAAATTTGGTATAGAATTTTTAATCAAAGTAGGCCGTGCCAGAACAACTAATTTATTTAGTTGTGAAAGTTACGCGAACACAAATATAAAATAATTTAGTGAAACGAATAATCAAGTGTATTAATTAAAATACATCATAATTCATACATATTTTTTTACCACGGGATAAATGAGAATTTAATAAAAAAAAGTAAATAAATATTAAGCTGTAATTATTTTAATACACGATAATATTGATAATACAACAATTTAAATAGGTACGTTCTTGGCTATGCGCCAGGATCCAGGTACAACGAATCTTCTTATCTCAGGAATGCGTTCTCGGAGTGAGTCGTCGATCGTTTTTTTCTTCTTGATTTGCGATAATTGCGCTCTTGTATTTCGATTCAGTCGTCCGAAAACGCGCAGTGTTCACTATTCCGGTTTAATTTTTAACGTTAGAAATTATTAATAATTAAAAACGCGATTTATTTTTGTTTATGAACAAGTGGTAATTAGTGAGTGGTGGAGGTGAGTTGGTTTTCGATTCACCAGGAATGGGTTGGAAGTTATTTTTTCTATTAAGGTATGTTAATATTAATAATTTATTTTTAAACAGATTTTACGATTCCTATTATTATCATCAATTTATTCTCCAAAATTGCATTTATCAATAAATTACTTTCGCAATAAACAAATGCGATTTTCGCAAGACTAAAGTAGGTATACATTAGTTCTAAATTCATTAATGAAGATTTGCTGGTTTGTTTTGCGATTCCTATTCTTTTAAATCGTCCACATCGCAAAAATTATGTTTAACAATAAATTAATTTTGCAACAAAGAAAACATTTTTTTCGTAATTACGTTATATTTTGTAACACTGGTGCAGTTAAACATTCTTCTTCAATAAATGATTAATTTAATTGTTAAAAACTAACAACAACTATATTTTTTGGTTATTATTTGAAAAATATTTAAAATACTCCTATATGCTTCTTAAATTGATTTATTTAAACAATTCATGTTGACTGAAAAAACGAAAATAGATACTAAGTGAAATAATAAAATATTTATATCATAATATTTTGTTAACATTTTTATGTATTTATTTCACACATTCACATTTTTTTTTAATTCAATAGCATTCAAACATTTTACAATTTTTTTCTTAAAAAATATGTTCCAATAACCATTATAACTCGCTAAATAATCGTTGAGCAACTATTTTCTTTATATTTTGTCATTTGAATATCCTTTTAGGTATGCATTTGTTTTAATTATAGCCTACTTAAATTATAGATTATAAGCGAAACTTATAATTTTGTACTTTGAATTGAAATTGTTAAAAAATGGTAACAGATAGGGATATAGTTTATTAAACAAAAATTAAAGAACAATCAATTTTCTATCGAAATAGTGTAAAAAATATAGGATGTTCCATTTAAGTGAAAAAAGAAAAAAATCATTTTGCGTATTGTTTCACCCTGTATACAACATTTGCTTTATGGTAACAAACGATTATTCCCAATATTATTAAGCATTTTTTCAATTAAATTGCGTTAACAGAAAGTTTACATCGTTTTTTATTTTTGAAAAATAAGGCCCCAATCTTCCATTGATTTCAACCTTAAATTGTTTATAACTTTTAAAATATTAAAAACTGACCTAATAAACCTTATGTCAAAAATGATTAATTTTAAGCGTAGAATCTAAAATCGACATAAAAAATATAGCATTCCATTTAAAAAATCATATGTTTGATACGTCACGTGATTATTGGACACCCTGTATATATGAAACCAATTTTAAAATGTGAAGTTTTACAGTAGCTACAAATTATGTCAGTAATATCTTTTTGTAAATTTCTAAATAACTAAGATATTGGACTTCATCGGAATCTTGCGCCACCCTGTATATATGTGAGAGGCAAAACAATATAAGGGTTCAAAATTTGTATCTAAACCAATGATGAAAATATATATATATATATATAAATTTTGTATTTTTGTTATAAATCCGAAGTCTCTATTGAGAGCTTTTCAAAATAATATTAATGGGAAAAAAATATAACGATACAAAGAGGGATTTTGTATTTCAATTATCAGCCTTTCCTACCTACATATAATATTTTGAAACATTGACAAAAATTAATGGTAATAGCCATTTCGGTCTATGGTGATTTTTTACTAGAGAAATTTTAAAAGGCTTTATAAACGATTATTTAAAATCGCCAATTTATCATGGCACAGATGGAGAAGGAGGAGAATTGATTTTAGATACATTTATTCGTTGAATTGATTTAAGCTACGATCAATCCTTAAGTTGATTGATTTTGGGTTATTTTGTTTTTACTTACGAAAAGATTAGTTGTCAAACGTACTGTTATATTGCGCTCATTTTTGACACTTGTGATCAGTATACTCTAGAAAATCATCATAAATGGAATCACAGTTGAACTACGCTACCAAATTTATCGATTCGTCGTTAATCGTAGAAATTGGGACTCTGTCTGTCGCATATTAGATAGACAGAGCCCCAATTTTGCGCAATGATCTTGGCCTACACCCGTATAATAATAATAATAATATAATAGCAGCAGTGACTTATTAATATTTCTTTGACCTTTTTTTTTGGAATTGTTTCTTTGGTAATTGTTTTATTGAGTCAGGCAAAGCGTTGTATATTTTTACGGATTGTACTATACATGAGTTGTGATAAAATGCATGACTGTGTTTTAGAATCTTATAGTTATAAGATCCAGCTGTTGCAGGAATTAAATCCACGAAACCATCATATGCGTCGTTGTTTCTCCGATTCGGTTCTATGTGTTATGTGTTATTTTCTATAAAACCAAGTTTTATCTTGGTTAAAAAATACCTTTTAAAGCAAGTGGATTGATTTTTTTAAAACTTTTTACTCATACGCGTCGTGTGAGTACATCTCAACACTTGCATATATAAAACGTTACGTGAAACCGACGGTATAATCAGGTAGATATATTCAGTTAGATAAATTTGTTTGATGAAATGAATTATGGAAGACATTAATTTTCTTTTACTTTGATTAAATGATTAAACCTACCATTTTTTTTAAATGCAGACAAAATGGTTTAGAATAATGCTAAAGCTGATGAGATATCATAAAGTCATTGCTATTTTACGTCGAATGGTGATTCCGAAGTCTGAGTGAGTTTTCTTTACCTATCATTGTGCCGACAATTAGAGCCACCCCACTGACGAGTCCCACCCGTCTCTTGAGGTGAAGAGCGTCATCCTCAGCTGAGCCCGCCCCCTCCAGCTTGTCCGGCCCTGGTCCGGCACCGCCGCCGCCGTTCTCCTGCCCCCCGGACGCCGCCTCCGGTTCTCCCCCGCCCCCGCCGCACTCTCCGTTGCACCGAAGTACCCCGTTGTTCCTCCCCCCGCGCCACTGGAGACCTTCTTTTGGCGACGCATTGTTGTTTCCTAAAAAAAAAATAATTTATCATATTATAATTCCGTGTAAAGCGTATTCTTGTCTTTTTCTTTCTCCTGAGTTTTTTCGCTAAAGCTTCAATAATAATGAATTGTCTTAAGTGTAAGTTCTCAATTAAAGAGATATAAAGATATAAATATTTAGTCTGTAGAAATAAAATGTCTAGAATTTTGTCCATTAATAATATACCCTACACCCATGTGGGTAGAAAGGAGTCATTGAATATATATAATAATATAGTCATTTGTAATAGGGGGATAATCGACGACAGTAAGAGACTACGTAACATTTATTGATTTTCAAATTTAAATCATTGTCACAACATCAGCGACTTATTTTAGACAAATTATTTTGTAATATAAGTACATCATCAGGGTTATCGATTTTCGCAGATTTTCAAATCATCGGCATAAGGGCATGTTAATGAACAAATTAGATCATTTATGAATATAATAAATAACAGAGGTCCTAGATTCGACACTAGGGGAACCCCAGATGTTGAGATGAATATTTATTGGCTTTCAAAAATGTTTTGACTACGAAAAAAAAAAAATAAAATATTCTAATTTTTGATTTAATTGGGAATGAAAAATATTTTGTTAAAAGTGACTTGATCTACAAATTATGAAAACGCAGTTCAAACTTCTGCCAAATCGATCAAACTCGAGCGAGCTTCCTTTACACACCTGTCAATTTTACGCATATACATTTTGGTCCATTGCCAAATATTTCTAACATACATTCAGTTACGATAGAATAATGCCGATTGGCTTTTCCTTATTAGTTTAATAGTGCACTTCAAAAACTAAGGTAGAATTGAAAATACTAGAAATAATAAAACTTAACCTTAGTATAATATTATTTGTATAAAAGGTGTTCGGGAAGTAAGGATGAATTTAAATTTGGAGCGGTTTTTTCATATGATATTTGCCAAATAAGGTTAAGTTATAACAGAATTATAAATTGTAAATTAAATTTAGTTTAAATAAAATGAAACAAAGGTGATTCACACATTTGCAGTTATTTAAATTACAATGAAATTAAACAAGGAAAATTTCCGGCGGGGTAAATGCTCGGGAAGTAGTTTTTTTCAATAGATGTTTGTAAAACTTACAGTGTAAGTATTTTTTTGCAGTTGGAAAAAAGGAATTGATCGAATTTTATTGATCATTGCCAATAATTTTCCTTGTTTAATTTCATTGAAATTTAGTTTAGTTATAAAAAAATAAACGAATTTTATTATTGTGAATTTGGATGTGTAGCAAAGTATAAACCTCACCAATCAACTGTAGTTTGATGTCTATACATTATATATATTGCACTACAATATATAGTATATAGTATACTACAATGCATAGTACCTTTAAGGGTGCGGTTTAGACGAAAGAGATAACTATATAAATATTGACAATGACTAATTCAAGTTAGATTGCTGTTGTGATCAATGAATATATATTATACATCAAAGTAATTTTAAAATAAGCAGGAATTTTATCAGATGAATTAAAAATTATTTTAATGTTTAGTTTGTGTGAAAAACTGTTATGAAAAAGCAAAGAAAATTGATCAAATTTATAGCAAATTTTAAATTTAATTTTTGCTAATAAAAACTTGTGCAATGAAAATTCCAAAGATTTCACTGAATTCTGCATTCAAACAACTTAGCAGTCATTACCTATTAATTTCATTATATCTTATAATTTTCTTTTCTAACTTGAACTAGTAAATTGACGTAATACACGAAAATTAACGATTTATTTTTTATTTAGACTAATACTTTATACTTGGTAGATAAAAAATGTAAATAAATGTTCATATTATTAAATCCAAAAGAATGGCTCTTTTCTCAAACGATTATTTCCATTTTACAATATAGCTATCTGTTTCTACTAAACCGCAACCTTAACAGGAATGTTCTCTTTCTTCAATTTGAAGAGTCACGAAAATTAATAAATTTCTCAAGTGACATACTGATGAAATTAAATTTACAGTAGAATGAAGATGTATAATGACAAAATTGAAAAAAAGAAATAAATTTTGAACCTCACCAGCTAAAGTTTAAAAAACTCAGTCATTTGCTTAAATCTCAAACAATACAAGCGTATAAATCGTATTGGAGTAAGACTGAGGAAATATTGCAAAGTAAGCCAAAGAATGTGTGTACTTATGTTCGTAGTAAACACAGTACATTTCGCATAACAAGTGAAGTTATCGTATAGACTTCAGTACCTACGATACTCCTGTCAATATTGCCAACGGTTTTACGGATTTCTTTGCATTGAATTTTCATTCTACAAGTAGATTTGATACAACTACTACTACTCAAGATGATACTGGTCCGTCATGTTCATTTGGTATTGGTGACATTTCCGAAGGAGCTATCTTAAAACTAAATAACATGGAAACTACAGAAGATCAAATTCCCAGCTTTGTGATCAGCGATTGGAGATCTCCTCTAAAATATTTGATCAAGCTATAAGTAAAATTATGCTGTTTCCTGGTAGATGGAAGATTTGTCGTGTTAGTCGCATTCATAAAAAAATGCGATAAAAATAACATTAGAAACTATAGATCAATCTCTATTTTAATTAATTTTGCAAAATACCTTATGATCAAAAACTGTTCGCCTCTATAGTGTTTTGAGTATTTTTATTTGGTACCTGTGAAACAAATAAAACGTCACATGTGCCATTATTTATCAAATCAATAATTTCAATTTATTGGAATAACATAACCTAATAGCGTGCTGTTATTTTTATTGCCAACATATTTTTTTTAATAAAAAAATCTATGTTAATATTGTAAATCTGTAGATTTATTGGCTTTCAAAGTTTCATTTTTATTTTGACTAAGAAAAAAACAATTTAAAATAAAATATTGTAATTTTTGATTTAATTGGGGATGCCAACATAATTTTTTTAATAAAAAAATCAAAGCACTTTAGAGTAGAAAAGTTTTCGATCATAATCTCGAATTTAATCAATAATTACAATTTTGTGATGTTTGGTTTTATTGGAGTAAAAAAATATTGTTACTGGTAGCATAAAGTATTCTGGTCGTTAGCCGATTTTCTGTTTTATTTAATTTAAAAAAAAATCCATTAATTTAAAATATTATATATTAATGTATAATTATTGTACTAAAATACTAAAAAGTAAATTATCAATATATTATAGCAAATTATCAAATTCATCATAGGCAAAACTCAAATTTAACAATTTGATTTGATAAATTCTTGAATTTGTTAGAATAACAACGTGCGCTTACTTTTATTGCCATTATCATTTTTTGCAATGAACAAATTCAAAGCCGTCTAGAGAAGAAAAAGTTCTCGATCATATAGTATTACATTTTTCTGTAAATAAATCTCATTCCGGCCGGATTACATTTCTCCTTGTTTTTGTTGTTTCTCATCGTAATTATCCCAGTTAGCGCTCATTCATATCTGTGTCAAATACTCTATTAAATAAAAAAATAAACCGAAAAAACTATTTATACACGTTTTGGCTTTATTTCATCGCGACCCTCTCTCTTAGCGCGCCCAATTATCCCGAATAAAAATAAGCGTAAGGATGAAATAATACGCGAAAGAAAACAGTACGCATTGTTCGAAATATTCACCAAGGGGAAAATAAGTGGCGTTCCATCTTGATTGTCTGCCAGATTCCGTTGGTTAAACTATTTTTACCCGCACACACTCGGATTGGATTTATTGTTTGCGCACGTCGCAAACATTTTCAAACGTTTTTCTCGCACCTAAGCGGATAAATCGATTAATTCGAGTTATTTTCTTACGGGGGCCGGGGGGTCAGTAACCTGGTTGGAAATTCAACATAGAATTAGTTAATAAATAAATTGAAAATATTTTGGATTGTTATTTTGAATAAATTCTACATTTAATCCGTGGTGAAACATTTTTAATTGTTAATGATAAGATATTAAAACACTTGTTTTATGTTTCACAGAAAACATAAAAAAAACTAAGTGTTTTAATTTCCTATTATTATTTAGGATTATATTCCATTCCGCAATTGATGAAAGCGACTTGGATGTGAAACACGTTAAGAGGGGTTAGTTCGCTTCTCCGGTTCTCGTATTAATTTTTACAATTGCCAATTTCACATATGCAACTTGTTCGATAGTACAACCTAGATGTAATATTTATTAGGGGCTAAATCCTTAAGCAGAATAATAAAAATTGAGTTCAAAAAATCTATAGAATAATCAATAAGAGAAATGGATAGGATCTTCCCAGAACACTTTTAGCCCTTGGCAGTTGTATTTCGACAGTTTTAAGAAAACATACAAACTGATGACAGAATGAATAAGGGTAAATGAAAACTACAAAAACAAACAGAAGATAACTTCCGATGTGAAGTTACCCACGGATTTCCAGCCACGAATTTGTCTGACCATAAATTCAGACAGGGCATAAAGACCTTTGGTCGATAGCCCATGACAGACTAACACACAATTGTAAATTTTAACTATTCACATTGTATGTAAAATTAATATAAATAAGGAAAAGAGTATTCATTCACTGGGTCGCAGTTATTTAAATAAATTAAATAAAAATGATTTCAAAATAATTAATAAATTATTTCCACATTTACCTCTGTAACATTTTGATTTAATGTAAAATTATTGTATGTTAATAAATATTTCTGTATAGAGAATATATATATAATTCTTAACTTAAGTTATTATTAGCTGATAAAAATATGACTTACGTCAAAATTCATGAACTATACAAACTTAACTGAATATTTATTTAATTAATTTCATGCTTAATTATGCAATTTTCTATGTTTGTAACTCTTTTTCCATTAAAACCTTCATATTGTCCTTTTTTCAATTACTTTCCATCTGCATAACTGATTACCTTGAGAAAAATTTGCTGAATGTTTGACCGCCTGTCCGTAAGTACAATCCAGAATCGCGCGGACTTTATCAAATAACATCATCCAACAGCACTTGTTACTAGTCTTCCTCTATTTTATTTATTTTTAAAATTTCGCTAACTAAGATAGATTGCACTTTATAATTTAAATTACAATCTAACAAAGTCTGTACTATCGTTCTTATATTTTTTCGTAAATGTAAGTGTTACGGAGGCTCGTCTCGGTGCCAGACTGAAAAATAAGCGCGCGCGTTCTACTTGAATCCCCACCGCGACGTGCCGTTCAGCGGTATCAAAACAATGCGAATGAACAGCGAGAAGAAGTGAAAAAAAAAGTGCGCGCGTATAAAACCGGCCGAGTTATTTTCGTTGGGCGTCGCGACGCTCATTCAGTGCGCCAAGGCGCGCCTCGACGGGAAGACAGAGAATGTTCAACATAAAAAAAAATAACGAAAACAATATAAATCTAGTTAACGCGAGAAATAATAAAGTTTGTTTTAATTACTGAATAAAACACTTACTCTTACTTACTTGTTTTAATTAATTACAGAATTTACTTCTTTCCATATTTTTTCTTTATAAACAATTATTCAAATTACACTTTTACTTTTTAATACATAATTAAATTACTAAAAATGGAGATTGAAAAATTTGGAGTGATTCAAACTAACCACTAAGTAGTCCTTTTTTCAGATAGTTAGATATTGATTTCTAAGATGAATCAAATATTTGGTTTGGATTGTAAAACCAAAGAGGAATTTCATTATATACTCTTTAGTGCTAAGTAATGTAGAATATTGCCAGATAATTTTATACTGCCAGTGTGCTTGCTGAATGGACTGGCAAAGGTGTTAGAAAAAAAAACATAAATAATAGGATCCTCATTTGTATTGAAGAATCTGGGGATTTCTCGGAGTCACAATAGGGTTTCCGGAAAGGGCGTTCCACCACCCAAGCAATCATGGCAGTAAGAGCGAGGGCGAAAGAGGCGAACTCGGAACCATTGAGGTATAGACGCCACTAGCTGCTTTATATATAACACGCAGAATGCCAAGAGGTCAAGACCTATAAACATGGGGTCCCACAGGGTTCGGTCCTAGGACTAACTCTCTGAAATCAGGCCTATGAGGAGGCTTATGATACCAGGAGGGGTCAAGCTTGTGCCCTTCGCGGATGACCAGCGGTTCTAGTGAGGTATCATAAACATGGGGGGTCCTACAGGGTTCGGTTCTAGGACCAACCCTGTGGAACCTAGTCTATCACGAGGTCCTGGGGCTCACAATGCCAGAAGAGGTGAAGTTTGTAGCGGTTCTAGTAAGGCATCATATGCATGGGGGTTCCACAGGGTTCAGAACTAGGACCAATACTATGAAACCTGATCTATGACGAAGTCCTGGGGCTTATGATGCTAGAAGGGGTGAAACTTGTGGCTTTCGCGGATGACCTAGTGTTTCTAGTGAGGCATTACTGCCCTGAAGGAACTGCTGACAGAGGCAACCGATCTTATAATTGATAAGAAGAAACAGATTGGGTTGCAGGTGGCGGTCGAGAAAACTGCAGCCACTTGTCAACTAGAAGGTCGGGAAAGACCCCAGATGGGCATCGGGAGGCACCCGATTACGAAGACCCTGAAATACCTAGGCGATAATGGAAGCGAACCAGAGATGCAGCGCCCAAGCAAGAGCGTCGGCGGAAGCAGCCATTTTGACAGAGGCTGTGGTAGCCCGCATATTATCCGCTATGGTAGCCTGGTCCAGACTATCGTACGCGGCACCAGCTTGTGTTGAAGCAGTAAAGGTGACGAGAAATGCAGGCAAGATACGGGGAGAGCTAAGAACTAAAAAATTAACTCTAAAATTAAATGGTACACCCGGTATATATATATATATATATATATATATATATATATTTTTAAATTATAGGAAATATTTATACTTATTATGTATATGGAAATTATTTCATTTAGATATATTATTGTTATTAAAGAATTATAAATTTCTTATCGAATTTATGTTTTTTTTTTTTTAATTAAGCTTATATTTCACAAAAAGCTTCCCCGGTATTTTTTCCGCGAATTTAATGAATGAATCCCACTCGATTCGTTTTACGCACGCCGATTTTTTTCCTTTCTCTCTCTCACTCTTTTCCCCTTTACTCCTCTTCCTCGTTTCGATCGGATCGTATAAATAAGCGCATTCCTCTAAAAGTCTATTTCTATTTCCGATACTCTGATGTCAGAAACGCAATAAATTATAAAGCGCAAAAAGTAAAAAAACCCAAAAATAATAATTGATAAATATGAACGGCTCTGAACGAAATATAACGTTGATAGGAAATTATTTTCATTAATTAAGTTACCTTAAAAATGCATTTTTTACAATTTATTGTATTTTTTTTTATTAACTAAAATATTTAGAATATTTTTTTGGAATATATTTTGTTTTATAAAAGCAGTGGCGTATCAGACAGTTTGTAAGACAATGCATATAGAGTGTCTTTAATAATTTAACTTTATATTTAACTGTACAGGTTTAAGTATATATTGAATATTTAAAATAAATAGCGCTAACGGTTCGTTTTAAATGATTTTTATTATTAGGATAAAGAAAACACTTAATAACTTTTTCCTAGACTTCAATTTAAACATAATAAAAATCCTTGAATTTTTGAAGCGTTTACTTCGTGGTATATTTTCAATATTAGGATAAAGAAAACAGTTTTTTATACCACTTAAGGATTTATTTCACTGTGACTAGTTTCGACTACACGGTAATCATTCTCAAACTCTTTTACATTATTTATATAGTCTGAGTATATGTGTGTATATATATGAGTTTAAATCATTTTTGAATCAACTGATAAGAGAGAAATTTTAAAAGTGTTTTGTATTTTCAAAAACTCTTTTGGTGAAAGCGCCGGGTATTCAAGCCATATAGGTACACTTTCTACTGATTATTTTGAGCTTTCTCTGTATCTTCTAATTTTTAAAAGTGGAAAAGCAGGCATTTAAAACACATGTTGTAGATTGATTTCTATAAATTCATATTATGTCTATACTTCCGAAAGTAATGAACATCTTAGTTTAATTACTTAAATTAAAATATTTTCAGGCCAATTTTATAAACTGTTGATAGTTGACTCATTAACATTTGGTGAAACATATTTTAAATTACAGTTGATTGGTAGATTTAATTTAAACACTTGGTTTTTGATTCACTTGTTTTTTTTTATTATTATTATTTTTCGACCACTTTCAGTCAAACGACCATTATCAAGCTCAGTAAGAAAATTGTAAAAGCTTGATTGCTTGGTCGTTTGACCGAAATTAGTCGCAAACTAAAGGAAATAAGTGAAACAAAATCCAATTATTTAAGTTAAATCTACATCAACTGTGATTCAATTTCTTAAGTTTGTGATATTAGATGAAATAAATATGAATAAATTATTAAAAATCAACCGATAAAACACAGATTAGATTGAATAACTTTAAATTCTCAAAACTAGTCGATAATTTAAAGTTATTCAATCTAATCTGTGTTTTATTGGTTGATTTTTAATAATTTATTCATATTTATTTCATACAATATACCAATGTCGAAATATTAAAACCATTAATTGTGATATTAGATTTATATTAACTATTGGTCAAACAGTTAATGTGAATCTAATATCACAAACTTATGAAATTTATCCAAAAACATTTTAATTTAAAATATTTCCACTAGGATTAAATAATAATAATCTTTATTAACAAATATATTCAGCAAAAAATACTAAATAAATATTTAAAAAAATACAAAATCAAATGTATATTTTATATCTGTTAATTGGCTATCGACCAATGGTCTTTCTGCCTGGTTTTTCGTATTTAGTCCTTGTTGTGAGAGAGGTAATTGTCTATGTCAGAAGTCATTGTCGGTTATATTCGTGATTTAACTGTCATTAATGTGGTGAAGTTTGCATCACTTCAATGTAATTTTAATGTGGTGAAGTTTTCATCACTTCACCACTTTAATGACATTAATGAATTCATGAAGAGTTATAGTGGGAAAGATATATTTGGGATATATATTTTTATTACGTGGGATACATTAGGTTCGCGTTTGTGGGATTTAAGGCGAATTTGTGGACCTAACAGGTACGATTAAAAATTAACACTAATTTTGTTAATTAAAAACTTGTAGGACAGTAAAGAAAGGTTACGCTAGTAATTTAAAATAAAATTAAAATATTTCTGTTCTATTATGATTTCTCCTTTAATTAATAATCCCAACAGAATACACAATAATGTAATCGTGTGTTTTTCTTGTATTTGGAGATGTTTACATGTCTCGCACAGCGGTGATTTACAGACACGCCCGCGGACCGAACCCGCGGACTCTGGCTTCTGAATGTTATTGTATTTTTGGCCGAAAACCCGCGTGATCTTTCCGCGGGACTATTTTAGTTAAGCGCCCGCGAAATACCAGTAGTTCCTCAACATTTCGCGAATATATATATATATAAATAAAAAAAACATAAATATATTCGCGACGATTCAAATTACGAAACACCAAAGAAAAAGAAAAAACATCGTTAAATTATGAAATATTATTAAATATTACGAATGTAATTTTTCTTTTAAAATGCCAACACTTTCTCAGTTATGAAATTTATTCTGGCGTTTATTGAAATTACATAATGTATGTTTTTACAGTGCTACAATTGTTTCGTCATCAAGAAGATGATTATTGAATTAATTAGCTGCCTAATTAATTCATTAATCATCTTCTTGATGATGCCACTGTATTTATATATTTTGCCTGATGGCGAAACAATTGTAGCAATAAAAAAAAACTGTGAAACTGAAAAGAATGAAATTTGAACGTGGGTTCAAATTCCATCACAAATATTTACGCTTTTACTCAATTGTACATTGAATTTTCTACAATTCATACTATTGTTGATTTATATTCAATAAGATTTATTTTTTTTAGAAGAAAAAATGGGAAGTGTAATAAAAGAAAAATAATAATAGAATTACCGTCACATATATTTCTCTCCTATCCTGTATGTTTTTTTTTTAAGTAGCGGAAAGCAATAATAATAAAAATATCACGCGCTCGGCGTGTTTAGAGTCACGCAAACGCCATAAAACTAAATTTACACGTAAATTCAGGGAAATGTGTAGCGCAAATACGCTGAAACTAATTGAATCGATCTTTTGAATTATTATTCGTAATAATAAGAACAATACAAACATTAGTTTTTTTTTGTTCATTATTCGGACTAATACAAACAATCCGAAATAGATTCTAACATGAAGCGAAAGACAGAACGATTGCGAATTTGGTGAAAAAGGATTCAAGGCAATAAGAATTTTAAAAGTGTCATATAGGAATGAATTCGAAGGATTATGTAAAGATTTTTTTCTGATCAGTTGATTAAATAATTATTATTTTTTGTTTAATTAAAACCCTTCATTACTTGTCTTCCCTTGTTTATACTAACATGAAGCGAAAGACAGAATGATCTATGGTCGATAGCTATTTGGTAATTAAAAAAAAACTGTGGAATAGAAAAAAGCTGATGTTCTATTTGTTTATTCTGATATGAATCGAAAGCCAAAATAACCCATCGTCGATAGCCATTAACTCTTGTTGATTTTTTGTGTAATATATTAAATCAATTATTGTGTAATTTACAAAGCGTGTAGTAATTTCTGGTGGATGCGCCGGGATGTTCAGTATAAGTGCTAGTGAATCTGACGGGAATTGTGTTATTAGGAAATGTTAAGGATGTTGAAAATGTGGTGATGGAAATGAGGCGGTAGGGATTTAAGAATGAGTGAATCTGATGGGAATTGTGTTATTAGGAAATGTTAAGGATGTTGAGAATGTAGTGATGAAAATGAGGCGGTAGGGATTTAAGAATGCGTCTGTGTATATAGAAAGCGCATTATTTTATCTAATTTATTTATTAAGATGCTTTTTTTCTTATTGGTAAATATGCTTCTTGTTTTACACTCTTTTTTCAACATATCCTGCGTATGGTGTACACATTTTTGTTTGTTTTATTATTATAATTTTTTTTTCACATTTCATATCTGTATGCTATATGTAATCTTTATATAATATACCTATATTTATGTCTTTATTGGCGTTATGCTGTTGGGTATTAATAAATATTATTATTATTTATATTAAATAAAAATGATTTGAAAATAATTAATAAATTATTTCCACATTTAGCTCTGTGACTTTAATTTACGTTACGTAAGTACGTTAAAATTAATTAATTTATTAATTATTTTCAAATCATTTTTATTTAATTTATTTAAATAACTATGACCAAGTGAATGAATACTGTTTTCTATTTATAATTATTATTATGCTACTGACAACTTGGTTATGTGATTGCATTTTATGCAATTTTATTAACAATAAAAAAAACAGTTGGTTTGTATTTTATCATTTTTGAACATCAATCATATGTTTTAGTTTATTTTTAAGAATATTATTTTTAATTGAAAAAAATCATCAAAACTTGAGTAATAAACTTAATAAATAGATGAAAATACTGTTATTTGTTGTATTGTAAATATTTTATGTAATGTAAAACTTAATAAGATGCACAAACAAGCCCTTAATCATAGGCTTTCAATTATATTTAAGGAAGAATATTTATTCCGGAGACGCTGCAAATTGCAAAATGTCTGTATAAATATTTCGTATTCGCGCAAATGAAATGAATCTAAAATTAGTCGTTGTTGAGTGTGTGTGCACGCAAAGTTGACCCCGTATCTCCTCCTTCAAGCGCCGGCCGCCTTTTTTTTTTCGCGTTTCGTTTCTTGGAAAAACGCCAGATTACGTGGAATCCGCACGTAATCCGAGAGTAAATTCATTAATTTATAAATTAATGCCAATTCGACCCAATAAAATTAATAAATTTAATCGGTTTGATATATTTATTGCTTTAATATTTTTTCGAATGTAAAATCCTTAAAAATAATAATAGTTTATTGTCTAACTGGAATTATCGTAATTGCAAGACAATATTTAAAATAAACATTAATAAACATCGTATATTAAAATAATGATTTAATAAATTTAAAGAGTAACGAAGGAATGTTTTATTGAACCATTTTGGGATTCAATGCATAAATTAGATTTTGGATTTTATTTATCAGTTTTTTTGTAAATGAAATGTATAAAGTTAAATATTTTTTTCTCAAATGTTCAATATAAGTAAAGAAATGCAACTTAAAATTAAAATGTGCCATTAAAACATTGGCTGCCAACAAGTTTTTTGTAAAATGTCAAAACAAGTTTTCTTTGTTTTTAAGTTTTATTTTAGAAAATGAGGAGAAATATGCTTATTTAATTCATTTTGATGCATTTTTTAAGACGAAATTACGTTTTTTTTATGTGTCAGCCACCTTGCTCCAATAGCAAAAAATTATGCGTTTCGTCCCGTCAGGCAATGTGTCAGCCCTCACTCTTACAAACATTCTCTCTAACAAAATCAACGGCTAATCAAACTGTCACGGAACTTATGACTGACAGCACTAAATAGTAAATACTCACTATCAATCATTGGTGACTGACGTGGTCCCATTGAAGTATTGACTGACAAAGCGTTCAACATGTTGAACGAGGAAAAAATATCCTTTCAATTTATATCACTATAAACCCTCTATGTTGAAAAGAGCTGTAATTTGCGAAAAATCGTTTCTCCATGTTAATGTTCAGCATGAAAGTATTCACCCGGTATAATAATTCTACTATAATATTTCCAAATATCAATGATTTCAGATAATTGACAGGATTAATGTATTCTTAATCTTAAATAAAATAAAGTTTTGCGCCTTATTTTCTTGGTCAATAATTTCATGGAATAAATAATTATATAAATATCTACGTGACCAGAAGTAAAACACACACAGGGAAAACGTCCTTGTAACTTTTTAATTTAATAGGTTTGGATGATCGCCCATTGTGCAAAATAAAGTTACGCGCAATTCCTCGAATTATTGTTGCTATTACGTGAATTTCCAAAACCAAAGAAAACAATAACGGTCAAAATAAATCTGATATATTATTGAAAACTAGTGTTGTGTAAAATCGAAAAATTTTAGTAATCGATGAGTGATCTTCAAAAGACTCATCATTTATTAAAATTGAGGATTTATTGTTAACCTTTTTGTGTGGCACAGTTTATATAATCCAGACAGAAAGATTGTTTTATACACGATTGGAAGTATATGAAAAGTCAATTAATAACAAGCGAACAGGAATTGTCAAACGCTGTTTAGTCATAATCATTTTACTGATACAAATAATTTTAAGATTTTTATATTCAGGTAACAAGAGATCAAATTTAAATTAAACTTGTAAATTAAATTCACTTGGTTTAGTTTTACTTACGTTTATTCTAATTTCAACTAGTTTCAGCTTAATCAAAAATGCGGAAACTAGTTGAATTTAAAATAAAATATAAGTAAAACTAAACGAAGTAGATTTACTTTACAAGTTTATTTTAATATTAACAATGTTTTACTAAGGGATTAATGAGAAAAAAGTGTCCGATAAAATTTAAGTCTCAGCGAGGGCCTCGAAATCACTAGAGCCAAAATATGTGGAAAACACCTCGTCAACGACAACAAGCACAAAATTTGTTATCTTTTTTATTACAGTCGGTTTCTCTGCAATCCACTTTTGATAATGCAATAAAAAAACGAAACAAATAATGTAAATAGAAAATTGTAGTAAAATAATTTTAATAAATGGAACACTTTTTTACTTTGTTTGTATAACTCGGATTGATTTTATTGTTGACTATAGTTTCGACAATAAAATCAATCCGAGTTATAAAAACATAGTAAAAAAGTGTTTCATTTATTAAAATTGAATTACAATGTATAACAAAGTAGAAGCCTCAACAATTAACAAGTAGTAAAATAAACCAAGTGTTTTAATTTATCCATAAAATATTGTTAACGAAAATATAAATTTTGAAAATATTAAATATAAATTGTGCTTTATTTTTTGTGTTAAATTCCGGTATATTTCATTCAGATGTGTGGCCGTCGGTTTGTTCGCGGATTTAATTTTCAGCGCCTCGCAGACGAATTGAAATAAACTCGATAATGCCCCGCGCGCCGGGGACGAATCGCCGACTTCCCAGCCGCCCAATTTCGCGATTTCCTCTGTCATCATCTTCAAGAGCAACAATTAATCACTAAAGAAACAGAAAAAAAACGAGGGGACGGCATTATTCAATTGAGGCAGATCGACCTGGCTCGATTATCAGCGATTGGAAACTTTCCACAACGAAAAATGAATGAGAAACGGTTTAGTGTCATGGACAAACACAAAACAATATCTATCTATTATATGGAATATTAAAATGTGTATTGTAAAGGTTTGCAAATTAGCTGTCGACCAATGGAATTTCCTCCTGAATTTTGTATTTTCGTCTTTGTTAAAATATACGGATAAAATGTGATGGCCGTTAAAAGTTCCTATCAGATATGTACTTCACTTGACTGTCTTGAATTTTGTGAAATCAAGTAATGAATTTATAAAGGGTTAGACAAGGGAGTTTACGTTTAGGACTTATAGTTTTTATATTAAGAAAACACTTAACTTTTTTATACCAGTTTTATTTTAGTTTAATAAAATATAAAAAAAGTTTATTAAATAAAAATGATTTGAAAATAATTAATAAATTATTTCCACATTTAGCTCTGTGACTTTTTATTTACGTTTTATTTAATATATTTAAATAACAGTGACCAAGTGAATAAATACTCTTTTCTATTTACATAAAAAAGTTATAAATTCATTCACTTGGTCACAGTTATTTAATATATAAAAAATAAGCTAAAGGGAAAATAATTTATTAATTAATTATATTCAAATTCTTTTTATTTAATTTATTTAAATAACTGTGACCAAGTGAATAAATCCTTTTTTCTATTATTAAAAAAATAAGTGTTTTCTTTACATCAAAATTGAAAATGTACCACGAAGTGAATACCTCGAAGATTGTAGACTTATAGTTTTATTGCGTGGAATACATGGGGAACTTATTTTAGTTTTAAGTTTATAGGATTTGAGGTAAATTTTTGAGAAAGGAAGGAAAGTCTTTCTTTGATCGAAGTGATGATTGTGAGTTCGTATAGAAGTGGATTTAAAAAAGGGTTTTTCTCTCGGCGCTTTCCATTTTTTTGTATTAATATATATTATTAGGGTGAAGAAAGCGATTTTGTTCATTTCTTTCTTGAAATTTATGGTTAGTAGTGCTAAAATAAAATTAATAAAAAATACCGGAAATGATCGCAAAAATTCGTTCATTTCAATTGTAAACCTCGCCAAAGATTTTCCCGATAATCAATTTATGAACGCAATCTTCCGTAATCCCTTTCTTAAGAATAAATACACGGCACATTTTGTAAAATAGTGAGTTAGCTATTGATAATGAGTACGTAGTTCTTGAAATATAGATCTAACAAATATTATTAAAAAAGTGTTAGTATTGTCATTCAAAGTGTAGATTAAACAACTAATCAACTAAATGTTGAAATGTTGTGTTTTCAACCCTTAACACCCCCACCTTGTTACGTATATGAAATTAAGTTAGATTACTACATCGTTAAAAAAAATAAACAATTCGTAATCGAAAGTACTGTTAATCATAAATAGAAAAGTTTATTTAAATGTGGAAATAATTTGTTAATTATTTTCAAATCATTTTTAATACTGTTAATCAGCTTTACAATTCAGTTTTATTTTATTCAATTTAAGAGTGAATATGAACTTTCAACAATTAACAGCCGATTCAATTAATTACATCACCATTTTTTTAAATTTATTTTACGGAAATCTCCTTTCTACAAAAAGATAAGCGTTTACATTAATCAACACAAATAATAAATACACAAATAAGTCAACTTTATCCAAAGCGATTCGAGAGTTCAAGATTAAGAATGGTACGATAATCTCAGTGGTACTTACAATAACTTACTTACAATAATAAATATTGAATAAATAATATATGAAATATTTTGTATTTATTACATAGAAATTTTGTTGAATGTTATTATTAAGTTATATAAGGAATTATTTTTAAAATTCATTAACGTTTTTTTTTCTAGACATTACTTAGTGTTACATCGTTAAAACCGCATTCGCGTAATTTCCATTGAAATCACAATGGACAACAAAAAAATTCCAGTGAAGTGTGAAATTAAATGTTTCGGTTTTACAATGAATAACCTATTATTTTTTTTTACTGACGTCGTAAAGATGTATATTTTTCATTAATAATCGGGAATATTCTCAAAACAAAAGGAGATATTTAATTTATTTTCACAGAATTTTATTTCTTTTTAAATACGAATAAATTTTTTGAATAATTTATATGTTATTTTACGTTTAATTTTATTATTTTTTGTTTCGCATCTATTGTATTTAATTTTTTTATAGCTTTTTGTTTAATTATCTAACTTTCGAAATCTCTATAAGCAACAACATAATATTTACGTTATTTCCTTCATATATATATATATATATTTTTTTTTTTTTCATAGTGTAATTCGTAATTAATTTCGCTGGAATTTTTTTTAAAAAGCACGATAATTGATTATCCAAACCCGTTCCCGTTCCTCACACACGCTCAAATATTTATAAAGATAAATGTGTCGTGTGTGTGCACAGCACACGAATCAAGTGCGGTCGTTAATTGAGTGTTAGTTGCCCTTGTCTCCTTTCAATTGCCATTTAACATTCGTTTATTGAAATCCTCGACTGTCGGCTTAGTGCTAGATGGAAAATCATACATGCATATCAAACATTCCTAAAAAAAATGTCTAAAAAAAAAATACAAAAACAAAGATATGTGCTCGAATATGCAGCTATCCTATTCTACAACCCCCGCCCAAAAGTTTTAAAAAATCTGCAGGTTGCGGAAAGACCAGCCCTTAGAGTGTTAACAAAAATTAGATACCCGAAAAACTCACTCCATGATCCATCTAACTCCCTCCTGTATGAAGCCTGTAATATCACCCATTTCAGATCGATTAAAAACCCCATCCTTAAAATTTACCGTTAATCCCAAAATTACACCCATTATACTTTTATTTTATTTTTTATTTTAATCCAACAGTTATGCATTCCTCGTAAGCCTGACATTACTCCCAAATTCCTTGAAATAGATTGTATGTATATATAAATTGTTGTTTTTAAATATTCTGTAAATTATGAAAGATTCCTGCATTTATATATTCAATACAATTCATTTATTTACGGTAAATCACCTTTATACAAAATAATACAATTTTACATATTTAACATATTTTAATATCAGTAGCGGAAACTGCAAAATAAAAATTGAAAAAAATAATTGAAATATCGAAAACGGTAATCTCAGTGACATTAAATTATATATAAATTAAGGGCAGAATGACAAATTTTGTATTACATAAGCTTGCACATACATTTATATTTACACCAGAAAAAAAAAATGTTTGTTATTTCGTGTTTCTGTGCTTATGTAATATTTTTGTCTGAATAAAGATATTTGTATATTCATAAAAATTAAATATTTAAAATTTTTAGTTGTGATGAAAAGGGTCATGATAAAATTGTATTGTCATTTTTAATCTTTTTCCTTATTTAATTTTTATTTAAATAACTTCAAAAAAAATATTAAATGATCAATAATTTTTTTTTTTCAGAATTGAAAAAAGGAATGATCCAATTTTATTGATTTTTTTCAAATTTTTATTTAAATAACTACAAAAAATTACAAAATGATCAATATTTTTTTTTTAGAGTTGAAAAAAGGATTGATCCAATTTTATTGATTTTTTTCAATAATTTCTCCTTATTTAATCCATCTCATTAAAGTAATAATCAAGTTAATTAATTACCTAATTGCAACACAATTATACATCTGAAACTGGAAATAGAAGGATTACGCCCCCCTAAAATCGCGGATTACGCGAATCCTGTGCGTTTCCAGATACGCGTGCGCCGACGTTGCCCTTGGAGGGTGCGTCCCCCGCTAGGGTGAAATCCATTGATGGACGTCCTGCCAAGGTCAAAGGGAGGACGAAGCGAAACGTATATAAACTTTATCTCATTCAAACAATCGGCGACGCAATTTCTTCCCCTCCGAAATGCTTTAAGTTAAACGATTTTCTACTTCCATTGATGGGATTTCTTTATGGAAGAGATTTATTTTTCTCTTATTGAATTAAAAAAAAAGTATTGTGTTTTACAAAACATTAATAATAAGCACATGGTGATCGAAATGTACATCTGTTAATAAATAAAATAAGTGAAACTGAAATACCTCTGGTCGATAGCCGTTTCCCTGAAGTATATTGTATATACTTATATAATAAACTATTACATACAAATAAATATGTTTATATATATAAAATAAGTGAAGAAAAGTGTACAAAGTATTTTCATATATCGTTCTTTAATTATTTTGTTTTCATTCCTTCTTTATTTATTTCTTTCCATCTCTCATTCATTATTATCTCCTTTCATTTATTTCCTCTATAAGAGAAATAACGCTTACCGAACGCGAACAAAATATTTCAATTTCATAATTCATATTCATCTCCAATATTGGAACCAGTTGTTCGGATCCCTCGTGAATTAATAACGTTCTCATCACAGCACGTGGTGCGTTCGCATCGAGTGTCAAACATTTGATTCCTTCCTTACTCCCTTATTAAATGTTTGTGTGTTTGTGCGGCCTTTACCCCGAAATACTTTCCACCGGAGGAAGAAAAAAAATTGGAATCGATCCGCGCGTTTCGCGTCCGCCACAAGGGTCAATCAACGGTTGAGGATAATCGATCCGATATTAAACGGATTGATGTAGATAATGAGAAGTGAATTGGTATTCAACAACTAGTTTCGTGAAATGATAATTAAGTCGATTTGAGGTGTTAATTTTGTTAATTGAGTGAATTTATTGATTATTTAAAGGAGTCGCGAATTTTGCAGCACAGAAAATTGTTTCTATTTTTATCATTTCCAGAAATGTTCCTTGTTTGATTCCATTGTAATTTAAATAACTACAAATGTGTGAATCATCTTTTTTCATTTTATTTAATAATAGAAATATTTTTTTTTTGTCATATTCCAAGAATGTTAAAACCCAACGTCTTGGGGACTGAAAAACCCACTTAAATAACTAGTATTTACGGAAAATCCATTCAATTACGAAATATTATTTAATTGTTGTGATTATGTCACCAAAACTATACAAAACAAACATTTATTTAAATTTAATTTTTGTGTAAAGTTGAATAACTTTGCCAAACCGAATAAAAAAATATTGATGTGTTTAATAAGTTCAAATCGATTATTTTTCGTTTATTGTTGAATGCCGAACTTTAAGAAGTATGAGAGTAGAAAAAGAGAATAGTAAATATGTCTTGTTAAAGAATACAAAACATCCTAAACAAAATTTGGCGGATGATCAAACATATATTTTTTAAAAAGAAATAAATAATATTGTTTGATCACTTAAAGCATTTCTAGTATTTTTTGATAAGGATTAATGTTGAGCCCAGGGTTATGCACAGGACTTCAAGACAGGCTCATTAATTTTTCACAAGAAGAACTCGAGGTTAATGTTTAATCTAGTTCAATTAATTTGAAGGCATTCTTGAAATGTTGCCATTTTGTTTCAGCGAGATTCTCTAAGGTGCGTTTTTTAATCGTTGTATTGTTGTGTGCAAGAAAGAAAAACTGTTTTCTATTTATTTTTATAAAAAAATCTTTAATTTTTATAGAAATAAAGATAACTTAGATTAACTTATATTTATATAAAAAAGTTAATTCAAATTAAGAACATTCTGCAAAAACCTCCAACTGTATTAAATTAGTAATTATGAAGTTAAATTAATTGTTTTGTTTTTTCTCTCAGTAATTATTTATTTATTGTTATTTATTGAACTGTCTAATTGTCTGTGATCAACCCCGTAATTATGATCTGGAGAGCTCCAGCATGGAGCGGCGCAACCCCATCTAGGGGTATAGCCACTAGATATATATAATTCTCTGTGTCTCTGAATGCACAATTAATGATATTGTTTGATTATTCATAAAATAATAAACAAAGTACAATAATCTGATTGCCGTCAATAATTTGATACTGTTTTTTTTTTCTATTTTATTTATTAATTTAAAAATAAATTAAACGAGGAACATTTCTGGCAATGATTAATAAAATTCGATCAATCCCTTTGTCCAAAAGCAAAATTACTTACACTGTAAGATTTTGACTAATATCTACTGAAACAACTACTTCCCGAGCATATTTGTCAAAAAATTTACAGAGTAATTTTTGCATTTGGGAAAAAGGCATTGATCGAATTTTATTGATCATTGCCAGAAATTATGCTCGTTTAATTTAATTTTAAATTAATAAATAATATTTTAAAAAAATTAATCGAATCTCATAATTTTCATTATAATTTAAATAACTGCAAATGTGTGAATCATCTTTATTTTATTTTATTAATTAATTGTTAATGATTGAACTGTCTGCGTCTACGAATGCATGATGAATGGTCATATTGTTGTTGTTTATTCATAAATTTTAATAATAATTAATATATTACAAGGCAGAAAATTGTTGATAATATAACACTGTTTTTTTTTTATTAATTTTGAAGTAAAGATTGAACTGACCCATTGTGCGAAATCGACATAAAAACTTAGTTAATTCTTTACTTCACAATTTTTGAAAATAAAAACTTTGAATCGATGTTAAAATAATTGAGCCGAAACGAAAGAGTTTTTTTTTTTTGTTAAAAACACTTAGTTAATTCCTTTATCACAATTTTGAAAAAAAAAAACTGAATCGATGTTAAAATAATTCAGCCGAAACGAAAGAGTTTTTTTTTTTAAAAAAAACACTTAGTTAATTCCTTCATCACAATTTTTGAAAAAAAAAAACTTTGCATCAATGTTAAAATAATTTAGCCGAAACAAAAGAGTTTTTTGTTAAAAACACTTAGTTAATTCCTTCATCACAATTTTTGAAAAAAAAAAACTGCATCAATATTAAAATAATTCAGCCGAAACGAAAGAGTTTTTTTTTTGTTAAAAACACTTAGTTAATTTCTTCATCACAATTTTTGAAAAAAAAAACTTTGCATCGAAAAAAAGTTAAGAAGTTTTCATTAATATAAAATCAATTTTATTAAAGTTCACATGAGGCGCAACTGGTAATAATTCTTGCATCATCCCGGCGCAGCCACCACAATAATAATACACTTACAATGCTTTGCGTCCCTATAAGAGATCAAACCGTGATATAAAAATCGAATACAAAATAATCGATTATTTCAGGTAATGTTAATATATATGTATAAAGTAATTTTTCAATTAAGTAAATTAATTATTTTCAAATTCCTCTTACTCGACACTGGCTAATGCCGGTAAATGAGTGTCGATTATGAATGAATGAATGAAATATTCCTTTTATTTGATTTAATATATATCTAACATATACAAACACCTTTATTTATGTATTTAGAGAAATATATTTTAAATTAATTATATAACACATAATTATAATAATAATATATTGAATAAAAAAAAACATGTGGAAATAATTTATTAATTATTTTCAAATCATTTTTATTTAATAATAATAAATTGTCTTTATTTGAGAAAAAAATATTGATACAATTTAAATTACATTACAGTACATGCGAAATTCAGTTAGTTGAGACCAACTGAAACTGATCTTTCACTTAACCTGTTATAATGTTAATGTACAACTAACAAATTGGCTAACGATTGTAGGCCTTCTAGCCAAACAATTGAATATTATGTGTCGTTCCTATAAAATCTGTGATTCGAAACTGAAACATCGATATTTTTACTATTTCTATAACTGTTTGAGGTATTTTTCAAAATAAATGTTCATTTTATATATCGATTTATAGAATTTTTTAAATAATTGGCTTTGCTCATCACTGATACTAAAACAGTCCAGATTTTGATAAGCATAAGTTTGTTTACAAATAAAGAAAAATAATATAAATCCATGCCTATTAAAAGCACAAAATTGTGTAATTAAAGAAAAACCCATGATTTTCAAAAGCTCTAAACTTTTGTGGAATGTTTTCATCACATTTAGTGATTAAACTATTCAATTTTCATTTTATATATCGATTTATGGATCTTTTTAAAAAATTGGCTTTGCTCATCACTGATACTAAAACAGTCCAGCTTATGATAAGCATAAGTTTATTTACAATTAAAGAAATTAAAATAAATCCATGCCTATTAAAAGCACAAAACTGTAATTAAAAAAAAAAAAACATGATTTTCAAAAGTTCCGAACTTTTGTGGAATGTTTTCATCACATTTAGTGATTAAACTATATGAAATACATTTTCTATATTGTTTTCCAATACTTTTCGTTTTTGCTATTGTTAATTTTTTATATAGGTATATATACAAACATCTTTAATCAAACAACATAATTACAACTTTTATACAAATATTTATATTTACAATACATAGTAGGTTAGTAGTCTGTCATGGGCTATCGACCAGAGGTCTTTCTGCCCTCATATGGGTATTTTATTAAGTTACACTATAATTGTGCTTTTTAAAATAATAAAATTCACTATTTTTCTTCTTTTAAATTCATTTCTCATCTGGCACTTGGTGAAAAATATTACTTGGTGAAACAATATCTAGTGTATTTCCTTTAAATTACTTTACACAAAGTTTATTATTATTATTATTACTAAATCTTCCTTTTTTGAGAAACAAAAATACATTGTATATAATTTAACATAATATAATAAATATATTTTTTCATAATATATTCTCGAAATAAGGGCTATTTCCATAGGTCTCTCTGCTCTTATTATTATTATATAGTTTAAGGAATAATAAAAGTGTGAACCGATGGTCGATAGCCATTTTCTGAGGCTTAACTAGAGGTTTATGATTGTAATATAAATATTGCAATGTAATTTAACTTATTTCTCTGAAATAAAGATTTTCTATATATATAAAAGTGTGATTAAATAAATACAATAAGTTATTTATATTTCATTTGATAAACAAATTTGTATTATTGTTTGTTTCAATAATTTCATCATCACTTACTTATCAAAATTTTAATATAACACGCAATTTATGCAATCCGTTGTTGAGTGTTGAGTTTCCACTCATAGATTGCGAATTTTCCTAGAGGAAAACACGTTATGGATTTTCCGGCGAGAATCGCGCCACACTCACACACACACACACAGAAAACCGGACACAATCTCACGGGGGAAAATCTAGGTTAGTTAGCGCAGGTTTTCCGCGAATAAAACGCGAAATGCACATATTATAAATAGAACCGGCACGTGTTTTCCCTTTTCTATGTCTGTTAATTAAAATAAATCGCATTTGCGAATGATGAATGAAAAAATAATAGTAAGAGGGATTTTTTTATCGTCTTCGAGGGTAACCGCCCCTATTTCGTCCTATCACATTCATCCTTCACGCTGAAGCGTTTGCTTTCGCTTTTGCGTTCCGTTTGTTTTTGTTGTTGTTTTTTTTTGTCTTACCGCAAATAGAATTTTTGCTGTTGCAGTATTCATGGTGATACATGTCTCCCCGTACGGATGATGGTGTTTTGTACGTGGCCGTGCCCGTGATATCATGTCACTGACTGAATGGGCAGAGTTGCCCGGTCGCGCGTCCCGGAGCGCGCCGTCGATTTCCCGCTCGGGCGACCTCTGGCGGGGAGCGTCGCGACGCCCGAAACTGAACGTGTATTCAAACAGAATTTAGAGATTGGCACCTCTAAGTGTTTGCGCAGATGGACCAACGGATGGCGCCCTAAGAAAAAAATAGTTTTTTTTTTATCACAAAATATTTTACTTATTTTTTTCTACTCGAATTAAATACTCCACATTGCGAGGAATATAATTAAATTATGTATTTTGAATGGAGAAAATTGTTCTTTATTCATATGGTTTATTAATATTTCATTACTCAATACCTTTAACCAATCATATGACGAATTTTCCATTAAACAATTTCTGATTATTCAGATTTTATAAAATGATTTAATCCAGTAGCAATGTCTGTCAATAAATTTAATTTTAAATTTCAAACACCGACAAACCAGATTCAGTTAAGTACGGTTTTGGGAAAATGGACAATGAGACCTTTAAGAATGAGTCCATTATGGATGTTGAAACAACTGCGAAGAATATCACCCTCTATTTACTGCCAGTGAAATCGCGGGAAAATATGAAACGGTTGGCTGAAAGACCTAAGGTCGATAGCCATTATAAGTTAATATTAAATGTATTGTATAACATATGTTTATGTAAATACCACAATAAAGATTATTGTATATAAATATATATGAAACGGTTTGATTTAAATAAGAACAGTTAATCAATATTTTTTCATAGTATTGTTAATACTTTTTCATAATATAATTTTATGCATTACAATAATGGGTAATTATTTAATACGAGTTGAAAAACTATAGTATTCAACTCGTCTATCGACTCGTGGTGAAATATTTATCTTATATAATAGCCACTAGTTGAACAATTTACTATTATTTATACTTGTAATTCGACCTTATGTTCAAAACATGCTATTTATAAAATGAGTAGGTAATCATTTAGATCACAAAAAAGTTGTTAAAATATGTTTTAGTTAAAGGCGGTTATTTTATGAACATTTAAGACAATGTGGTTACTGTAGTTACTCTAATATATACAAAAATAACACCAAAATAGGAAGTTCTTTTATTTCTTCAACTGCATTTTCTTCAAAATTTAAACCACACAGTTATTTCATGAGTTTATGAGTTTATATACATCATTTTGTGTGAATTTGTGAATTTCAAGCTGTTGGTACCAAAAAAATATTTATTTATTTATTAATGGGGTACCCCATTTACAATAAAATACTTAAAAATAATTACCATACAAAAAACATTAATACTAATTACAGTAAATAATAAACATGAGTTAGTTAAGTCATGCACAATTAGTAATAAAATTAATATCCACTCAGATATAAATAAATCAGTTTAATTTAGAATTATTATTATAATAATTACAAAAGAGAAAAAAAAATAAAGCTATATTTCTTTTTTTTTTTCTACGAGTACAAAATATATGTCAATATAAAACATCAAAATCGCATCTAACATTTTTATTTTATTAATTTTTCATTTCTTATTGTCTACTTTCATTTTGTAATCAATTCTTTGCCTTTTTCTCAATTTGTTGCATCACCAATTTAATTCATTTTATATTATTTGTTTCAATTCAATTTATTTTAATTTTTAATTTTAATTTATTAACGAAATCTCCCTTTTTACAAATATATTACAAACAGTATTTACAAATTAAAGATACACGTATATAAGAAGAAGAAAAAATAAATTATTTAGCAGAAAAGTTCAGAGTCATTAGTAAATTAATAATGATGAGAATTAAATTTAAATTTAGCTGATTGACAGGATAAATCACTGTTCAAACAAATTATATCCAGATTGAAATAATTAAACATATTGCGAAGTAATGACTGTCTTTAATGAGGTTAAAGAAACATTAAATAAGTCAAACTCCCTAGATAAATTTAGTTTATTAATACTTCTCATAATTATTTCAAAGGGGGAATTGAAACCATAATTACTATGATAAAAATTTGGTCGAAACAAAGATTTATTTTTATGTTTATTTTTTATTTATTAAAAATGAACGTTGTTACAAATAAATTTATTTTAATATTAGGTGTCTAAGTTATTTTTAAAACCAAATCGTCGATAGGTGTAAATAGAGGGATATTAGAGTTACGGGGAAGACATAATTTTATGATACCCCTTCATATAAAATTCTGTATTCCCCTTAACTCTAATATCCCCCTGTTTACGCCAATCGACTATTTGGTTTTAATATCCCTTTGTTTTTATCAGAATTATTGGAATTTTTTGCTTAAGGCTAATATACGCTAGGATATGGATGGGAAAAACAAATAATTATTGAAATTTCATCAAAATTCAAATTACGAAATTACATAACTAAAATATAATAGGAATAATAATAAGCCCCCCCTTTTCTTTTTATTCTCTTGGCTTCTCTTACTGAAAAGAGTTGTACGGAGGGAAAAACTGAGAATATTTTTCTTTTCCGTTAAAAGAAGGAAGCGATCGGAAAGGATGTAGGAGCAGAAAAAAAGCATTTCGCCGGATTTACTGCACTAGGAAAAACGTCCCCCAGGCCTCCGGGAAACGCCGCCGCTGCAATTTATGGCGGTCTTCTTTGCCCTTTTTGCTTGCTTCATAAATGATGGTTTGTTATTAACATTTTCCTTCTGAATCTCATGCATTATAAATAAATATAAATATACACATCCTCCGTTCACGGCTATATTTATCTACCGTTTTCGTTATTATTTGAGAATCCTTTTCCCTTTTTTTCCATTGAATGATTTCAGTGAAGCTTGAAGAGATTTTTTTTTGTCGAAAATGATTAATGATATTTTTAGAAAAGAGTATTGATTCTCTTGGTCACAGTTATTTAAATAAATTAAATAAAAATGATTTGTTAATTATTTTCAAATCATTTTTATTTATGAAATAAATATGAATAAATTATTAAAAATCAACCAATTAAACACAGATTAGATTGAATAACTTTAAATTCTCGACTAGTTTCGGGTTATTAGCCCATTTTCAAGACAATTTAAAGTTATTCAATCTAATCTGTGTTTTATTGGTTGATTTTTAATAATTTATTCATATTTATTTCATACAATATGAACTACCAATGTCTAAATATTAAAACCATTAATTACATTTTTATTTAATTTATAATGATATTTTATTTTATAAATTTGATTACGTTGACTGATACTTGGGAAAAAAATCCATATTAATAATATATACACACAAAAAATGGATGTTTATGAAACAATTAAGTAATTTATTGTTATACAAGGTGATGAGAAAAGGTGTTATGATTTTTAGGTAATGTAATTTATTCATTATTATTCGATAAATAATCTAAATTAAAAACAAATTAAACAACTCACAAGGACGTTGAAATACTAAACTTGTGTCTGGAAATTCTAATTCTAGTTTGCATATTTTGAATCAATAGAACTTACGTTACAATACACAATTGTACAATTTCAATGCATAAGTTATAAATAAATTGTTAAGGCTTTCACTTGGTTATACATTTTGAGTTTATTAAATGAAAAAAAAAAACTTTGTATAACAAGTTATACAATAACTTAAATAATAACTTAAAACAATGTGTAACGAAGTAGTTGCCTCTATTATCATTATATGTACAAACATCTTTATTCCCAAAGAATACATACATATTTAATTTAATATTTATTTTGATTGTTAAGGCTTTCACTTGGTTATACATTTTGAGTTTATTAAATAAAAAACTGTTTCACTTTGTTTGTATAACAAGTTATACAAACAAAGTGAAAAAGTGTTTTATTTAATAATATTTATTTATTTATTTAGTCTTATATAACATCATTATATATTCCTCTCTACTTCTGTGTGAGGTGGTTTAATTCAATATACAATACATCAAATATTTTAAAACAAATATATATTCTTAAGAGAAACGGCTATCAATCAGAGGTCTTTCGGTCTTATTATAAAAAATATAAATAAATTAGAAATTTCAACAATTTTATGAAAACCTATTTTTTTTATAAAATTTTACAAAATCTTTATGATTCGAATCTCAACAAAATATATTCTGCAATACGCTTAATAATTGTCTGGAATTGGACTCGTAGTTCAAATCAAAACGAAAACAAAATGTCTAATCGGGTCGATTGGAAGAATCCTCAATCAGCGTTTCTGATAAAAGTGCTGCGTACGTCAAAAGACGCACGTGTCGCGAAATTTACGCGATTAATTAACACCTAAACCCGTATATAATAGGAAAACTTTAACACATACGTAAATCGGTGTAAATATTATTTGGTTAGTTTCACTTGTTAGAAATTAATTAATGAAATGTATGAATAATGCAATACGTGAAGCAAATACGCGTTCGTGACTGAATGATTTAATCTAAGCTAATAATACATATACAGTGAGGATTTTATTTCATTAAATATAGTTTTAATAGAATGTTCGTCTCGTCTTAAGCGAAAATGTACCACAAATAAATCGAGCTGAAGAATTCCAATGTATGAAAAAAAAAATGTTTTATTCACTCAGTTAGATTGAATAACTAATCGAGAATTTAAAGTTATTCAATCAAATTCTGTTATTGGTTGATTTTTAATAATTTATCCATATTTATTTCACACTCTGCTTAAAGTTTATCATACCTTTTCTAGCCACATTGTATAAATAAAATAATAAATTACATTTTTCTCTAATGTACTTTCCCAAATTACACCTTAATCAAACATTTTTGATGTAAACGCACTCGTAAATCCACACTAACGCGCGCTCTTCGCTGTTTTTCTCACTAATAATAAATCCGCACTAATGGTACTTCCCGGGCTTATTATTTGCCTACAACATCGGGGGTGCGGCGGCTGAATTGATGGTGTTATTGCGGCCGCGATTTATATTTACGCCCCGAGCAATAATTTTTAATCATACTCACAGTGCGGTCACGGGGTTTTATAATTTAAAATTATACCAAAAAAAAAGGAAAAAATTGAAAGAGAAATAATTTTATTTATATGCAGTCAGTTAAAAGAACATAAAATATTAGGAAATAAATATTTATTTCTCGATTAACCCGTGATGAAACGTATTTAATTAAAGTGTACATTTATTATTAAACCATAAATAATTTGAGAAATGACAACAAAAATAATTATATTTAGTTACACTTTATATACAAACAAAAGGGGCATCCGGCTTTCGTTTGAGGGTGCAACCGCCTTTAAAGAAACCTCCATTAAGCGAAGTGTGAGGGGCTCAACACTAACAGTTTGTTTTGTACTGAGAATAAATAGTAAATAATAAAATACCATTTTCAGAATTCTATTTACAAACAATTTCTTTTTTTTTTAGACTCATAAACGTTTTCTTTTTTCATCTATAATTTCGAACGATTTAGGGCGTTTAAATCGCAGGATTTGAAGTAAAATTGCTATTGGGGATTAAGTCGTCGTCGTCGTGAGTTGGTGCGGAGCGGAAATGATGAACGATAAACGAGTTAATAAAGAAAATTGGAACTTGGGCCGCCGATCGAAAATAAATAAAAATTGAATTACGCGGCAGTGTTAAAACGGGTAAAATAAAAGTTTTATCGCTCTTATTACGGGCAAAAATCGAATCGATTCGCCGTCCACGAAGTTTCATCCCCTTTCACGAAAACCCCCCGCGTGCTCGTTGTTATTTTTGCCGGCGTCTTCATTTTCGCGATGGCTTATGTGTGTTATTTTTCGAATTTAAGAAATTGTCCTTGGAAAACAATGGGGAATTAATTTTGATTATATTCATGCAGATCGTAAAAAAAATGAGATAATAAACCATGTTGTATTTCTTAGAAGTGATAAAAATGAACAGTAATGAAAAATAAGAGGATTAAGGAAACGTGTGAATGAAATTTAAAACGAAAAAAAAATGAGATAAGATATTGTTAAATAATTATAATGATTGAAATGTTTCACATAATAATAATAATAATACTTTATTTTACGCTAACTGCTTTTACATTATAATTATACATAAAGTATTCATATATAATCAAATTCATTATAATTAAATTAAAAGGGAATATATTAAAAAAACAAAATATTTTAAACTATTTCCTTTCAATTCAATTAAAATTATAATGTGAAACAGATAATGTTTAATAATTACATTTATTGAAATTGTAATTAATTAACATTATCATTTTTTATTTTTTTTTTCTGTTTTAGATTTCATTTACAGGTTTCCTCAATCCTCTTATTATTTTTTTCATTACTGTTCATTTTTATCACTTTTAAGAAATGCAATTAAAATTTGTTTATTACCTGATTTTTTTACGATCTGCATGAATATAATCAAAATTAATTCCCTATTGTTTTCCAAGGACGATTTCTGATGTTCCAAAAATAACACACATAAACCATTGCAAATTAATTAATAATGTATTAATTAATTTGCACGGCAATTATACGTTTTAATAGATATTTGTTTTTTCTTTCATTCTACTTACTTTGTAAGTCAATAAATTGCAGAGCAATTGAAACATAATAATTAATGCATCAATTATTTTCTTAAATTTAAATAATTATAAAAAATATACAAAATATGAATAATTAAATTTTTTTGAACAAGAATGTTATTGAGTTGTCTTGAAAGACGATGTCGTTTTTAAGGCGACTTTCGGACTGGGTTGTTCGAAGATATACAAATTTTTAACAAATTACTGATCACTGAGACTTCTATTTCGTTATACATTGTGTAAGATTATAATAAAACACTTTTTTAACTTTGTTTGTATAACAGAATTTTATATTTTACACTGCGTTTTATTTTTGACTTCACTCTTACACAGTTGTGAGCTTAATGAATACAGAAAATTACAAAATATTTACAAGAAAAAATATATACAATAAAGTGGGGGAAGATGCTCTCCTCTTCCTCGGGGATGGATTAAGGAACCGGGTACCTGACCCGACTTTTGCTAATTGAGACTGTACCCCATCTGATCAACCCTCGCTGGCCAATATCATGTTCACGCATAAATTAAACACGGGTCATTTTCGTATTTCTATTTTCGGCTCGAGGACGGGAATTTTTGAAAAAAAGAAAAATTCCTTGTCTAACTCGAAGAAATGTATATAAATTAATTTTATAAAAATTATTAAAACATATGTCACTTGTTTATTTAAATAAAAATATCGTGAATTCATAAAAAAAGTATTTTTATTTAAATAATTAAAGTCTCTACATTCAACATAAAGAAGATTATATGTCACTTGGTTTGTTTCACTTAATTTTATGTTTTTATTCCGACTGGTTTCGACTAACAGTCATTTTCAAAGAATGTACATATTTTACAAATTATAATGTTTATATACAACATTTTTTGGTGCGTTATGTAACAAGGGCGCTAATGATCGTGGAATTCCATAGAGTCCTCATTATCATTCACGAAGTTTTTTTTTTCCAATTTTATATATAATAACATAATTAATATATTTTTTACAAATTAATTTATATATATTTCAATCATGTTTCACTATA
Source organism: Philonthus spinipes (assembly GCA_963082785.1). NCBI lineage: Eukaryota > Metazoa > Arthropoda > Insecta > Coleoptera > Staphylinidae > Philonthus > Philonthus spinipes. The sequence continues at coordinate 26,219,622 of OY720307.1, read as the reverse complement.
TTAAATAAAAATGATTTGAAAAAAATTAATAAATTATTTCCACTACTGTTTTCTATTTACATGTTTCACTATGCGATCAATGAGAACCAAACTAAAGATATATTGTAGGCGCTATTTTTGAATTACCCGCCTGCGCGCGCCATCTAACGCCGCGGAAAGGAAATGTATGTTATGTTGGCCAGACTTTTGCGATTTTAGGGAAGCTATGTTCAGGTTGAAAGATCATAGATAATAATTAGAACATTAAAGTTACGTTACGTTATGTGAAATTGTTGTTAGTGATTATCAAAGTTTTAAACAAATTCAGTCCGTTTACTTTCCAACCCCACGAAGAGGCCATCCCCGACTATAATAAGAAATTTAAAAACGAGTCAGTATTAGTATTAAATACAACAAATTGTAATAAACAATATAAATTATTATTAAATATTCGTGTCTGTATTTTATTCACCAAGATTCGGAGGCGGAAAACCGTGAGAAGGGAAGGGGGTAGCTGTTTTTACGTGCCGGGGATGGACGGCGTATTATGGACGCGCAAGAAATTTATGGGGTCGCCGCCGGTGGAGGGCAGAAGACACGGCATGAAAAAATGCCACCCTTCATTTACATAAATCCCTCATTGGCCGCCTCCTCCCCCCGATAACAAAAAAATCACCGTATAATAAAACGCGCCTATTGATTTGTAATTCATCTGAAAATTCCTGCGGGCTATTGATTGATAGTGCCCGAATGGGCGCGAAAATAAATCGGACGTTTGGATTTAAATGATAAATCGCAAAAAAAGTTGAATTCATAAAAAAATCGGTTTAAAAAAAACACTTTTATTTATTTGCAGTGGATGTAATTAATAAGAAGGTAACGGAAATTCCCCGTCAATATATGAAGATTTACGTTGTATAATTCTATTATTTTATTATTATAACTATTCATTTTATCATGCATGTATGTTACTGTATGTAATGGCCTCCGTTAATTAAATAAATAAAAAAAATAAAAGTAAATTATTTCTGATTAATTGTTTAATTATATATAATTTTGGGGTTAATGTAATGATGATTTTAGTTAATACGTAACATTTTTTATCAAAAAATAAATTTAGCGCATACCCAGGTATGAACTATTACAATTTACACTCTGTTATCAGTAAATTAAATAAAAATTATTTGAAAATAATTATTAAATCATTTCCTCTGTGGCATTTTGACTTACGTTACATAAGTACTTTAAACAAATGCACTACTTCCCGTTAGATGTCTCATTTAGCACTTGATAAAGGATCTTGAAACACTTTGGTATAAAATTAAATTAAACAAATCAATTGTTCTTTGTTGTTACTTATACCGAAACATGAATATATTTAACACATCGTTTCATTTTCCTCCTTTCATTCCTTTTCGTCGAGTTTCGCCCAGATCGACGGATGCAAGTGGCTAGAAAATTGCCTTTCATTCCCAAAATGGAAAAAAGGGGGGAAAGTGAAGGCGATAATAACTCGTGAATACAGCCCGGGAAACAAATGAGCGCCATTCGCCTTCATTTTTTACTTCTCCCGTATGTAATACACGTTTTGATCGAGGAATTTATCAAATTGTAATTTTCAATGGGTACATTAGTTATCGTCACATTTTTTTAAATAAATGTATGAAAAGAAAAATTATAATGAGAATAAACAATATTATCCCACTTTTTTTTTACCTGACAATTATCATACCTTTTGTTGCAGGCCATTTATTTCCGGATTTATTCCTGATAAGTACAGCTCTTATTAATTAGAAAAAAAGGGGGGGAGTGAAGGTGATAATAATTACATGAAAATTATCATACTTTTTCTGGCCACTAATAAAAAAATATTCTGACGTACTAATTAAACGAATTGAGAAACTTTACATAAAATTAGGAAATCCTGAATAAATTCCTCACTTAGCCCGTGGTGAAACATTTTTAATTACTAATGATATAACAATAGCTGACGAAACAGGATTTCCTAATAATGATGTAAAATTAAAACACTTGTAAAATAATTTAAAGAAAAGACACTTGGTATTGTTTCACAAATTTACAAATTCATAAATTTGTGAAACAAAACCAAGTGTCTTTTCTTTAAATTATTTTACATAGTGTAATATGTTTCGCCAAGTGCCAGATGAGAAATTAATTCAAGAAATTAAAACACTTGTTTTTTATGTTTCACAGATTATTATAATAATAATAAGTATTATTAAAATAATTGCAAATCGATTGGATAATTATTTGTCTGGACTTTAATTCGATTTAATTAATAATCCGTAATTAAATTACCCTTTCACTGTTCGATCGTTCGTATTGTTATTTCGAACGCTAAAAATACGACCCGCTCTCCAGCAAATAAATATTAGCGTTACCGCGGCGTTTCATTTCAAGAAGGCAATCAATTACGAATCGTTACACCGTTGAAAACAACAAAACGCTCGAAGAGCATGCGAATGTTAAATTAACCCAACATGACGTTCTATTTATTGTTGTGCTATTAATAGGATTTTGAGACTTAAAGAAGAATTAAGAAATAAAACAGAAAAATATTGATTATCTGTTTAAATTGAAATTAATTGAGTTTTCATTTAATAGAATATCTAAAGTATTTAGAATAGTTAATCGAAGTTTCAACTTTTACAAAGAAAATATAATAGTAATATATACATAAAACAAATGTAATTGAAGAACTAGAGAAAATATAAAATAATACTAAAATATTTTGATTAGGCAACGATATCCAAAAACCAGTACATTTATTACGAAAATTTGATAGTGATGAATAAAACAAAGCAACCTCCCCTAATTTCAAACATAAATAGCCATAGTTATATATTGATGTAAACAACGAAGAAAGAATATTTTGTTTAGACCATAACCGAATTTGATGTCCATATAAAAAAAGTATAACTTTATGCAATTTCTAAAAAAACGTGATATTTAGTATACAATTGGATTTTGCTTAAAAAGTGCCTTAAGATATTTTTACAGACATAAATTATCTTGATAAATTAAGAAGTTACAGCGGTTTTTAAAAATTACAGAAAATCGAGAAATGCTCTGTATCTCCGCAACCATTCAAGATTTTGCAACGTTTATTGGTAAAAATTGACCAATAAACGTTTCACAACAATCGACACCTTAGTCGGTTTTTCTCTATCTAGCCTGGAAATAGATTTTCTGTGTTAAAACCATCTAAATGGCACCACCCTGTATAGTCCACTAATCACGATTAACAAATTGCTACTAAATATTTTTCTTATGCTTTTCTATAGCAACTAACTAGCGACCAACTAAATAGTTGGTCTCTAGTTAGTCGCGATTGGCTGAAAATGTTTTGTGAATAAAATTTTATTGCACATTTGATAAAATATAGTAATTATATTATATAAAATATATATTAAAATATATTATATATATATTATTAATATTATATTATTAAAATAAATCGAGCAATAAATCATGAATTACGATGTACAACAAAGTAAAATCCTTAACAATTTAATATTAAATGAATTCAAGCCAATTGGATTTCGTTAATATCTTGATGAAAATAAATGCAAATAATCGTACGCGTAAATAAAATTATTTGCGCTGTTTATTATGCAAATCATAGATATATATAATTTTTATAGCGACAATCGAGCTCTTAGTGCGCCCGATAAACGTCGAGCCGGAATTTATGGAAAAACGACGAGCGTTTTAATGAAGGCGAAAGAAAACATCACGACAACGGGATGATATCCTCGTAAAATTTTGTGTGTTTGTCGAAGCTCTATTACATTTGTCTCGATAATATGTGATTGTTTATATATATATAATTTTTAATTTATATAAGCACAGTTCTAACAGTAATAATATTTATAAATGCAATATAACTGAATTAAATAAAAAACGTTTCTTAAATAACATTCTCACTCATGAAGCTGATGTTTGACTGCAACATATTTTATGTATAATAACAAAATTCATTTAATGTAAATAATGCTGTTACTTGTGTGGAATGAAGATTTATGATCATTATTAACATTTGTTGTAGCAGATGGTGAATGCGCCGGGCGCATCCTGAAAACAAAATGATATTATGGGCCTTATTCCTGAAATAGATCGCATTAAATCGGTCAAATTCACATGTAAATAAATAGAAAAGAGTATTCACTCACTTCGTCACAATTATTTAAATAAGTCAAAAAATATTTGAAAATAATTAATAAATTAATTCCACATTCAGTTCTATAATATTTTGACTTACGTTACTCCTGAAAATAATTTTTAATATAAAGAACGATTTTTAGCCGAATTTTCTGTTCTTTAATAATTTCAGGAACAAAGTAAAAAAAAGATAGTGAAGTATATCAATTGATAATAATTGGTTGATGAGGATGATAATTGTTGAAAGTTCATAATTACTCATATTAAATATAGATAGAATATTCCTTAAATCTTGCCTTTTTAGAATATGTAAAAAACAAAAATTACCCCTTTCATAGTTTTTGAGTTATTTCCAATTTCTTGCGAAAATGGACGATTTTTAGGCAAATTTTCTCTTCCATAATTTTAAAAAAATCACAACTTTTATAATTTTGGGGGAATTTCAATGAAACTTTCAGGGAATATTTCTTAAATCTTGCCCTTTTAGAATATTTAAAACACGAAAATTACCCCTTCCATAGTTTTTGCGTTATTTCCAATTATGTGCGACAAAGGACGATTTTTAGCCGAATTTTCTGTTCTTTAATTTTAAAAAAAATCACAACTTTAATAATTTTTGGGGAATTTCAATGAAACTTTCAGGGAATATTTCTTAAATCTTGCCCTTTTAGAATATGTAAAAAACAAAAATTACCCCTTTCATAGTTTTTGAGTTATTTCCAATTTTGTGCGAAAAAGGACGATTTTTAAGCGAATTTTCTCTTCTATAATTATAAAAAAATCACAACTTTTATAATTTTGGGGGAATTTCAAAGAAACTTTCAGGGAATATTTCTTAAATCTTGCCCTTTTAGAATATGTAAAAAACGAAAATTACCCCTTTCATAGTTTTTGCGTTATTTCCAATTATGTGTGAAAAAGGACGATTTTTAGCCGAATTTTCTGTTCTTTAATTTAAAAAAAATCACAACATTTATAATTTTGGGGGAATTTCAATGAAACTTTCAGGGAATATTTCTTAAATCTTGCCCATTTAGAATATGTAAAAAACGAAAATTACCCCTTCCATAGTTTTTGCGTTATTTCCAATTATGTGTGAAAAAGGACGATTTTTAGGCGAATTTTCTGTTCTTTAATTTTAAAAAAATCACAACTTTTATAATTTTGGGGGAATTTCAATGAAACTTTCAAGGACTATTCCTTAAATCTTGCCCTTTTAGAATATTTAAAAAACGAAAATTACCCCTTCCGTAGTTTTTGAGTAATTTTCAATTTTATGCGAAAAAGGACGATTTTTAGCGGAATTTTCTGTTCTTTAATTTTAAAAAAATCACAACTTTTATAATTTTGGGGGAATTTCAATGAAACTTTCAAGGAATATTCCTTAAATCTTGCCCTTTTAGAATATTTAAAAAACGAAAATTACCCCTTCCGTAGTTTTTGAGTAATTTTCAATTTTATGCGAAAAAGGACGATTTTTAGCCGAATTTTCTGTTCTTTAATTTTAAAAAAATCACAACTTTTATAATTTTGGGGGAATTTCAATGAAACTTTCAAGAAATATTCCTTAAATCTTGCCCTTTTAGAATATTTAAAAAACGAAAATTACCCCTTCCGTAATTTTTAAGTTATTTTCAATTTTATGCGAAAAAGGACGATTTTTAGGCGAATTTTCTGTTCTATAATTTTTTAAAAAATCACAACTTTTATAATTTTGGGGGAATTTCAATGAAACTTTCAGGGAATATTTCTTAAATCTTGCCCTTTTAGAATATGTAAAAAACAAAAATTACCCCTTTCATAGTTTTTGAGTTATTTTCAATTTTGTGCGAAAAGGGATGATTTTTATGCGAATTTTCTGTTCTATAATTTTTAAAAAATCACAACTTTTATAATTTTGGGGGAATTTCAATGAAACTTTCAGGGAATATTCCTTAAATCTTGCCCTTTTAGAATATGTAAAAAACCAAAATTACCCCTTTCATAGTTTTTGAGTTATTTCCAATTTTGTGCGAAAAAGGACGATTTTTAGGCGAATTTTCTCTTCTATAATTTTAAATAAATCACAACTTTTATAATTTTGGGGGAATTTCAATGAAACTTTCAGGGAATATTCCTTAAATCTTGCCCTTTTAGAATATGTAAAAAACAAAAATTACCCCTTTCATAGTTTTTGAGTTATTTTCAATTTTATGCGAAAAAGGACGATATTTAGGCGAATTTTCTGTTCTTTAATTTTAAAAAAATCACAACTTTTATAATTTTGGGGGAATTTCAATGAAACTTTCAGGGAATATTTCTTAAATCTTGCCCTTTTAGAATATGTAAAAAACATTAATTACCCCTTTCATAGTTTTTGAGTTATTTCCAATTTTGTGCGAAAAAGGACGATTTTTAAGCGAATTTTCTGTTCTATAATTTAAAAAAAAATCATAACGTTTATAAGTAATATGAGCAAAATTCAACTTGAATAAATGAACGTATTAAAATATTACAATCTTTATCGCCCGAAAAGCATTGCATTCAATGTTTTCGCCGTTTAAAACGCCCTTCATCAGTGTTTAACAGGCGTCTAGATGTACGCACCGCACCGCATCAGACACTGATGGAGGTTATTTCATGCCCCCTTTCCGGAAGCATCTGATAAGGAGCTCCCCCTTTAGTTCATTTCCTTATCAGTCAATTCAACCATCCGCAAAGATCGTTCCCAAGCTTCCCGTTTTTTTTTTTATCCTGAAAATTATCGAGCTAACAATAAACTAAATTAAAACAAATGTGTTTTTTTTTTTTTTGAAGAATCAATTCAGGATGATTTAATTGAAATTAAAACACTTGGTTTGTTTCACTTAATAATTCAAAAATGTTTCAACACGGGTTAAGTGAGAAATTAATTACAAACATATTAAAGAATCAATTTCACTTAAATGAAATAAAATGAAATGAAACAAAGATGATTCACACGTTTGCAGTTATTTAAATTACAATGAAATTAAACAAGGAAAATTTCTGAAAAAGGGATTGATCGAATTTTATTGATCATTGCCAGAAATTGTATTTACAAATTAAAAATGCTTGAAACGATATTTTTAACAACAAAATAAAACTATTTATATTTTGTTTATATAACACTGACAAATAAAGGATGAATTTATCACTTTATTTAACATGGATTAAATAAATAAATGTATGCCATTGCTTTCAGCATGTTCTACGATGTATTTAGCGAGAAAGCTAAAATAAAGCAGGATATATTTTTATCCTATTATTATCGTCATTATTCAAGTATTAAAAAAATAAAATGCTTTAAACAATTCTTGAAGAGCATACAAGTCATGTGAATTAACAGTAAAAAGTAATTTATTATTATTTTTGTTCTTTAACAAGAAAAAGAAAATTCTGTGCGCGCGCTGAAAATTCCGGCGCCGGGAAATCCTCTCCTTGCGACTTCCGCCGTTTTCCACCCAGTCACGCCGCGGCTTCCGAAAACGGTGCGCGTGCCGTTTCTCCCCCAAGTTTCCCGGGAAATCCCGCGATGTAGCCGGCAAACCGCCCGCCGCGTTTAACCGAATTTGCCGGTCTTAAAAACCTTCTAACAACATTATACACACTAAAAAGAAGTAAATAAAGTCGAATTAAAAAAATAATTCACAATAGAAATTAATTAATTAATTTGAACCGCACATTAGATAATTTCTTCAAAAATTAAACGAAAAGTATTTGGATTTTTATTAAAAATGAAGAACAGTTTAAAAATAACTAAACATAATTTATTTTAGTAAATAATAATTATTATTAAATTCTATACTAATTTAAACCATCCGTACAATGGTGAAAATCGTGAAATACGACAGAGAATGATGAATAAAAAACCCATGTGGTTAGACTAATTTAAACCCTATTTTAGATAAAAACTTGAAAAATTGAACCAGAAGTATTTGTTTTTTTTATATTAAAATTCAGAGATTATAAAGAAAGTGAAATTGGGAAACGAAAATAATCTTCTATTGGTCGGTTCTGAAGATTAATTAAAGAAGGAAAATAACTTTGTTTTTAAAAACTGTACAAGCAATCTCTGCAACTGCAACATCTGAACATGAACTTTCAACACTTGCTTTAATCTTAACTAATTGATAGGACTTGAAGAGTCAGTTAATATTTGCAATCATACATTCATTTATGGATATGTGGATATTACAGAAAGAATATTATAAAGTAAGTAAAATACAATATTTTATGGTAATTATAGTTTTATTTCTCTTGTTTGGATTACTTTAATTTAAATTTATTAAACGATCATTTTGACCTGTATTTTCAGTTCTGACTTTAATTGAATCCTTGTTTTAATAAGTTAGTGTTACTAAATATTATATATACGCAAATAATATATTTATTAGGCTGAAAGACCTCCGGTCGATAGCCGTTTCATCTACAGAATATGATTCATCTACAGAATAACTGTGATCAAGTGAATAAATTCTTTCTATTACCATTTATAAAAATATTTTTATATTGTGTTTAAATTCAAATTTGTAAACATGTTTATTTTATGTTTATTAAAATTTATCTAAATAGGATTAATAATTTAATGAATATTGTACTTTCTATTTATCAAATTAATACTATTTAAATGTTTAAATAAAAATATATGTCCTTTCTCCTACTTATTTTTCTGTTTCCATCTTCAGTACTGAAGATATAAAATATGTTTAGTTAAATAAAAATAAGTAGGAGAAAGGACATATATTTTTATTTAAATAATTAAAGCCTCCATAACCCACAACCAACATAAAGAAGATTAAATTTACTAGTTTAATTAATTTAATAAATATTTTACTTTGTATTGTTATCGTTATATTTTAAATGATAATTTTTGATTATTGTTACATTTTAAAATAATCCTTGAACAAATAGCATAAAAGTGAGGCTTAATTAAACTAAATGATAATTAAAAAGCCGAGACTTTAATTAACTTTAAAATAATACGATTTTCCTAAACGCCGTTTATTTTTTCTTCTTTATCTGTAAAATGAAATCTTCTTATTTCTAATGTAAAGTATGTAATCAACTTAAAGTTACCATTATGTCGTTCTCAGTATTGGAATTTTATTTCACTGTTCCTTCAGTGAAAGATCATTCTTAACTTTATTAGCTACTAAAACTGGAAGTTTCCAGTGTGAGTTCCGAATGTGCGTTAGCTGCATTATTCTGAAATTGAATTCACTTTCATGCAGCTTACTTTAAAAAATGCATCTGAATAAATTTGAATCAAGCAAGTATTGGATTTATTGATATTAAAATAGAAATTATTCATATACAAAATTTGAATCATTTTTTATTCTTATTTTCTTATATTTTATTATTTAAATTAGGATGCGCTACGAATAACGGCCATTCCATTACGGGGTTCCTGAATTTGAAAAAAATCTACATTGCATGGTTGAATGCGATTTCCTCATGGAAAATATTTTCACTTTCTATCACTTAATTTCGGGTCTAGGGTTATTCCAGGGTACTTACAAGTGAGAGATGGCAGGATCAAAACACCGATTCCCAATATACCCTATTGCGAAGGGATAATGAGTTGGATTTTGTTAGAATTGATGGATATTCCCCACTTAGCAAAATACTGGGTTCCATTTAAAACAAGGAAGTTGGTATCGACTTCCGGTATAACCGAATGTGTTAGAATCTTTAAAATATTTTCGTTAAAAAGAACATACTGGTTTACATGAATTGTAAAAATTTCAATACAATTTATTCATTGGAAGTCCACACATTTAATGTGCGTTTTCGGTATGAATTTTCAAGGTTGCATATGTTTTTACATCGAAAATAATTTAATTTTAAATTAATTAATTCTCCAGAATAACAATACAATAACAGTATATAATTGCGGGAATTTTCAAATTGTATATCTATTTACTTCGAGATTAATTAAATCTTAAATTAATTTCCAAGCTACGAACTCTCGATAAATGCGCTCGTGATTCGATGCAACTTAATCCGCTTCGAATAAAGAAGGAAAATTTATAGTTGCATCGCAGACCGATAAATTTCACTCGTTATTTTTAACGAAGTGCACTTTCCTTTTTATTTTATTTAGTATATTTTAAGTTGATTCCATATTATGTAACAAATTACATTTTTTTGTGCTAAATCCTCTCTCTATCCGTACGTATGAGGGTTTTTGCAACATTATTTATGTTTTTACAAATATTCAAATTATTTTTTTTATTTAACATCTTATTAACAAATAACGTTACATTTTACCATGTGTAGTATGTGTGTTTACAATATTTACAGAATTATTTCAATTTGTTATGTAACTGTCATTGTCAAATGGCTATCGACCCAAATATTCATATTTACTTACTCAAAAAATATTAAATTTTTATATTAAATAAATTTTAATTTAATATATTTAAATAATTGTGACCAAGTGAATGAATAAATACTCTTTTCTATTTGTATTAAATTTTTAAACCATAAAGTTTAATAATATAAAATCCGACATATATTTTGCATCAACCTAATATTTAGAAAAATATTTCTAGAATAAGTGAAAATGGATTTTTAACAACTAAATTCCACGTTTATCAATCATAGAAAATTATTAAATATTTTCGTAATGTCAACTTTATATAATTTAAAAATTCATATATTTATTGCAAATGCAGATAGTACTGAAAAAAATCGTTTCGCGAAATTAAACTTGTGTATGATTAATGGCTTTACGGCGCAATAAGCACGTACATTTTTTTTTTCGCTCAAAAACGAGGTCGGATTGAACTACACGAAACGTGCATCATACTTTATAAATGCTCTTAACCCGCCCTCAGACAACCCTCTCGGATTCAGGTCACACCTCGCGCGCGCCGGCATACCCTGAAACAAAACAGAGCAGCCGTTTCGGGCGCGCACTTGGGCCCGTAAATTCCGGCCGATTTTCTTTCGAACATTAAGTTCAAACACTTCCGCCCGCGCTTCCGAGAAAAGAAAAGGAGGCGAAACCGAGCGAGTAATTAACTGGAGCGTCTTGCTCTTAATTAGCTCACGGTTTGAGTAATGCGGATTGTTTAAAAAGAGGAAAGGGATTGGTTATTTGATTTTCTTAACAGAAAAAGGAATAATGTGTGAATGAAAGTATATAACACTTATTTTTTGTATAGTTGTTTGTAAAACTTACAGTATAAGTAATTTTGCAGTTGGAAAAAGGGGTTGATCGAATTTTATTGATCATTGCCAGAAATTTTCTTTGTTTAATTTCATTGTAATTTAAATAACTGCAAATATATGAATCCTCTTTCATTCATTTTGTTTAATTAAATTTACTAAATTGATTAATTGTCGTCATTTATGTATCTTTTTTTATTTAATTTCTCCTTTTTTTTTGTTGAACGCCAAGTAAAACATTCTTGTTCATCACTTGCGATTTCACGCGGCACGCACAGGAAAAGGCGTGTGAAGAAAAAAAAAGATATATAAAAAAAGTGAAGTGGCCCGGGGATATTATTTATGAATAAAATATATATACACGCACAAAAGGGAATGGAAAAGAGAAAAGGAAATTATGGAATGGACATATTACAAATTGCCTTAGTGATGTAAGGTGAATAAATCTCGTTAAGACCTTTTTATGATTCCCCCTCTTCCCCCAACTGTTAAGACAGCGTAAAAGCTTATTATTTATGAAAGGAGGAGAAATAGCCCGGATAAACGCATTTCCTCCTTTTTCCGGAATTCGGAATTCCAGAACGGAGGAAAAATACCCGCAAAGTTTGAAATGAGGACGTTATTATAACACATTCAAAAATAATAATTCCATGAATATAATGATTTATTAATTAATAGTAAATTTGTACAAAGAGTGAAATATTATTTCAATGCACTTTAATTTTAAATAAATAAATATTCAGTAAAATAGCATTAACCTTAAGGGTTGGCGGAAAGACCATAGGTCGATAGCCTGTTCAAGCAAGCAAGAAAGAAACCAATATACCATAATATATTGTAAATATATGTAAAACACATAACTTTGAATAAAGATATTGTAGTAGTAGTAGCATTAATCTTAATCTAATTATTTTTATTCAATTTATTATTAATCTTAAAAACTGTCATAAACGATACATAATGATTTATTTATTTAAAAAAAATATAGTCCTTTTACAGACAATACTAAGTCTGTAAAAGGACAATATTTTTTTTTAGTTACACAAGACAACAAATTTGTATAATATAGTCCTTTTACAGACAATACTAAGTCTGTAAAAGGACAATATTTTTTTTTAGTTACACAAGACAACAAATTTGTATAATATAGTCCTTTTACAGACAATACTAAGTCTGTAAAAGGACAATATTTTTTTTTAGTTACACAAGACAACAAATTTGTATAATATAGTCCTTTTACAGACAATACTAAGTCTGTAAAAGGACAATATTTTTTTTTAGTTACACAAGACAACAAATTTGTATAACTGATATAAAATAAATATGAATAGATTATTAAAAATCAACCAATAAAACTCAGATTAGATTGAATAACTTTAAATTCTCAACTAGTTTCGAGTTATTAGCCCGTTTTCAAGAGAATTTGAAATTTAGTTATTCAATCTAATCTGTGTTTAATTGTTTTATTGATTGATTTTTAATAATCTATTCATATTTATTTTATACAATATGAACTACCAATGTTTAAATATTAAAACCATTAATTGTATAACTGATATTTATTTAATGACTTTAGTTTTAACATAATTCGCTTAATTTTCATGTAACTCATAATATTACCTAAGTAATAACTAATCGTTATTATTACTACGAATAATATAAAAAAAAACTGCTTTATCCAACCAATAAATCTCCTGTGTAATGTAACAAATTCAAATTAATTTCTGCTTTTGAAATGAGGGGGAAAATAATAATTAAAATTGTTTCGGCTGAAAAAAAAAGGAGAACGGGCCGGATTCCAGTTTCGGAGTATTTCATATTTGGGTCATATAAATTCTGGTCCATCCCTGTGCGATTTCACGCGACACGCACAAGGAAGGACGCGTAATGGAAAAATGAAAAGCGGAAGCGGCCAGGGCGTATCGCATAAAAGGGATCGTAAAAAAATGTAGAGCAAAAAGAGAGGAAGAAATTAAGGAATGGACAAATTGCTTTAGTGACGCAAGGTGAATAAATCGCGTTAACACCTTTTTACGACAGCCTAACTCCACCACCACCACCAGCAGCAGCACATCTCTGAAATGATAAAAAAAGTGTGTAATTTGTAGAAAGGAATTATATGGATGAGGAATGAATTCGTGCTTGTTTTGCTGTATACATACTCACAAACAACAATTATTTAAATAAAAATTATTGTTCTTTCTCTTATAACTCGAAATAGTTTAGTTTTTCGAGAATATTCTCACCGTAGTAACTATGGTAGACATGAACCGCTTAATCGAATAATCTGATTAGCGCTAAAAATTGTAATATTTCTTTATATGGAATATCGTTTGGTTTGTTAAAAAAAGAAATTATATGTACAAATTTAATTTTTTCTTCTTGAATTTTATATGTAGTGTTTCATAGAAATGTATTTTCTTTTCAATTGTATTTAAATTATGAAAGGTGTATGCCGTAATAAATAAATAAATTAACTAATATAGAGGTTATTTAATATATAGAAAATCTTTATTTCTGAGAAATACGTTAAATTACATTACAATATTTACATTACAATCATAAACCTCTAGTTAAGCCTCAGAAAATGGCTATCGACCATCGGTCTTTCTGCCAGGTTTTTTTAATAAATTGACTTATTTTTAAAGAAAACCAAAGTTTTTTTAGAGATTTCATTTTTATTTCGCTACACAGTAAATATAAAATCTCTACAAATGAACAAACATTATTTTTCTTAACACGTATAAAAATAATATTATATTATTAATTATAGAGGCTGATACTTGATGAAATTGCCAAGTAAGAGCCTCTATAATTAAATTTTACTTTTAACATATAATTTCGTTTTATTATTCAACTAATTTCGGCGTAATTCCATTATCAAGAATGAAGTACAAAAGTTGAAAGGAGAGTTTATATCTACACAATCGTCGGCGTTTCAGATAATAATTGATTTAATTATCGGCGAATTCCACAAGCCTTCATTAATCAATAACAATGAAGATCTGTAACCACATTAGTTTATAATGGATTTTATTTTTATTTTATGTATTTGAAGGTTACAACTTCTGTTATATAATATAGTTGATTATCCAAATACTACTATTATTTGCTAAGATGGAATAATACTTATTAGAAAACAAATTCGAATAGGCGCTAATTACTCTGCTGATTAAATATAGGGAAGCTTCGCTAAACTCAAGTTCAATACCTCGGGGCGTTTATGTAAGCGTTGTGTAAACATAAAATTAAGTCAAAGTTGTATTTTCGTTTCGGCTTATAAAACACTAATAATAATTAAGGGATTTGTTATGTATATACACTTTGCTTTTCTTCTTTAAACACATGACGTTTCAATTAAATATATTTTTATCTTATTTTAAGCAATATGAAAGTGTTTTCATATTTCTTTCAAATCTTCACGAAACTCACATTTAATTAAGTGGTTATTTTAAGCACTTAACGTTTTAATTAAACTCGAAATTATAATTGCAAAACCTAGAAATTGATTATTATTACACATCTTTATTGCTAGTTTTGTATAAAAACATCTTTATACAATAATATAAAATATTTCATATTAATTCATTTTAAAATTAAATAAAAGAGCAATTGTCTAACTGCCAGAAGCTTTTTTGCAGAATTAATAAATTATATAATAGCGGGCAGAAAGACCTCTGATCGATAGCCCAGACAAACCAACACCAACATGTATTGTAATTTTTTATATTGTTGAAAGTATATAATATATTACATAATGGTTTAATGAGGTGAATAATGTGATGATGATGTGATAACTTTTTATTAATTGAAACAGTGGGGGATTTCAGAATTTTGGATTGATGTTAGAAGTTCTGATAGGATTTCATAATTGTATTGATTAAAGGAAAAATTCTTAGCAATTCTGTCAGTGAAAGGGGCTATATTGGTATATTAATTAAATTTTAATTAAAACATTAAGTGCTTAAAATAAGATAAAAATATGTTTAATTTTAACATCATGTATTTTAAAAATTTGTTGGTCGTATAAAAGGGTGTTTGAGGAATTATAATGTGGGTTGAGTGGGTGACGAATTTTTATAAAAGATATTAGAGATTTTCATAGATTGGGAGAGATGGGTGATCCTTGCGGGACACCTTGCTGTGGGCTAATTTGGAAATTATTGAAGATGCGGATAATGTTTTTCGGAAAATTTAAGGAATAATATTTATACAATAAACCTGGATGCCACACGGTATCTATGAAATTGATTTAAAAGGAATTTCACCAAAAAAATAGATTGAATTAATCTACTTAGGGGACCTTAATTTTTGGCTAATTACCGAAATTAGGTAAGAATTTAAAGTTTTTCATTTTAATCTGCGTTTTATTTATATTATTACTATTATTTTTTTAATAATCTATTCAGATATAGCAGGGATTATTTGTGTCGGGGAAAATGTATTTCCGTTGCAATTACACTTCTATCCTCAATAATCCATTGTGTTGTTTCCTAAAAATAACCCGGAATAATTCCACGGGAATTGTAATTCCGCCCTCGGCGTTCATTAAGGAAACAGGTTACGCAAACACTAATTAAAAACCAATAATTAATATCCGCCGTTTGCTTATGCCAAATGCGTTTGCTTAACCCCGACGAAAATTCTTGTATGTAACATTGTTCATTAAGAAGAGAAAAAATGACTTAATTCTGTAACCCCAACGAAAATTGTTATGCATGATTTATTACTGACTTAATTGTGTAACCTAATTTGTATTATACATACATAAACATCTTTATTTCTGAGATTGGAATATACAATTACAATACAATATCTAACAATACACTAACGTCCACAATATATTTCCAACTCTGAAACTGGCTATCGACCTTTCAGCCTTTTGTATTTTTATTTTTATGCACTTTGAAAATTTGTTTTTTTGCATTGAATTTTTCTCTAATCAAAAATTTGTTGTATGATGCAATATTTGATTGATATGCAACAGCAAGTGTATATAATGTAAATCAATGTCCGGTGGCATATTTGCCCAGAAAGTAGTTATTTGTTTAACCTACTTACGCAACGTAAATCAAAATGTCACATAGCTAAATGTGGAAATAATTTATTAATTATTTTCAAATCATTTTTATTTAATTTATCTCTAATGAAATTTAAACCAATGTCCCCCGATATCTAGCCGAGTGCGTTACCAACTACATCACAGAGACATGTGATATTAAATCTTCATTCAGTGAAGCACATTGGAATTTCTGTAATTCATAGATATTTAATTTAAAAGGAATATCAATTTAATTAATTATATTTGAATGTTTATTATTATTATTTTGTTGGAGTGTATCAACTCAAAAAATGAACAACAAATTTATCACACACAAAAAAATTAACGCACCACAATTTATCTCACGTTTCATTTTCGCATTATCTAACGCAAAACAAACCCTAAAAAAAATGAAGAGAAAAAAAAACGCCCACAAATTACCGCAGCTGGGCGTGTGCGTATTTTAATAAATTACCCCTACGGATTTATCTCTCTTATTTTTCTATTTAATTTATTTACTTTCGTTCTTTTTTGTTGTTCGCGGAGCGTTGTTATTATTTCATTTTTCTTTTATTTATGCGCAAAGTTCACGTGATTAATTGTTGCGCGCGGGTCGAAATTCGGCCTCGGATTAAACTGCCGGGAGTGGAAGGAACGCGGAAGAAAAACTGCAAAACATTTATGATTATCGAGTATGAAAAGAGAGCGCGCGGGGAAAGTTTCCGGATTTCTAGTTTAGTTATTTTTTTGTTGTTCCGGTATCGTCGGGTTCAAGCTGTGCGTTGAGGGATCGGAATTTTCTCAATATGTACGGCGCGCGATGAATTTATTAAAATGCGATAAATTATTAAGAAGTGAATTAGTTAAAGTATGAATAAAATAAATATTCTTTTATGTTCTTAAATTTGCTAGTTGAGTCTGTTACTAAGTTATACTTTTAAAAGCGTCATAATCATGGGCGTAACCTGTACTGTGCTATAAATTTGTTTAGCGATAGGACGAAAGTGTAGGACAAGGAGCGCAAAACGGTTCCAAATCGCCCATAAGATTTGATACCCCGTGGTTTAGCATAAAATATGATGTTGAATTGGTCTTCCATCTAAACCTTATAGTTTCATTTAAAAATTTCCTTATTAATATATAAAACGCTTTTTGTTCTTATTATAGCTTTATTATATCAACAATAACATAATTCATTTCCAATTTCAGTTAGAGTTAATTGTATATTAAATAGGACTTAATAAAATTTCCATTATCATAATAACAAATTCCACCCTCATAAATTTCTTACCGGAAGGGTAAATTCAAATTTATTTTCGAATTAAAACAAAATCATTTTCGCTTCGACTCACGCCGCCCACTTTCCGAGCTCGTAATTTTATTTAATCATCTAATTTATGCCTATTATAGCGCGCAAAAAATTCGCAAAGTTCCTAAAGTGAAGAAAGAGCCCGGGCGCTCGCTGGAGACTAATTAAGTTCGGCAAACAGTCTTGAGTTATTAGCGGCATTAATCCCGATTATGGCGACGGCAGAATTTCAAGGTCGGAAAAGTCGCGGGCGGGTTAATGCAAATTACTTTAAGTGTTTTATCTGCCCGTCTCTTTCTCTTCGGCGGGTGTTTTCGTGTTAGTTTAAACCGGTGTTGTAAAGCTGAAAGGAAAGTGAACGTGATGGGGGGAAGGGGGTGTGGTAATGGAAGGAAGTGGTGTTTGTTTAATTAGACCTGCTTATTTTCTAGTCTATGCCGTTGTAAGAATGAAAATAAGAAAAAAGACAGCACTATTTATTTTTTTATATATTGTACTTATCTTCAATTAATTCATTGACTAAATTACCTAGTTAAAGACATTTATTATTATTAATTACCGTGACATTTTTCTATTATAATTAATAAAGACATGCTTAATTTTTTTAGATTCCAGTTCATTATACAAAAGAAGTCAATAGATAAAAAGAATCTATGTGGAATAATCAACGTATTAAGAGTGTTCGTCACGAATTGGCCTTGAAGCTCTCTTATGGGAGTTGTTAACATCTATCCACATTTCTGCAGAGTTTATTAATAAAGATAATGGCATGCGGTTTTTTATGCATAATCTTGGATTATTTGACTAGAAGTTGCATAAACTTACAATTTCATAAAAATTTTCGTTTTTGTTATTAAAAAATTTTACAAAACGTTCAATTTCCACCCCCTTATCGGCTGGTGTCTGGAATCTACCATGTCTATTTAAACGAGATGTCAATGAATTTAAGGTTGATCTTTTTCCAAAGCAAAAATTATAATAAAAAAATATTACAAAACGATAATTGTTATAAAATTGTAAGTTTATGCAACTTCTAGTCAAATAACACAAGATTATGTATAAAAAACCGCATACCATTATCTCTATTAATTAACTCTGCAGAAATATGGATAGATGTTAACAACTCTGGCTTCAAGGCCAATTCGTGACGAACACTCTTAATACTTTGATTATTCCAAATAGATTCTTTTTATCTATTGACTTCTTTGTATTATGAACTGGACCTCACCATAGATCATATATTAGAGGTACAAAACTCATTAATAAATAAAATCTTTACTTATTCATTCATTTAAAAACTTACTAATTTAAAAGTTCTCTTTTTATTGTCCATTTCATTTATTTATATTATTTCCGTAAATGCATTATTATTACGTCATAACTTCTCGTCCGCCCTAATTTACTAATTAAAGTACGCCCATTTTTTTTATTTTCTCGCGCCCTTTTTAATAATAACGCCGGGTGATTAACTTTTCCTAATTTCCTAAATTTTTCCCTTGTCCCCCGGGGGATTTATGAATGCATATTAACGGGCGGGAATTTAAATATATAACGAATTATAAAAGCCAAGCCGAGCTTTTGTTGGAGTTTAGAAAGCCGGGTGAAGTATTTAAAAATTTGTTAGGAATTTTATTAGGATATTTTTTATAAATCAAGATAAAAAAATATGAAATAGTTCAAATCTTTATATTTATTACTCAATTCTCTTGAAAATGGGCTGATAACCCGAAATTAGTCGAGAATTTAGAATTATTTAATTTTATCTGTGTTTTATTGGTTGATTTTTATAATAATAATATCTATTTTATTATTATCTTAGATGACTAGCTCTAGCTTCGCCTCCTTGACTAGCCCTACTAAACCTGAGAGTGAGCCAAGCATGTACCTTTCTGGGCTAGGTTTTGTGTCCTCTATATGTAGGTATCTAAGGACCTCACACTGGCACAGTATGTGAAGAAGGTCTTCCTCCTCCTCTTCATAGAATTTGCAGGTCGCATCTTCTGATAGGCCTAATTTACACATATGCTTGTTTAGCCTATAGTTTCTTGTTAGTAGACCTACTATTATTCTAACCATTTTCTTGTGTTGTATAAGAAGGTTTGTTATTAGATTAGGCGTTCGTCCTTTAAGAAATAAATTTGCAAAAAAGGTTCAATTAAGATAACATCATGATTTTTATTTCTGAAAGGACGAATGCCTAATCTAATAACAGACCTTCTTATACAACAACAAAAAAATCATTTTAATAATATTTCACCAAATAATTAATGAGAAAATAAAAAAAGATAAAATCACAGAAAATTTACTTTTCTGATCACTTAATGAAACGTGGCTATAATAATTAAATTAATTTAACCCATTATTTAAATTAACAGAATCGTGATCGAAATTAAAATGTTTCGCTTCCAATTTTTTATTCTCTTCTTCTCTCTTTTTTTTTGAAGGTCGTCAGTATTATAAATCAAGCTACGACGAACAACGGTGGCCGCCACAAATGAAAAGATCCGCGTGATTTATCAATAAAGGGAAAAAACGGCACGGGAGAGGAAAAGCGTGGTGACGGGGCGGTTTTAATTAAATCCGGATTGATGTGCGAAAAAAATAAGAGAACGTGGGCGAGAGGAAATACGCGTAATCGATGTTTTCAGATGAAAGAGCAAACCTCGAAAAAAAAAAAATACAATTCGAGGAATTAGTTATTTTAAGAGAAATATCATTGAAATTAAAATTCAATGAGCAATTAAAGACAGCTGTTTAATAGAAATTAAATTCAATGAGTAATTTAAGGGAGGGGTTGGCTATTGAAAGTCACTGATTCGTGTTACATTGATGTGCTAGTCAATGGAAAATATTGTATTATATATTTAAGTAATCTTAAAACATGCTGTAATTTCATCAGATGAATTAAAAATAAATTATAAAAGAAGATGGGCGAGAGTAATTAAGCGTAATTAATGTTTTAGATGAAAAAGTAACTCTCAAAAAATATTTCATGAAATAGTTATTAAAGAAATATCATTGAAATTAAAATTCAATGAGCAATTAAAGAGAGCTGTTTAATAGAAAGACTATATAGCTATTAGACATCACTGATTCGTGTTACATTAATGTGCCAATCAATATTGTGTTTTATATTCAAGTAATCTAAATATATGCTGGAATTTCGTCAAATGAATTCAAAGAAATAATAAAAGAACGTGGTTGAGAGGAAATACGCGTAATCGACGTTTTCAGATGAAAGAGCAAACCTAAAAAAATATCGAGGTAGAAGAGAAATATTATTAAAACTAATATATATAGTCAATATTAAACAATCTAAGTTATACAGACAAAGTAAACTATTTTTTGGAAATGGTTTCGAATTATTTTTGTATGCTTTCTTTTACCTTGTATAAGAGGAAGATAAAAGAGTTGCTAATTAAATGCGCCTTTTATTCAAGTGAATCATTTTTAAATCACGACATGGAAACGCTAGAATTTTAATATAATATAACAAAAGCATAATTAATATACACTAAATTAATTATGCTTTTGTTATATTTTATATACAAGTTTTTAAAGTGTTATTTAAAACCTAACATGAAATAGGTTTAGGTTATATTTCTATATTTCTTACATAATTTTTTAAAAAATAATTTAAAATAATGTTTTATTTAATTATATATGATTGACCTGTGTAAAACAATATTGGAAAAAATATCAATAAGTACTTACTTACCTAAAAAATACTTACTTACATTTGTTTTACAGTACTTATGTAACATGAATCAAAATGTCTCAATAGCTAAAGAAAACATAATTTATTAATTATTTTCAAATTCTTTTTATTTAATTTATTTCGTATTTAAATATTTCTAAAATACAATATTTGCAGGATTTTATGTGAACTTATTATTATTTCTTTTAAAAAAACTTCCGTTCTAAAATTTCAGCTCGAAAACAACAAAAACAGCAAAAACCCTAATCGCATTTAAATCCCTCCACTAAGAATCCCCCAACCCGTATAATTTTTTATTGAATACACCACTCGTTTTATTTATTTTTTCCACCCCTTCTTATCCCCTTCTTTATTTCCTTCCGCCTTATGTTAATGGTCAATCATAAAATTGTTACAAGCACACAGTGTAAAAGAAAGAACTAAAAAAAAAGACGGGAGTGAGTGTAGGCTGTAAAGTTTCAAGCGGCGCGCCGGCGATAAAGGACGATAAAGAAAGTATAAAGAAAATCAAGGGGAGATTTAATCCCACAAAAGCGCACATGCACAAAAAAACACGGAGTATTATCGATGATAAAAATTTAAGGGAGATTTATTTTTAAAAGGGGAGAGAAGAAAAAAGTCACACACACACATGTACTGAAGAGCCTCCGCATTATCGATGATTACACTCGCGTAAGCGGAAGTTGGTGTTATTTTTTACGATAACTGGATTTGAGTAGGAAAGATTACAAGGGTGGCTTTTTTGCTACTCCTCTTTTTTATTATTATTCCTCCATATAAACTCGACTCTGCAAGCGTTATTGTAGTTTGATATATATATTTTTTTTCAAAAGTTTAAAATTACAAGACAATCTACCGCTTTAAAACAACTGAAACATAATATTCGGAAAGAGATTCAATCCCAATTGAAATGTTAGAGCGGGTATTTTCTTGTAAAACTTCAGAAAGAGTTTTTCAGCCCGGCGCATTCACCATTTTACATATTACATTTCGGGTGTCTAAAATGGTGAATGCGCCGGGCTCTGAAACTTTTCTTTGAGGTTACTCTGTTGATAAATTAACCAAAATCCTTTAATGTTGCAAAATATTTTGCGTTAGGCGAAGGAGTGAAATTTGACTAGATAGTGGCGGTGGGCATTTTCAACACTTACTTTGACTATTGTAATTTAAAATAAATTTAGTTTGGCTACCTATTTAACAAAATTAATTAATATCTATGATAAATGAAGTATATTTGATTTGATTTTAATCAAAATGATATATTTGTGTTTTTTTAATGGAAATTGTTAATGATGATTTCTCTAAGAGTGCATGAGTGAAAAGGACTTATTTACGGTTGCAAACATCTGTATATTGTGGAAATATTACAAACCGGGGAAAAATATGAATAATTGCATTGCAAGTTAAGATAAAAATTAAATAACTATATTCTTATCTTAACTTTCACAAAAAAGGTAATTCAGTTCGAATTATCGATATTTATTAAATTGAAAGGTAGTAATATTTTTTACTTTCATAATATTTGTTAATAATAGAAATCCTACTCTGTTTGAATGGACATATATATTCAATGAAATCATTATTTTCTACAAATAATTCTTAACGGATAAGTAGAATACGTTGAAAGTTGTAGGGGCGTTTAAACTCGGACGTTTTCCCGTTATTTGTTATTAATTATAGGCTGAATGGGAAATTGTTGGGATGTTCCTTGTAACAGCTAACGCAATTTGCGACTCTCTCTAGCAGAAACCCACGTTTCCGGTTAACTAACTATTAATAACGGCCCGTTTAGAAAATCATTGTGCGTCACGCTTATGAATTAATAACTCGGGCCAACTATTCAATTACGGATGAATTTCTCAATGGCCAAACCCACAGAGATTCGCGTTATATTATAGAGATATTTTAGTTGGTCGGATATTTTAGTTCTTTTTTTAAAATTATTTCATTTTAATGAAATATAGTGTAATATATTTCATGTAGTATACGAAGAAAATAACAAAAATGTTTCAACGTTTTTTTTTTACTTTCCCCGAACAAAAAAAAAAGATGTGAAGAAATTTTATCAAGTCATTGTAAGGTAAGAAATAACACAATAAATTATAAAATCAATCAGAAACTTATTTGACCGTATTCACCGGCGAAATTACCATGATGGACACATCACCATTTTTTTAATTATCTCCTTTTCATGAAATACAGATATTTCATGTAGTGTATGAAGAAAATAACTAAAATAACACAACGGCGAAAGTAATCAACACACCAACGTTGAATTATACGGTCCACCGATTCAACTCTCCAAGAAAATCGGCATTAACGCCGATGAAATTCTTGCCAAGAGTATTAACAATACATTTAAATTGAATAAATCATTAAAAAAATACATCAACAAGGGCAAACAACTCGCCAGCTTTGAAAGCTGACAATAATTCCAGCGATAACCCGGCGCTTCCACCATTATTAAATAATTTAAATTATATGTTTTATAACAAATAAGCGATTTGGTGAGGTAAACATTTTATAATCATTTGTGTAAAACCAATAAAAATCTATAAAATGCGATGGATACAATATTATAATGGCACCCGAATCAAATTTATGGTGAATTAGAAAATCTTAAAAGTCAAATTTTTGAAATGTTTTTCTTCATTGTGCCGTAATTTAGATTCAATTTTCTTTCTTAAATCTATATAAAATTATTAAACAATACATTTCCTATGTCAAAATATTTACTTTCATATTAGTTTATTGTCTATGTTGTTCCTCACGTGACAATTGGATCTATTTCGTACGGAAACAGTTAAGATTAACATTTTTAATTAATTTTACATTCTATGAATACATATCTACTACAAAATCTGCTTAGACTGTGATGAAAAAAGAACGTACACGTTAAATTTAACATTTTGCATATGGATATGCATATAATTGCAAAATTATTTATTTGTTTATTTACGGAAGTCCATTTACAATAATATAATGCAGATTCGACTTATGGCTAGTTAATCTAAAACTAAACCAAAAGTAAATTACATAAAATAAATAAAAAAAATGCAACACAGTTTACATAAAATATGTTCGTAACTTAACTGTTATTAATATGGTGAAGTGATGCAATGAATTCATGAAGAGTTTTATATGATGGGACGATTTACCACATTATAGTGAAAATTGACTTATGATAATAGAGTCGGACATTTGACTTCATTTGAAATTAACTTATAAAATATAACAAATCGGCATAAATTCTGCGATATCACAGCCTTTCGATATGTGCGCATGAATATAAATATTATCAACAATAAAGTTTAACCCTATAACAAAACCCAGTTTAAATGCCATTATTTTTAAGATTTTTTTCTGTAGCTTAACTATGTTTATTCACGTGAAATTATTTTCCTCGCTCTTCTCTTTCTATTCTTTCATCTTTATTTCTTTGTTTTACACATATGTATGTAAATGTATTCCAAGTAAAATCAGTCCTTTATCACCGAATAGGAGAAGCCCCGCTGATCCCGCATTGTCCACGTTTCTGCAATCATTTTCAATTCTATTTATGGAACTGAAAAGCACCGTCCCGCGGATTTTCTGAACGACTGAAGTTTCGTTTTGTTGTTATTGTCCTTCCCTGATACGCGAACTGACTCTCCTAAAAAAATATTCTTTTCACGATTTTATTATTTATTAACAAAGCGGGTAATGTCCGAAAATCCCGCGAAACAGATGCAATTTAATATCGCGCCTGATCCCTCGGGGCTTCATGTGAATTAGAGGGTGTTTATTAATAGAGGGGGGTTATGGAACGAAATTATGACGCGATCGATTCCGTTCGCGTTGTTTTAAAAGCGAAAATTGTCTCCTCGCGCTGTTTTCATTAATCCGCCTTTATTAGGGAAAGTGTGCGGGGATTAATTTGAGTTTTATGCAAATTTCACGGCGAAAATGTTGATAGCAACGGTGAAAATGCTGGGAATTTGCGATGTTTTCCACCGTAACCGTTTTATTCGTTCCACTAATATGTTTATGGTGTGTGTGTGAAAGGGAGAGAAAAAAAAGGGAGGGAATTTTGTGTGAACCCACTCAACAAAATGACATTAAAAACGTTGCATCAATGTTAACATTAAAAATGATTAAAACAATTGGCACACATCAAATAAATAAATGAAATAAAAATATGGGTTAAATAAATGAGTAAAATAACATACATTATATTACTAAATAAAATAAAAAATAAAATTGCATCAATATTAAAACATTTAATGTTGTTTTATTATTGATCTTAGTAATCTTACTTTTTGTATTCTCGCGTAATTTTCACTTTGTATAAATTTTAACACTTTGAAAATTCAAATTAAAATTTTATTCAACTCAAATAGATTTACATATAATCATATTTTTTTAAATCACATTTTTTGTTTTGGCTTCTTATTTGCTAAATTGTTGCGTCAAATGGTCAACATTTTAAATACAAGTACTTGTTTCATGCTTTCCATTTTGTTTATTAAATCTATTAAAATTTATATATAAATTGAAAAACTATTTTAACTAAAATTAATTTTACAATATAAATCTCTTAAAAATATAAATATATATTAATATTATTATCAGTTTATTATTATGTGTTTGAGAAACCATTAAAAACTTTTGTTAACAAAATTCCTCCAATAAAAGATTTAATGCTTTCAAAATTCTAAAGCACTCCACTTGATTTATATCATTTCCCTCATCCGTATTTATTATATAAAACTTATATTGTACGATCCCATCTATTTCAGGGGAAACAATATAAATTTTCGGTGAAATATGAAAACTGCTGTGTTGTGCAGTTATACCGTCCCTTTGTGCTCAGGATGCTTCCACTCGTTTTCCTTTTTGTCGGAAATTTGATTTCAGCTATTTTCCCGTTATCCCTTTGTGTGTAGCCGTGCACGTACACACACACGTGTGTGTGTGTGTTCAGGTACGGCGAATCGAGTTTCATCCGGTGCACATAGAGCGCAAGTAAACTGCATTTATCGACTGCCGGAGTTTCGAAACGATCCTCCCACCAATCACGAAAAAAAAAAGGGTCGAAACGGAACTAGATCGTGTGTCTGGTTCATTTTCCTGACCCACAAAATTCCCTCTCTCTCTCTCCTAATCTTGTTTTGTTTCTACACGATTATTTTCTTTTTTAATTCGTATGTTAAGCGGAAAGGGATTGTGATTTAGGAATCTGCAAGATATTTATTTTTTATATTAAAGAAATTGTGTATACAATTTTAATTTGAGATTTTAATAATAAATATGAATACATTTTCTTTGATTTGTTACATTAGGCACATGTTTCACCAAGTGCCTAATGAGAATCTAAACAAAGCAAATTTTCTTTGTTTAGTTTCTCATTATTCACATTTATTATTAAAATCTTAAATTAAAATTGTGTAGTGTAGTAAACTATAAGGTAATATTTTTACGAAGTACAAATAAATCATATAATCTTACAATAAGTATTACTAAGTTTTAAATTTTAAGTGAGCATAATTTCGATTAGTTCCAAAGTACTTATCAACAGATGCCGCTGTTAAACTCTGGAAAGTCGAAAAAACGGGGCCAACAGGAAATTTATCGCCAAATCCCAGCACAGCCGGCAAATAATGCCCAATAATAATAATAGTTAAACTAATCGCAATAACAAACTCGAAGTTGGGCCATAAATCCGGCAGTGAGTAACCCTTAGCGCGGGGCGATAATGACAATAGCGGATCGTTATTGGCGGATTTATCATGGTGGAAATAATGTTAATTTCTCGGCGCGCTGATGATAATTTTAATGAACCGACCTCAAGCCGTTACGACGTGTTCGAAATTATTCAAACACGCACGGCGATTCATTTGTATTCTTACGAGGGGCGTCTTGTAATGTAATGCAATAAATTCGCCGAGCGAGTGAGTGAGTGAGTGAAAGTTAGATTGTTTGATTAGCCATTGATTTTGTTGTTTTCGATTCAGTCCTGTTCGCGATTCCATTTTGTACGTCTTAAATATTTTCAATGATTTTTTTTTCTATTTGTATATTTATTTAGATAATATGTAAATTATTATCAATAAATAATTAAAAATTATTATTAAAAAAGCACTTAATAACTTTTTTACCACTTAACTATTATTTCACTCTAACTAGTTTCAATTACATTACTTAGTTTGACAATAATTTGTCTATAACTTATTTTGATTACACGGTAATCATTTTCAAACTAAGTAATTACCGTTTAATCAAAACTGGTTTACGTCTGATTACACGGTAATCATTCTTAAACTGAGTGAATATCATGTAATCAAAACTAGACTGTGATTAATTAGAAGATAATCATTCTCAAATTTAGTGATTAACGTGTAATCAAAACTGATCTGTGAGTGATTACACTTTAATTATTCATAAACTGGATGATTAACGTGTGAATAAAACTAATCTGTGACTGATTACGCGCTTATCATTCTCGAACTCAGTGATTATTGTGTAATTAAAACTAGTCAAAATGAGAAAATATCGTTAAGTGTTATAAAGATTTTTTTAAGTGTCTTCTTTGTTCTAAAATTATGTATTTACCGCGAAGTGACCGCCTCAAAGATTCAAGAATAAACATATTTTACTCAGTTTAAGAATGATTATCATGTAATCAGGCACAGACCAGTTTTGATTACACGTTAATCACTCAGTTTAACAATGATTACTGTGTAAATCATTGTTATTGATTGATTACACGGTACTCATTCTTAAACTGAGTGATTAACGTGTAATCAAAATTTATCTGTGAGTAATTACATGATAATCATTCTTATACTGAGTGATTATGATGTAATCAAAACTAGACTGTTATTGATTATACGATAATCATTCTCAAACTGAGTGATTACTGTGTAATGAAAACTATTCACAATGCCTCAGCGATTCAAGAATAAAAATATTGCTATTATTAAATTCTAAGTGATTTCCATGTAATCGAAGCTATGCTCAATAAAATAAATCATTAAGTGGTATAAAAAATTATTAAGTGTCTTATTTATGCTAAAATTTAAAAAAAAAATACCATGGAGTGAACGCTTTAAAGATTTTATTAAAATCGAAAGCTTCAGGAAATAATTAAAACAATTAACTGCAACCAACTCTGTTCTATTATCATTCATAAAATAATTAAATCCTTGTGTTTAACTCATCGAACATATTAGTTTAATTTTTCACTTATCGGACGTTCGCGAGTAATTAATCGGCAGGGGTGGAAGGTCGCATCGGGAATTTACGAGGTGAGTTTGCCGAACTCGGATCGGCCCCGATCCGACGATCCCGGATGATTTAATTTCATTAAGGAGAAACAAGACGGATGTTTTCTGTTTAGTTAAGTGAAATCGACCCCGGATTACGCCGAATTTATCTTCACAACATCACTGGACAGATAAAGGACAAAATAAATAAAGCGCAAAGGGGGAAATGAATTAAAACGCCTACGTTTTTACAAATAGTCGGAGGTTTGAACGTCTTGTATTTCCGTTGGCGTTTGCTTTGGGTATTAGATATATTCAGAATTAATTAAATTTAAATCAAACAAAAAAATCGTCACCTGAGATCACAACGAGAACGGTACGTTTAATTAATTCAATTTAACAACTTTCAAAATACATTTAAAATTAACGTCACTTTTAACATATTTCGATGATCTCAATTTAATATGATTTTTTTTTATTTATACACCGATTTTAAAAGTTAATTAAGTATGGTTATTTCATAGATTTTTAATTCTGGAAATAAATAAATTGTATGTTTAATTAATTTCTCACTTAACCCGTGGTGAAACATTTTTTAATTAATTCAGGATAATAATAAGTGAAACAAACCAAGTTTTTTAATTTCAATTAAATCATCCTGAATTAATAAATAAATTCTTTTAGTTTTTCTCTAAAATTAATTACGAACTAGTAATTTCTATAAAATTGTTTTTACAAGTTCTTTCTGTAAAATATTCTCGAATCAAAAATTATTGTATTATACAATATGTTATTTCTATGCAATAGAAAGTGTCCATTATGTAATTTAATGTCTGGTAGGGTACATGACTGAAAAGTAGTTCTATTAATGTGCATTTGTTTTAAAGTACTTATGTGACTTAGCTAAAAGAAATAATTTATTAATTCTATTTATTTCATTTATTTACAATACATATGTTATAATTTTATAAAATATCTATCAACCAGAGGTCTATCCGCCAATTCTTTTAATTTGATTTATTTTAAACAACTGTGGCTTTTTCTATTATAATTAAATTTATTTTTTATATAAGTAAAACAATTTAAATACTTTTTCACATTTAGGCAAAAGGCGGCGCTTGCATCGTCTCTAATTTATTAATTTAAACACTTTCAAATTTATATTGTATAAAGCTACAATTGTTTTGTAACACTGTGACTTCTTCAGGCGAAAAAAATATTTTGGGTCGGGTATATATACAATATTTTATGAGGGGGTGGGTTTTTATTTTCTTTCATTTTTCTTTTATTATCTGAACTGATATTAAAATAAGAAATGTTGTTTTTTTTAATATTGATTAAAAAATGTGAAGCATGTTTTAGATATCGTGAAGCTTATTTGATCGATAGAGAAATACAATTAAAATAACGGTGTAAGAAACAGATAAACAGAATTATATTTGAATTCACGAAAAATAATGCGCGCTTTTATATTCTTTCATTTTTCTTTTATATCCTGGACTGATATTGAGATAAGGTTTTGCGAAATGTTGAATTTACCGCGGATGATGGTAAATTTGCGGGGACTTAACGACCCTTTGTCGTTTAACTATAACGCAGTATATTCCACACGGGAACGACTTTCCCTCTTCCCCAACCCTCTCCGAGGTAATAAATACCATTCTCCGCGTTTGCACAAAATTACATTTCCTCTTTCTTATATACACATTTTTTTCCGCTGCTCGCTTTAGATTTCCACGTTGAAATAATTTAACCAATAAAGGGATGGAATGTTATATGAAATATTTAAGATGCTTCCACTTTTATTTCCTGATTTTTTTTATATACATTAAAACCCTAATATTATTTTAAATGTATTAGTTTGTAAATTATTCCAAGGGTAAATAAAATATCATATAAAGTTCACAAATATTCCAAGGAATTAAACAAAGTTTACTCTCTAAACTTTGTTTAATTATTGAGGGCACTTAATTGATATTCTTTACCTGAAAAAAGCTGCAGCAAAAAAAAACAATTATAATTGATAATCGGAAAAAGAAAAACAGTAAATAGTTGAAAATCTAAAACAGTTTTTATATTAGGAAAACATTTCTTAAGCATAATAATAAATAAATATGCAAATTCAAATTTATTCAATTCTAAATAAATTTATATATAATCAAAATTTTAAATTACATTCACTGTTATATTTTGTTAAATTGATATGTCACATTTTCAGTACAAATACTTGTTTCATGCATTCTATTTAGTTTTCTAAAACATATATATGAATTAAATATATATATTAAATTATTTAAATAATTCAGTAAATATTTAATTTGTTCTTATATAATTCGTATCTAAACAAATGTTAAGTTAAAGTAACAAATAATGAACTTTAGCGCCTTGATGTAATAAGTGAAATTGGGGAAAATCCTCCGAACAAAACAAAATCTTAAAAAAAAACACAAGGATTAGATACGAATTTAAAAGCAATTATTTCGGCACTAATTGGAGACAATCCACATTCAATCTCTATTTCCAAACAAACCGCTTTTATTTACCCAAGAGAGAAAACACGAGAAAACCACCCTTTATTCCCTCCCTCATTTCGTAACTTTCAACCATCTGTTTCATTCGCCCCCCGAATCCATCCCGCGTGCAGATTTTATTTTATCAGCCTCCGGCGTAAACTCATTCCTTTTTTTTTCTGACAGCGTCCGCCGTCCAGTATCACGCAATTTTACATCTGCCCTTTGGGGCTACTGAAAAAAAAATATAACACTTAACGCGCACGATTCATTTCCTGACCCCTTAAATGATCCGGAAGAGACGAAGGTCGGAAATAAGGTCGGGGAATTATTACAAAAGAAACACCAGCGCGGAAATTATGCATGCGTTCGCGCGTGTGTGTGTATTTAAAGGCTTAACGCGTCGTTTTAATTTACAGGGACGAGAAGATGAATTCGAGCCGGGGATGGAGAAATGAGGGAAGCAATCGCCGTTATAAGCTCGAAGTGCAAGGGGTGAAACAAGAGAGGGAATACTTAATTAAAAATAAAGTTTAATTCTAAATTTCTATTGTTTATCCTTATTAAAACAGAACTCTAAATAAATATAAAAAATGGAATACGAAAGCACTTAAAAATCGAAATAAATAAATGAGGAAAGAAATTTACAGGAATTGTTACGACAAATAAAAATTAAATGTAGTGTTTAATTCTAAAGTTCTGTTTTCGTCCTCAATAAAACAAAACTCTAAATAAATAAAAGAAATTAAAACGAATGCACATAATAAGGAAAATAAATAAGTGAAGAAATAAATTCACAGAAATAGTTACGACAAAAAAAAATAAATTCTTATCCTTATAGAAACAGAAGTCTAAATAATAATATAAAAAAATAGGAACAGAAATCATTTAACAATGAAGTAAACAAGTGAAAAAATAAATTCACAGGAATAGTTACGAAAAAAATCTAATATTTAATACTAAATATCCGGATTACGACAAAAAAATAAATTGAATGTAATGTTTAATTCTAAATTTATTTTTTCATCCTTAATTAAACAAAACTCTAAATAAATTTAAAAAAGATGAAAACGAAAGCACATAACAAGGAAAATAAATGAGGAAAGAAATAGTTACGACAAAAAAAAAAAATGTAATGTTTAATTCTAAACGTCCGTTCTTATCCTTATAGAAACAGAAGTCTAAGTACATTAAAAAAATATATAAAAAATATTTTATAAAATATAAAATATTAAATAAAAAAAATAGAAAACGAAAACATTAAACAATGAAAATAAAGAAATGAAGAACGAAATTCATAAATCGTGTTTTAATAGTAATTAATTTTATTGATATTAATCAACTTAGTAATGAAATATTTTAAATAAACGGATGCCAAAAATGTTGTGATTCATTGTGATACGATTGATGAAAGAAAGGCGAAAATAAGTCGAGTATTTTAAGGAAAGGAAAGCTTTAAATGAAATATTTGTGATACAATATTCGAAAGACCAAAACAGAAGGCTAAATAGAGAGGAATATATTTATTATTCGGAAGGATGTAAAAGGATTGATTGGCTGTAAAAGACAACGTTAAATGATTGAATTTTATATTAATAACAAAATATTTAATACATAGAAACTTAAAGCTTTAATAAAATTGCGTTGCCGTTAAGTAATATTATAATAAATTTATTTATTTTTATAATATAAATAATTATATAATATAACATTATTAAGCTGGTTAAAGAAACAAAATATTTCATTATTTTATATTAACATAAAATATTTAATGCATAAAAATTTAACGTTTTAATAAAATTGCGTTTATATGTGGAATGAATTTAATTTATTTTAAAATACAACAATAAAAGGCTGGTTGAAAAAAAAAAAACATTTTCATTATTTGAATGTTATATTAATACAAGATATTTAATACATAAAAATTTAACACTTTAATAAAATTGTTTTGCGGTCAAATTATATGAGAATAAATCTAATTTATTTTAAAATATAACAGTAATAAGCTGGTTGAAAAAAATATATTATTTGAATTTTATATTAAAAGAAAATATTTAATCAATAAAAAAATTAACGTTTAAATAAAATTCCTTTGCCCTTAATTTATATGTGGAATAAATTTAATTTATTTTAAAATATAACAGTAATATAAATAAGCAAGTTACAAAAACAATTAATAATTCAACGTACGTAAATAAATTATATATATTTTTAATTATTTACTCAAGTCTATACAGTATTAGTCTTAAGGCTAGTTACCCTAAAATAATGTAAAAACTACACTATGTAAAAAACAAGAAAAGAATTTCCGGCCGTGCAAGCATACACATTTAAAGCAAGCAATTTCTAAAAAAAAAGAAGCAGTAACTTCAAGTTAAAATTATTATTAATATTTTGTAAGTTTTACTTAAATAAAAATATGGAAAACGTGCTTGTTATTATAAATAAATAAAATAATACAATAAGTTATTATAAATAAGTAATGTTAATAAAAATAAATGTGATAGACAAAGTAACTTTTTTCTGTGTATAATAAGAAATATATGTATACGTTTGAAATAAAAATTAGGTTAAAAAATAACGGTTAAAATATATGCAATTTTAAATAAAATGTGTTTCTAATTACAATATAAATATTGTAATATTTTTGTTTTATATAAAAAAAAGAATCTGCAAGGAAAGAATCAAATAATTATTAATACAACAATTATTTTTAATATAAATATTTTTTAAACTAAATAAAAATTTGAAATTAAAAACAGTAAAAAATTATTGTATTTTCTTAAAAACAAAATATATTTAAAGCTTTAAATTTTATTGAAATATAAAAAAGTAAACTTGTTGATTGTGAAGGCATTTGAAAATCCATGATAACTTTAAGCGAAACTACTAAGTTTTTGATTTTCACTTTAATTAATAAAAAAAAGTAAATGAATTGAGAAGACGACGGAACCAGTTATAAGTAAAATTAAAAGTCGCGTTTATAAAAATTATTTAATTGAATTAAATATCTCATTTAAATACAAAAATATTTGGGTTACTTGCGATAAAAGAACAATAAAAAAATGCAGTGGTGATAAATATTGAAATGAGAATAAAACATGGATTTTAATGTGTGAAATACGGAATGACGTTATTGGATCTTGGAAATTAATTGCAACGTGAGATATGGTCGATCTATTCGAAAATGACACTGAATCACAGCAAAACGTGGCCGGTGAGCACCCTGGCGGTGGTGCAGCTGAGGGTGGACCCCAACGGGCGGACGTATAGCACGCAAATGGACGTCGAAATACCGCAGGCGAATATTTTGGGCTCGGATAATGATAAAGTAAGTTTTTAAATTATTATTAAAAAGATACCATCAATTAATGAAACGAAAATTGAAGACGGTATAAACACAACACGTAATAACAATTTATTTCATTATGATTAGTTTTGACTACATTTTAATTTTTGAGTTGTGATTACACCGTAATCGCACAATTTAAAAATGATTACGGTGTAATTAATCGCAGACTTGTTTTGATTACATGGCAATCGCCTCAGATAATGATAAGGTAGGTTTTAAAATGATTTTTATAAAGCTCCCTTCAATTAAGGAAACAAAAACTGAAGACAGTATTAAGAAAACTGAGTAAATACTATGTAGTCAAAACTAGTATTCGATTAATTACACTGTAATCATTTTAAAACTGTGCGATTACTGTTATGATTAATTGTTTTCACAACTATTTAGTCACAAAAATATATACAAAGAAATTGTAGGGTGTTTTTATTAATAATCTTACTCAATGTATAACAAAGTAAATGTTTCAATTAGCAGTAATTTTAGGATTATTTGTAGTTTAATGCAAATTAAAACACTTGGTTTTTATTTATGTTTCACAGATTGTGATAGTTCTATTATTCTATTTCTATTTTGTATGTGTCACAATCCGTGAAACATAAAAAACGAAGTGTTTTAATTTTCTATCATTATTAATTAAAATGTTTCACCACGGTTTAAACGAGATATTTGTTCAGTTTAAAATGTATTTTCGTATTACTATTTCTTTTCATTCTCGTTATTTTTAAGGTGCGTGAAAGTGAAAGAGTCGATGCAAGGAAAGATGAGCAAGTGGAGAAAAACGGTGGAGTGGTTCTGCCTCTGTCGCAACGGCACGTCGAAATGTTCACAAAAAACCAGCAACAAAGACACCCTCTTAAGAAAACCGTGAGGACGGATACGGTTTCGACTATACTCGAACAGGATTTTGACCTAGATTCAGAAGCCACAGGTAATAATAATTCCAAGAATAAAATAATGAGGCAAATATATATTTTATATAAATTAAATATAAATTACTAAAATCACTACGCATATACAGGGTAGTGCATTTTAGTGGGGCCACATATGGGAAACTTTTTTAATTTTAAAAGATATCGAAAAACCGTTTTTGCGACCCTAATTTATTTTTTTATAGTTACAGTTTATATCTCTATAAAATCTGTCAAAAGTAATTAAATTATTCTTTAATTTTGGAAATAATTTTCTGCATGGTTGCCTTCGTTCTGGGTATAAGTTAATGCATTTCTGATGCATCATTACACAATATATAACACTTTAACAAATCGAATTTTTCACCATTTGTATAAGCCACACTTAAAAATATAACACACAGTAGCGAAATATTACAGTATTAAACATTTTATAATTTAATTCTCCCTATTTGTGCTTATTTAAATAATTATTTACATTATAAACTCCCAGATTTTTGATACTATTACGAAATAAATGAATAAAACTTAAACAAGATGTAATAATGCTTAGAAGTATGCGTTTTCCATTTGAGTGCAATTTTCTTTCATTAACATTCGTCTTAGCAAATAAATGAAATCAAAATCGGGGAGATTAAAAACTAATTCCGCAATTTCCCCAGCAGGTCGTTCTTTGCTCTGCTGATTGTGCGACTTAATTTTAAAATAGAACGAGGAATGAAAGAACGTGCGGTTTCAATATGAAAAGGGGGCACGCGTTTCCGTGCTCCTTTCGGGTTGTTTGCGAGCGGGATTTTTCTTCTCGAGACGAAAATTGCGTTTCCGTCCCCGCGTTTTGTAAATAAGCCCGGTGAAATTTACGAATTCCGATCGTAATTGAGTTTCCCACGCGAAATAAATAAAAAAAATGAAATAAAATGTATGTATAAGAAGAATGAAATTGGCGTTTTCCTTGCTTATTCGATACGGTTTCATCCGTTGCTGTCGCGAATAAATATTTTATTTTTAGGGATGAATGAAATAAATGTTTTATGTACTTGTAAAAAAAATCTATAAGAACACAATGACAAAGGTCTTTAAAGATACATTTTTCATTTATTATTAATAATATGTTTAATTTTGCGTCATTCGTAGAGCTGTGGAGGAATTTTATCTTAATTAATTTCAGGAAATTTATGTTTATCATTCAAATTTTCGTATTTTGATTTAATTTGAAAAAAAAAAAAAATAGTTATATACGTTACAATTATAAATGTGATGGACTTGAAGTTTTTCAATATAGATAAATATAGACGGTTATATTCACTTTACTTCACAGTTTTATTAGACACTAAATGTACATTTCGGATACTAAATATTCACTATCAATATACGTTAGTTGTATGAGAAAATGCCAAATGCAAAATTTATTTATTATACAAAAATTATAAAAAAATATTTACTATAAAAAAATATTATTTATTTATACAAATTTGTTGTGCTTTCTTTAAAAAAATAGAGATCTTTTTTTAAGAAATGACAACAAATTTGTATAAATAAATAATATAATAATTTTTGATTACACCATAATCGCACACTAATTTTGCTTATAATAAAAAGACCTTCTCGTAACTAATAGATCGCAATTATTTATACTATATTTTTTTTATTTTTATTTTATTTAGCCGTCTCTAAATCAATTCCCGATGAAGATCTGGCGAATCTAAAGAAAAGGGATTTTCACGTGTTGGCCCTAGCGAGAATCGACGAAAGCGCCAACGATGAGCCGGAGTTCCGGAGCCGGAGACCCAGCGTTAAAATTGAAAACTGGGACTTGATTTACACGGAAAGGGACGCAAAAAAGGGGCTGTGTCCCGTTTGTAGCGGGAGGACTGTCAACGGCGGGGAATACCCCAACAGGAAAAGCCCGAACGATTACAACGATAGGTTGCTCTCGGACTACGATCTCCCGCTGGATGCCAGAAAAGTAAGTAGAATTGTTAAGAATTTATTTTATAATAAATATTTCTTATTCACAAAAAATATTTTGAGTAAGAAATTCTCTTATAGATATTCAAGCATAAATTTATAATATATATATTTTGGTGAATGCGCCGGGTTATACTTGACGCATTAAAGGGTGATGCCTACCTGGGCTACAGGGTGATGTCTATCTTATTATTATTATTCTTGGCTATTTTAAAGAGTGATTTTCCAAAAGTAATGAAAATTTGCTAAAGCAATGAAACTAATTTTTACCTTAATGACTTCGTTAATCATTATAATTGCCGATTATAGGAATTAGATAATCCACAAGTGATTATAAAAAATCGGACACATCCAAAATGTTTCAAAGCGACATCTTGCGTATCTTGTTTAATACAATTTCATTAAAAAAAATCATATTAGCAGGTCATGCATGATCGTTTGCTTATTAGTATTATCACCTGAAGAAGCAAGCAAGTCTTGCGAAACAATTGTAGTATTAAAAATAAACACAATTTTAAAAGTCAAATAATTTTCGTTAAAAATAATTTACACCAAAGTAAATACACATTTTCAACAACTCATTCCACGTTTATCGATCAATCAAAATAAAAATATTACTTTTTTTAAAATAATTTAATTTCAAAAATGATTAATTATTATTCGTATATTTATCACCTTATTAAAATGTATGCTTTCATTATTATTAATTGAATTTTCCAGGTGACGACGTTAAGGAGACATTATTACCCCGAGGGCGGCTGGGGTTGGGTGATAATCGCGTGTGCGACGCTAGTGCACATTTTAAACGTCGGCGTTCAGCTGTCCTGTTCCCAATTGGTGCTTCCCGGAGCAGAGAAGTTCAAAACTCTTCCGGTGCACATTGCAGGTGAGTTCAGAAAGTTTTCAATTACAAAAACAAAGTGATGGTTAACCAAAAAAAAAACAGAAATTAATTATTCTGTTGGTCACAATTTTTCAAATTAAATTAAATAATAAGAATTTGAAATTTATTTTGTTTAATTTATTTAACTAACTGTGACCAAGAGATTAAATTATTTTTTCTATTAATATTAATAGCCAGAGAGGCTTTATTTAAAAAGATTTTTTTCCGAAAACAATTAATTGATATTGCGCACAGCAATCCGCGTCCGTCAATTGTCCTTTTAATTGATATAATTAACAACTTTATAATTATGTAGGGTAGAGCTGTACTGACGAGGAATTAAATCACGAAACACGCGTCTGCCCTTATATTATGTTATTTTTTTACTTTTGATTTTTGCATTAAGAATTTTCTATTCAAAAATTGTTGCATCATACAATATGTTATTATTATTCAACAGCAAATGTTCATTATACAACATTTGTTTTAAAGTACTTTATGTAACATAAGTCAAATAGCTAAAGAGGGAATAATTTATAAATTATGTCCAATACCTTTTTATTTAGTAAATTATTGAACCTGTAGTTCCCAATTGATTTTAGTTTGATAATGAAAACTATAAATTATAAAATATAAAGTTCTATATGAATAAATTATTAAAAATCAACCAATAAAACACAGATTAGATTGAATAACTTTAAATTCTCGACTAGTTTCGCGTTATTAGCCCATTTTCAAGAGAATTTAAAATTTGTTTTATTAAATTTTCTCCTGAACATGGGCTAATAACCCGAAACTAGTCGATAATTTAAAGTTATTCAATCTAATCTGTGTTTTATTGGTTGATTTTTAATAATTTATTCATATTTAATTCATACAATATGAACTACCAATGTCTAAATATTAAAATATAAAGTTCTGTAATGAAAAAAAATTAAAAAATAATTTATTAAATTATATTCATAAAAAAATATATTAAGAATATTTCTACAAACGAAACTATAGTCACTAAATGTAATTTCCACAAACGAAAATTACAAAAAAATCGCCGTTGCGATTCGACGTAAACAAAAATGTAAAAAATCGAAAAGGCAAAGCGTCGGAATTATCGAGCCGTAATCCCAGCCGAGCCCGACCTTTGAGGGCGAATAAACCCCCGCCTGGGGGAGGGAGGCTATTTTGGGTCGGCAATTTGAGGACTTAATTTAAGTTTTAAACTCTTTGACGCCGCTCCCGGAATTAACCGAAACACATCGCCCACCCTAAATAAACAGCCGCGTATGGGAAAATTACTGAGTTACGAAATTATCGCGCGTTATTAACAAAACGCGAGGGATTTCCCAGGACAGTTAAATTTAACGTTCACTATATTATATTAATAATTGAAATTAGATGATTTTTATATATATTTTTTTCTTTTAACAAAGAAAAGCAATTTCTTTGTATGTTCAAAATAAATTACGTTAATTTAATAAAATATTTAACAACCATTCATCCAGCGTATGGAAAACTTGTGATTGCTATTTCGGTTTTTCGTACCTCATCAAACTAGTATGTTTCAAGGGCAATGCCTGATAAAGGCGGTTGAACGGATCTTGTGTTGTGATTAAATAACGCGACCGAGAATCGCTATTTCGTCCAGTAAATAGCGATTCTCGGTCGTCTACCTTGTAGACCTAAATCTTTGACGATGCCACATAAAATTAGGCAATAGATGGCGCTTGTGTTATTTCCCCAAAAATACCTATAATTTTACTCCATATCAAAATTTGAATGTTCAAATTAAATTACGATTTTTAGTAATTTATTTAATTTAATAAAATATTTGTTTCATTAACTTATTGTTGTATCATTTTCAGTTCTTAAATTATACTCTTAGCGATTATACTTTTTTTTATTCGGATAGAAAAATGTTTCAATTAAAATTTCTAGATCTTGAAAATCTAAATACTTTTTATTGTAGGACCTTTAGTTTTCATGTTATAAGCAGACGAACCTGCCTAATAAATTCCCTTCAATAAATCTTACGCGAACGATTAAAAAATGTAATGTAAGAAAGTAAAATTAGTGTGGAGAAATTTTGTAAATATAAGAAATAGCAAAATAAATTGTAACATTCTTCTACTTGGTTTCAATTAAAAAAAAAACACATTTTTTTACATTTAATATTTTTTAATTTCCTATTAAATGTTCATTAAAAAAACATTTCTCCGGGGAAAGTATTATAATGGACACATCACCTTTTTTTCTTTATTTCCACACATAACATTGCATAAACATTAAAACGGCGTTAGATGTTACTATAACATTTATCCAACTTTTTTTTAATCCATTTATCTCTGTGGAAAATATAATATATCAATATTATTTATCGTTAAAGAATTTCGTAAATCTTCCTTTTCATATTGTTTTATTACTTTTGTATAAGTGTCTCTTAAATTAAGTTTATATATCATTATACTTAAAGAATTTGGCAAATATTTGTATTCCTCTTTCTCGCATGTTTTTTATTGCTCCTATCGACGCCGGCTAGAATGGCGCAGTTGAAAGCCTCTTTTACATTGTAAAGCTCTTTGGAGGAAGTTTCGAAAAATCCGGAGGCGTTGATCGTGTTCTTCATTTTGGCACCTTCATCGGGGGTGCAGCAGTTTTTACCTGGATTTGCACGTCTTAAATCGGCTTTCGTACCTACATAAAAAGGAAGGTTTGATTAATAGAAAACTTAATAGAATAATAACATAAAGGATATTGGAGATACAACATAAGAGATTATTTTGATCTGAAAGGGAGTTTCAAATTTTGCCAACAGATAGAGTCGTGGTCGCAAAAAGAATCCAAATTTTGCCACAAGATGGAGATACAACATTAAAGATTATTTTAGTCCGAGAGAGGGTTTCAAATTTTGCCACCAGATAGAGAGGTGGTCGCAAGAGGATACCAAATTTTGCCACCAGATGGAGATACAATATTAGAGATTATTTTAGTTCGAGAGAGAGTTTCAAATTTTGCCACCAGATATAGAGGTGGTCGCCAAAGAATTCCAAATTTTTCCACCTGATGGATAGTGTTTGTCCTAAAAAGGTTCAAAATTTTATCACCGGATTTAGGGGTGGCCTATACTGTAATAATAACATATATGTTTGTATTAGCTCCTAAATCACATGGAAACAAAGACTTTGGTTCAAAAGAGAACCTACACTTACTTTTTTTATCGATTGTGAAGGCATTTATCTTTGAAAATCTATGATAACTTTAACTATTAAGTTTTTAAATGTCAACATAATTTATTATTCGCAACAATATATTGTACTCTCTGTGTAAATAATATTATAATTCTTCGCATGAAGAAGGTTGACAGAATTTAATAATGTTCTCAAGACATCAATAAAAAATATTAAAGAACAAACATTTTAGTGACATTTTCAGTAATTTATCATTGTTTAATTTTAATTTAAATAACTGCAAACAATTTTGTTATTTAATCTACGTTTTTATTTTTATACTAATTCGTTTATAATAATGTTCTCAAAACATCAATAAAAACATTGGAAAAATCTCTATGGGAAATCTTTTAAAAAATGGATCCATTTTTAAGTTTTTTTTTTTTTTTCGATAGTGACTTTTTCAATGTTTTTATTCATGTCTAGGGAACATTATTGAATTTTGTCTTAAACAAACGATTTTTTTTACAACAAACGAATTGGTATAAAAATTAAACACTCTTTACAGTGAAATTAAAAAACAGACGGAAAGACACATCTTAATTTAAAAAAGATTTCGTGGCACCACCCTGTACATCTGACATATAAAAATAAAATAGTGAAGGAAGGAATAAATAAGTGTTTTAATTTAAATTTGGTATTTAAAATTAAATAAACACCTCATCACTCACCGACTAAAACAATCTTCGCTTTAGGCACGTAATGCTTGATTTCCTTGTTCCAGTGTGTGACATTCTTGTAAGAACTCCTATTGTCGATAGCGTAACACAAAATAAACACATCCGTCTACAAACAAATACAGTTAAGAGGAAATCGCGCTGAGCTTGATTTAATAAAGACAGACCTCTTTATAGGCGAATGCCCTTAACTTGTCATAATCCTCCTGCCCCGCAGTGTCCTGCAGGATGATCTTGTATTCCTGACCGTCGATCGGTAATGTCATTGAATACGAATCGAATCTGGAAAAAACATTCACAACCAATTTTATCTTATCTCGAAAATTTTAGTAAAATATGTTTCCTCTATTTTCATGTACCTCTTAATTTATTATTAAACTATACTTACACTGTTGGTATGTAGACCGGGTTGTACTCGCCGTCTTTGTAGACGATGAGGAGACATGTTTTTCCGGTGAAACCGTCGCCGACGACGGTGATTCGTATTATTCGTTCCCTTTTCGTTTCGTTCATTTCGCGCAAACCATTATTTTCCGTCTGGTTGGGGCGCTCTCAGGAGCTGCGTTATCTCCGTCACCGCGAAAAGAGATAAGATACCGTTTCTCTATCTTAATTTAATAAAGATAAACCCTTTTTGAAAATTAATCCGCGATAATGATAAAATTGCGTGTTCGGGTTTTCATACA
Organism: Philonthus spinipes; assembly: GCA_963082785.1. NCBI lineage: Eukaryota > Metazoa > Arthropoda > Insecta > Coleoptera > Staphylinidae > Philonthus > Philonthus spinipes. The sequence goes on along the minus strand of OY720307.1, from coordinate 26,176,771 downwards.
AGCCATTATTGATTTCGTGGGAATTCGATGCTTAAAGTAAATAATATCCGATGTTGCTCAGTTTGCAATTGAAATAAAATTTAGCTTTTAAAATGTTAATAGAAAAAAGGATTTATTCACATCATCACAATTATTTAATTTTTTTTTTTTTTACTTTATTTTTTTGCATTAAATATTTTCTAAATCTTATTGCTATGCAAGAGCATATGTCCAATATTGAACATTTGTTTTAAGTACTTATGTAACATAAGTTAAATACTTTTTTTACAGTGGTCAATGATCTTTGCAAGACGTAGATGAACTCTAGATAAGTCAATTAAAAAATCAAATTTTCGTTTTCTTGCTCCTGTAATAAAATTGAAAAGAGCATTTTCGAATCCACAATTTGAACCAGTTTAATACAATTGACCACACTTAGTATATACAGGAGGGTAAAAGAAAACACTCTTAGTAGATACATATTGATATAAATATATACATAAAGAATATTACAATAATAATTATAGAACAACATATGATTGATAAAATATACTAAAGAATAAATATAACAATATTAAAAAAAAAAACATTATTAAAAGTATAATGTATAAAAATGGTTTTCACATATTTTTAACAAACTGTATGGAAAATTGATTTCAATTTTATTTAAAAATTCGATTTCATTATTATTGAATTAAAATATAAATTAAAATTTAAACCAATATTGCATACTTTCCTAAAATTATTTTTAATCTGTGAAGATTGTAATTAAATGGAATGAGATTTTTTGCAATTTACACAGTTTAAGTGAGAACTCAATCAAACAAGTTTTTACTATTTATTTTTTCTGAGCCAGCCTGTGTTTAAGCATCTCAATTTCATCACACTGTTTCGTAATCTTTTCATTCTGCGCTGCGAGATGCTCCGTCATGGCATCCAGCTGTGAACGGTAGTTTTCACTTGTTGTGCGTATTTCCTCATTACTCATCTCCAGACTCCCGGCCAGAGCATTCTTATCCGAAATAGCCTCCTCCAACCTTGCTCTCAGAGCATCATTATCCGCCCACAGTGAACTCGCCTCTGACTTAGCCATCTGTTTCGCCTCGATTAAATCCCGCATTTTCTGCTCGTAATATTCAGTGAGCTGTTCGTTTGATTCGGGTTTCGCTCTCAAAACGTCACACTCTGTGTGCCAGCGTTCTGCTTCCTGCCTCCAATAATTCAGCTATAATAAATAAAAAAACTGTTATAACAGTTCTGTAAATTAAATAATGAAAATTTTATATACTTCTACAATACATTTCTCATTATTTATAATTAATAGTTTTAATATTTAAACATTGGTAGTTCATACTGTATAAATTAAATATGAATAGATCATTAAAAACCAATTAAACAAATAAAAACACAGATTAAATTGAAACTAGTTGAGAATTTAAAAATTAATCTATTTAATCTGCATTTTGATTTGTTTTATTGGTTTATTTTTAATAGTCTATTCATATTTAATTTATTACACTATAAATCAAACTTCATATAATGCAAATAACTACATCATATTACAAGTTTTTCATTACTTAAAACAAACTTCATATAGTTCAAATAACTATACCAGATACTCCACAAATCATTTTTTACACTCACTGAATGTTCATCTCCATCTGAACTCTTACACCGCTCACACACCCCATTAATTCTGCTCTGTTCAATCGGAGCAGTTTTGTGTTTTTCAGTTTCTGATTTCTTTAGCCTCTCAATTTCGTCAGCCTGTGCTGACGTCTTCTCGGCGAAATCTGCCCGCAGTTTGGCCAGCTTCTCCTCAAGCCAGTCGATCTTCTCCCGGCAGTTGTTCAACTCCATATCCTTATCAGCCATCTGAAATAATCATAAACAAAACAATAAGGTTAACTTATTAAAATAAATATTAGCATCTATTACATAAAATTACTCATTATATAACTTACTGAACTGGCAAGCTGGGCATTCTCGATTATTTTCTTCTGCAATTCCTCATCGAAAACACTGAAGTTGTTAGAGGGTGCCTCATCTTTTTGATGCTGACCCTTCTTCCCCTTTTTCGTGTCACCCATTTGGAGTTCCTGTTGAAGCACGTAGATCCTCTTCGTAAGTTGCTCGTTGCGGAAAGTCAGGCTTTCCATCTCCTGATCGTGCTTCCGAATCTTCTGCTCCTGCTCCTTGACGATCTCCCGCAGTCCGAGGATCTTCGACTGCTCATCCAACACGGCTTTCTTTAAAACTGTTGCATGGGATCTTATCTAAAATATTAATTATAATAACAATAAGACAATTTGATTCTGCAAGGAAACAACCATACATGTTTCAGATAATCGAAGCTATTCTGTAGGTGAAATATTAAATATAATAGTGCAGATTCTGTAAAAGAAATGTTACATTTAATGTTATGTTAATTCTTTATCATCACAGTCTATGCAGTTTTTGCAATAGAAATATATACATAGAATGTGAAGTTAATTAAAAACGTACATGTTAAATATAACATTTCTCGTACAGAATAGCCCTAAATATATGCCGATGTGTTGTTGTGAGTTACGTGAAGAGATTCGAACGATTAAAAATGAAACACTTTGTATTCCCTTCTTCACTTGCTTATTTTTAACATGTACGTTAAATTCAACACTTCATGTACGGAATAGCCTCGATTTTAAATAATTCCTTCCTAGGTTATACTTCCAAAAAAAATTTATTACTTGAGCCAAATACTCCCATTTTAAATTTACCTTAGAATATTCATTAGCCAGCTTCTGATACTTTACTTGAAGCTCGGAATTTTCCATTTTCTCGACGTTAACAACACAAAAATACACAATAAAACCGTAATTGTTCAGCAAACACTTAATTCGTAAAAGGGGCGCATCTTTTTTCGAGGTTAGGTTCCCGATTTTTGACGTTTTCATGCACAGTTTTAGGATTACAAGGTTGGTACCTCTGTTCCCGTAATAGATGTTGTATTTGTAATGTTTGAATATTAGTAATTTATATTTTTAACGATTGTATAAACGCTTTTTGCAGATAAGATAGGGCGGTGGGAGCGTTGCGCGTAATGAAATCGATATTACGTACGCCGACTGCGCATTACGTCGCTTCGTTTTAAACTGTTTTTTGCGATGCTTATTCAAAGTATATTTAAAAATAATCAAATAATAATGTTAATTGATTCACAATTTATATAATAAGATTGTTACCTGCGGAATATTTTTTTCTTAAAAAGAACTAGATATTTCTGCATAAATGAAATAGATGTATTCGTGTGTACTCACCTTAATGTTTGTCATAGGCAACCTAATTCACTTGCTGAAACGTCAAAGTATAAAAATACATTTTTCTCACCTTTTCCGACTAATTTTTATTACAGAAAAAAATAAATACATTATAAAACAGTTTTAAAAATATTATAGTCAGATAAATTCATAAACACATGCATATTCATTAAATTGGTTCATGACTTTGCTAACAGGTTCATAACTTTACTAATCGGTTTGTAACTTGGCTAACGGTTTGCAACTCTGCTTAATGGTTCACAACTTTGCTAAGTGGTTTGTATCCGAACTATATGGTTTGCATCTCCACTTAGTTGTTCGAAACTAAACTAGATGGTTTCTAACTCAGCTATATGGTTGTAACTGAACTAAATGGTTCTTAGCAATAATTACTGGTTCATAACTTTGCTAGGCGGTTATAATAACGCAAAAAAAAATTCTCTTTGTAATTGATTTGTATACCATGATAAATTATTGATGTTTGCTATATTTTGAGTTGAAATATAGATGTGTAGAATATATTTTTTTATTTTTTTTGTTTTGTTTTCTATTCTTGGGTTTTGAAATTATTAGTACTTTAAATAAATCAAAGATCCGTTTCTTTCTTAAGAATGGTTTCTTAATTCACTTATTAATAAGTGTAGTAAGAAATTAATCTTTCATTTATTTTATATTATATTTCACCAATAAAATTCAGTTCGTTAGTGCTATATTTATTAATTAAATTTGATCTAAACGTAATTCACACAATATATTAAATGAGTGTGCAGCACTTACTCACTGGAGGGAAGAAAACCTGATCGAAGGGTATCCACATGAACTCTTCCCAAATGGCACAATGTCAAGAGGATGCTGGAGCTTGCAAAAAGCCACAATACTCTTTGATTAACTATAAGAGTGAAAGCAGTACAATAAGCCAAATGACTGCAGTGCTTGAGCTACCTAAGCCTTACTCTCGCTTTGACCCCACTAAAAAAAAGAGATAGGTGAAGATCATTCTGCTCATTAGACTTAAATTCAGGGTGCACTTAATAATTTTTATGTTTAATAAATTACGTAAAAGCAGTATTTCGCGAAATACCAAAAATTCCAATGTAGAAAAACAAGCACTAAAGGCATTAACCGACATTCCGAAAACTGCTTATTTACGCTAAACACTTTAGCAACCCTTCCCGTTTACATCATCCCTTTCTTTATTATTTATTCCTTACGAGATATCCCTTCCTTTTTTACAACCTGAACTTTTTTATTGCACTTTACGATGAATAATGTATTAATCGGACGGCGCATATAAAAAAATCCCGCGGGGGGCGGAGGGTGGCGGGATTATGCATGTGAGTAAACAGGAAGACATAAAAAGCGCGCCCTCCACCTTGAACGCCGCCACCCCCAGGGGGATGACAACGGATTTAATCAAACGCGAGTCGTAAAGGGATGTTTTACGCCGTCTCTGGAATATTAATGGCTTTCGGATTTTCCTCAGCGAAGGAATTGAAATAATTCTGAGAGTTTGTACTGTCAGTGGTATAATAATTTGTAATTTAAATTATGTGTATAAATTAAATGTTTTAATTACTTTGAATTATTTATCCTCAAGACTATCATAATTATTATTTACTTAAGTTAAAACCAATTATAATAATTATTATTATTTATTTTTTTAATTCACATTTTAACTTTTTAAAATAATTTACAAAATATTTTAAATATTTCTAAATTGAAACAATAATTTCTGCAGTCATTTTTTATTCTTAATTGCTACCTTAAATAACTTTCTTACTTAACTCTGGTCGATAACTCAGACTGACATGTAATTATTTATATTATATTGTTTTGTATTATCTATATAGTCTGAATAAAGACGAGTGTATATAAAATACGGGTGTAAAGTCTATCACAATAAATCTTGTTAGAAGACTACATGATATTTTTTCATATTAAAAATTGGACTATTGATTTGTTATTAGGTTTTTTATTTAAAACTTTAAAAAGCAATTATCTCAACTATTTCAGAATACAGTAACACATTTTTTTAGCGGAGTTTGTCTTTGAATTTCATGCTCTTTCAAAATTTAGCATAAAAAATAAGGTTTCCATTTACAAAAATATAGCTTACGTCATATCTTAAAAATAAAAGACGATCTGTAAGTGACAATTACCATAACATATATCTCATTTAAAATTAAAACTGACCTGTTAGAGGATTTTTTCTCAAAAACCTTCAATAATGCCCGTACTAATAGTCAAGGATTGATTCAGAATTAAGAATTAATTCTTGGATCGCATCAAAATATATAAAATAGTTAACATTATTATTGATTTTATTGGAAACAATCTTTAGATCAACCAATAATATTCGCGAATTCGGAATTCATCAATCCTACATCGATTCAAGGATAAACTGCAACTATTATTCCAGCCGTAAAATATTTATTGGGATAGTTACAGACTTTACACTCGCACTGTATAAGTAATTACTGTTACGGTTTTGTGGGAGGTGCGTATGTTGGGCAGGTACACATAGGCCTCGTTATGCCCCTTTATAGGGTATCTGCGATCATGTATCAGCACAACCAGCCTACCTCATCAAGACAGCTGTATAAGTAATATAATTGAAGTAATCTATAGGAAGAATTGTGTTGAATTATTTATTGTTGATACAATCTTTCTGATTATTTTTAAATCTTCATATAAATAATGTAGACGTTAAACGCTTTAAAAATCCCACCCCACCCAAACAGCCATCCATCATATATATGTATAAAAAAAACGTCACCCGGGAATTATCTGTGACACACACATATAATATACAGCCCCCCGGACTTCCTATCTCCATCGATATCTCAAGAAGAAGCGAAAGAAAAAAACGAGGAGAAAACGAAAGGGGCGGAAAAAGTTGTATCAAACGCGCCAGAAAACTCCCCGCTTTGTAGATGTATATATATTTTTTTCAGCCGCTCGGTTTGCATACTGCGGCGCGGAATTTTTACATATTATGAAACAGCAATGTTTGCGCGATATCGTGAAATAAATTTTCATGAAAATAGACAAGGATTAAATAAAGGTCTCAAATAATTTGCGAAAGATACAAAAAATGTAAAATACTGTATTTTTTTAACATTTCACCAATGAAAACGCGGGATTTATTATTTCCTTTATAATAATAAATTCCTCCGAATTATTATAAATAAAATAATAAAGCCCGCGTTTTCATTACTTCCTAATGTAAGCTTTGTTTTAGACGGCTGAAGAGATATATAAAAATATTTACTAACTTATTTAGGCGAAATATATATACAAACTAATTATCTAACAAAAGTTATTAATTTAAATAACGTTAAAAAAAATGAAAAAACTGATAAGAAATGTTAATTCAGAAGAAGTGTCTACTATTTCAGGAAGAAATTAATAATACAATTTTCATCTTATTTTATACTTATTAGGTTGAATAAATTTGGTGCAATTTTTGTTAAATTTTTCATTAAATTTATAATTATTGTGGACGACATTCAAGCCCATCCCGCTCGGAAAATGTTACGTTTAACGTGTACGTTATAAATTAAATTAACAATCTATGTATAAAATCTGTTTAAAAAGCTACTTACACTGTGATGATAAAATATAACGTACATGTTAAACTTATCATTTCCCTTATAGAATAGTTGCGATTATTTATTTTACTTTGTACTATTTCTAAATAAAACAACGTTTTTTTAAGTTTCACAACAAAAATATATCGTAGAGACACTGCTACAATATTTTTTGTTTCGTTTCACCAACACTGTGGTATCTTCAGACAGAAGATTCATCTGCGTAATGTATTATGAAGTTTCATCAAGTAAAAACCTGAACCATCGAAAATACTTTAATTAAAAATTTCAGTTGCTCTAATTTTTGGTGTATGCGCTGGGCATATTCAATTTTGATTATTATTAGAATAATAAAAATATTTCTTTTAATTAAATCCACTTTCCGATTTTTAATAGCAGCAGCTTTTTAATTAAACGCAAGTCGTAAAGGGATGCTTTAAGCCGTTTTCAGAATATTAATGTGAAGATTTTCTCCTTTTTTGTAAGAATTAAAATTGTTCAATAAAATTGCACATTCTAAAAATTCGAGAGATAAATTGTTATTGCAATAAATTCATGAGAATAATCAAAACAATTTCTCTAAACAGCTCGAAACAAAATTAGAACAAACGTCGCAGTTATAACTTCTGGTGGATTCGCCGGGAAAAAATAAAATCCTGACAAATTTTTAATTTACCCGTAGAAAAAAAAATATTTTTAACACAAAGTTATATCTTGGGTAACACACTATTATTTATCTTGATCTTATTTTTTTTCTACGGAAGAGAAAAACAATGGAGAAACTATAACATATTCACCCGTATGCAAATCCCGGCCGTGGAAAACTTTCCGTTACAGGGAAGTGCGCGCGTGCGGAAAATTCGAGTTTGATTTGTTTGCTACGACTACGTACTATCGTGAATTTCCTGAAAACTGGGCCGATAACGCTCCCAACTCCGTTACGCCAGTAATACGGAACTGATTGTGTCGACTGAAATCTTTTTTTTTTTTTTTTTTCGTTTACTAAAACATTTTTTCAATCAAGAAGGTACATATACGCCATCAGACCAAACGCGGAAAATCTTCTATAAAATTATATGAAAAATAAAACAAAAATTACGACGAAAGATGGATATTAATAAAAGATGTTATTTATGATTTTATTAATACTTCACTGGCATTTGTTGCATTGATTTATTTTTAAAGCTCGCAACGTCCATAATTCATATGTTATCGACATCCTCCGCATGTTCTTCGTGTCAAAGATATCATAATTTAAAATAAATCGCGAATCATGTCCAGTTGGTTTTTGTATACGAGTGATTTATTTATCTAACAAAAATGAATACTACAGATTCAGTTGTGTACATCTAATAACTGTATTTTTAGCTTTTATTAAAAGTCATTAAAATGCGCCGTGCATTAATTAGATTATAAAGACAATTAATTGATTTAATAAATATTATTTTAAATATTATATGGTTTGGCTGTTACTTAATGAAACTCCTTACTTTATTATGGGGAAAAACATACATTTCTGAGTTTCATAAACTTTATTATAAACACTGCTACAATTGTTTCGCTATACAGTAGCTTAATCAGACAGCTGAAGTCAGCTGGCATCTCTCAAACTAAAAAACGTATATTTTTCCTTATAATAAATATTGTATACATAATTTGTATACAATATTTATTCAGACAATTACATTTTTACAAAAATTGAGTATATACATTAAAATAAAGGTTTGTCTGTCCTGACAAACGACTGGAATTCTTTCTGCCCTAATAAAAATTATATATACAAACATCTTTATTTAGACAATATGACAACAAAATTTTACATATGTTGCGTATGTTGTATATGAAAATTATATTTCTTTATTCACTGATAAAATTAATTTATTTGAAATTTAATCGACATTACAATTATTTAACATACTAATTTTTAGGTTAATCTCCGGATTCGCTGGGAATTGTCGCGCGTCCAAATCGGAAAGACGGGATTAATTTCCGCCCGGGTTAATCTCGGAATTGATCACTTGAAGCACGCGCTTTAGAAAATGGCGGGCTTTAATTTCGCTCTCGTGTGCGTGCGTGCCAGTCGAATTTTGCTCATTAACTAATGCCGGTGATTAAGAGGTAAATCTTCCGAAAATGAGCTTTTTGGAGAACGAACGGCGGAAGTGGATTAACGGGAGGAAATCTTCTTGAACTCACGCATCCGGCACGTATGCGGAATTTCAGAAAATACCAGATTAAAGTGAAATTCATATTGGAATAAAATTCGTTTACGAGAAAAATTTTTTTTGGAAAATGTGGTTTCGAGATAATCGATAATTGATATATGTTCACTAGCGTATCGACAAACCTTGCTTAAACTCACATAACTTCAGCAATCAATATGAAACTTTTCAGGAAATAATCTTAAATGTTCAAACTTTCGAATTCCGCAAAAAAAATGTTTTTTTGTACCTATGCAGGTAGGAATCACCCCTTAAAATAGTTTATTATAATTATCCAATTATTATGATTATCTTTCCTCCTACTTATTATAATCATTTTTATTATTTTCAAATCATTTTTATTTAAATTATTTAAATAAGAGTGACCAACTGAAAGAATACTCTTTTATATTTCTCAGAAGAAATAAAAATATTTTTAATTATTTAATTAAATGTCTCTACAACCAACATAAAGAATATTATTCAATTATTGATTATATATTAATTACGTGTTGGGTAATAAATTTAATTTTGTTCCAATTAATTAATTAATTTTTCTATAAATAAAGTGTACTTCCGGATTTTTTTAGGTAAAAGCCTTCATAATTCATTTCTCTAAAATTATTCTGCTTATTACATTTATTTACCTTTTTTTTTAAATAATAATAACTCTTCATTCAATGGAGTTAATATAGGTAATTTAAGTTGTTATTTACTGCGAGGGATTTAAAAATATGCAGCATTTTTTTACGTGACTAAATACAGCAGAGGAAAACGCGGAGGAAATAAACCCAAAACACATTCATATCAATTAACAGGCTTAATACGTTTCACATTAACGTATTTTATTTCACGAAAGATTTAACCCGAAAACAACGCACAAAAAATGCTTACGTATTTTTAGCAGTATTTTTTTATACATAAAATGAATCCTTTATTTACCTGTTATTATTATTAGAGAAAGTGGCGCTTTGTGCTATTATTTTGCTTAATTTATAGCATCATCAAATATTTGGGACAGAGGATCGTTGTTTCCTCCACTAAAGGAAACCGAACTAGTCTTACTTATTATATCAGGAAATAAATATAGAATGAGAGAACAAAGAAATGTAAGAAGAATATATGAATCAAGAACTCCAGGCAGAAACTAAAAAGGTAGACCAAGAAAGGAATGAAAAGACGAAATAAGAGAAGAGCTAGAAAAAAAGGAATAAAATGGGAAGAAGCCAGAAAACTCACACAAAACAGAAAGATAACAATACAGGACAAACAATCACCGCACACTGAAATGTAGAGAAGCACATATAACGATGTTATATAAGACTAAATATATATATATATATATTGTATTGTTCTTGTAAAAAGGTGATTCCATAATAAAATTATTATTATTATTAAATAAAATAAAATATTTTATTACACAACACAATATGCTCGAAATGTACATTTAGTGTTAAAAATACAGAAGTAAAGAAAGAAATAAAATATTATTATATTATACAGAATAATTTGTTGAAACTAGAGTCACTAAGTATAAAAATCCGTTATACAAACTAAGGTTAAAACGTGATTTATTTTAAATGTGCTCAGTGCTCAAGAAATTAAAAGAGATTGTTTTTAGATATAAATTAGCAGTGCTTTTCCCGTTGAATTATTTTTAGTTTCGAACGGCTTTCCGTTTTTCTTTTTATTTTTCTTTCTCCCCGGACGTTTTGTACAAAGTAAAGACGCACTTATTTACGGCGCGATTCGATTTAATCCCCGCGCGAATAATTTATGGAGCAATATAAACGCTTATAAGTACTAGCTCTTTAAAATTACACGAACAATCGTCTTAACAAGTATCACACGTTTAAAATTGAAATATTTTTTTGTAAAGTAATTTATAATGTTTTTTATATATAGATATATATATATATATATTATCAATATATTTTAGATCAAGTACCAACTTTTATAAAGAATAAAATTTTCTGAGAAATATAAAAGAGTATTCATTCAGTTGGTCACTCTTATTTAAATAATTTAAATAAAAATGATTTGAAAATAATAGTATTAATGTGGAAATAATTTATTAATAATTTTCAAATCATTTCTGAGAAATAAATACCTACCACAAAAGAGTTCCATATATTGTATACTTTCGTGGACACGTTGTATAATAATAATATATTTATTACCACAGAGGAAATATGTTCTTAAATATATGACATTTGTATGCTATTGAAAGATGGAGTATGAAAAATAATCTGTTTCAAAATATCGGTACGGTCAATTTAGTTGTAAAATAATTTATATTCGGGGTTTCGATAGGGAAAATGGTACGTGTAACGTGTACGCTATTAATTAAACTTTGACCCGTAACAAATTCACATTATATGAATAAATTTATATTACAAAAGTTGCTTATACTGTAATGATAAAAATAACGTATACGTTAAACTTAACATTTCCCTTACATTCTGCCACGATTATGTTTGTACTTACAGCATAAAATATAAATTTAATAGTTTGGTAATCCTAATTTTATCTATCGGACTTTATTAATATTCCCGGCTGGATAATTTATGGGCGTGGTGCGGTTCGGTAATAAAACAAATGGGCACCGGCAGTCGAGATTGATGGGAAAAATCCGCGGAGGGAATCAATTTTCGTGTTCCGCTCTTTCCCTTTTGTCGGATTCCTTATCTTATCTCCTCCCCCGCATTTTTCGCGGGTGATTAGGAAAAGTCAATCGGAAATGACTGATGGTAATTTTTTACAGAAAAATAAAGGTTGTTTTATGTAAAAAAATTACCATCAGTCATTATATAAAAAAAAAAAAACACGTTTTCTATATGAAAACAAAAAATATTTTCACATTTTTAAGTTTATTCTTCACTTAACTTTCTGTTGTGAAATTAAATACGATTATAAATAACACAATACAATATCTAATTATAACATACAATATTACAATGTTTTTCGTAAAAGTCTGTCAATTGGTTTTCGACCAATGGTCTTTCCGTCAATAATTTATAATAATTACAAAATTAGGGATTTATGTTAATTAATAATATGTTATTATAATCGTATTCATTTCCCAACAGAAAATGAAGTTAACAATATTTGTAAAAAAAATATAATTACAATTGAATATATCGAATGACGAGAGAAGAAGAAAAATCGTTTGTTATGTTTTACATTATCATTCTGAAAAGAAGCAAACTCGAATGTTGAAATAACAAAATGAGTGAAACGGGAATTTAGACTGTTTTCGATGATTAATTAACAACTCGAGGCCCGTTTCGATTCAGAACGTTCTCTTGTTGAGGTAAACCAGGTGAGAATAACGATCAATCATGTCGACGGATCCACCATTTTCCATTCAAACACGATAAAATTTGTTTTATATAAATAAAAAAACGGTCATTATTTAACCACAAAAATATATATATATATATATATATTTTAATCAACAAATAATTAATTTACTCACGGCTACACAAATATTACAATTAAAATAATATATATATATATATATATATATATATATATATATAATAAAAGAATTTGAAAATAAATAATTTATTTGATAATATAAAAATTATGTTCTTGCCCGAGAAGTAGTTATTTTGGGTATTTGTCCATTTTTGACTTACGTTATGTATTAATTAATTATTCTATTGTACAAATTAATTATTTTAATTTTTGTTTTTAATAATAACAATAATAATATCGTTATTTGTAATGCATAATATAATTTTACAATAATAGTAAAAACTAAACTAATATTAGTATTACAAATTATAAGACAAGATTCAGTTTAACTGACTGGTCTACCATCTAAACCTTACAAAAAATTAGTATATTTGTATATGCAGAAGTAATAAGTAAAGAGTAGTCACGTGATTAAAGGAAAAGTAAACTACAACACAAGAAAATAAACAATTCTGATTGTTAAGTATTTTTAATGCAATCAACAAATGCTGAATATTTTAAATTGTTAATGTGGATGGCTTCTATATAATTAATTGTGCTTTTTCAATTGCAATTATAAAATAATAATAAAAAAAATCAATTATATTATTATTAAATCACTTTTTTTGTGTTTCAGGTAAGATTTCTCCTTCATCGATTGATAAAATGTAGTAAATTTGTTCATCGCACTCAATCTTTCAACGAAAGTTAAAGGTAAGTAATTATCTATCTATCCAACTTTCCGCTGAATTTCACTAAAGACTAAAGATTAATAGTGCCGGAGGATCCTGTTGTTGTCTTAATCCGCGCAGAATGGTCCGGATCGTTCATTAATTACACGGTTTAATAGAAAATTGGGCTAATAGTTTATTTTTTATGGCGTGATTTATCGTAGGATGGATATAGTTGATGTAAACATTAATCTTGAATTAATTCAGTTTAGTTTATTGTCCGCAGAATTTTTTTCGGATTTCCTGATTTATACATGTTGATTTTTTAATTTGTTTAAATCTACTCAAGAGAGTTTATTTTTTATTATATGTAGATAATTGGAAACCTCGACACCCAATATGGGTAAAAGAGGATATGATTAAGAAAGAAAGAAAGATAATTGTAATTGTAATTTGGAAATGGAGATTCCGTTAATAAAGTAAATTGAAATTGAAATTGGAGCTATTCCGTACGGAAAATGTTAAGTATACGTTATTAAATAAATTTTGATTCTATGTATATACAAATCTATTGAAACAGCAGTGACGACAAAAATGACGTTAAACTTAACATTTCTTTTGCAGAATAGCCCCCAAATATTTTAGCATTTTTTTATTGTATGTATTTAATAATGTGTTTGTTGGGTTGAGAGAAATTTATTCAAGAGGAATTAATTGCGCTTTCGTGTTCTTTTTAATTCATAATGCGGGGTCAATTGAGAGCGATATTTTCAGACTTTCAGGACGAAATTACTCCTGGAATGATACGCTCCTCTTTTTCTGGCATTAAAAGGATTTGCAATTAGTTTGAATGTCACTGCTAAAGCGCGATTCATTTTTCTTCCCGTCTAATAAAACAAAAGGAAATGAAAAATTACCTATTTAATTTAATTCGTAATAATTAATATGAATAAATTATTCAAAAAATTACAAATAAAATAAATAAAACTTTAACTTTAAATTCTCAACTAGTTTCGGATTTTAGTTCATTATCAAGAATTTACAGTTATTCATTCTAATCTGTGTTTTTTTATTTATTTTGTAGGTAGATTTATAATAATGTATTCATTTTTTTATTATTGCTTGCATGAATTCTGATTAATTTTTCATTTTAAAAACACACTTATTCAGAAAATTTGTTACAATAAATATTATTCAAAATATTACTCTATTATCTTTATTGGAAAAAAGGAATAAATAAATAAACTTAATTTACTACTACTACAATATCTTTATTCAAAGTTATTTGTTTTACATATATTTACAATATATAATGGTATATTTGTTTCATTCTTGCTTACTTGGAACTATTTAACTAATGATGAAACGTTTAAAATAAAAACAATGTCGAAAAATTTTAATACTTGATGTTAACTGTTTTTTTTTTTTTTTTTTAATAAAATAATTTGAATTTATTTCGTATTCGAATCGATTTCTTTTAAATCGCACGCCCCTCCCCCGTTGCTCCTTCTTTTGTTTCAACCGGAAACTTAACTTTTATGCGGCCATAAAGGCCATCGGGGAGGGCGCTTACTTACGAGTTTGATTACGGTCGTCTGCAGATGTTCTTAAAAGTGATCGCCGATAATTTAAAATTATGACGCTCATTTGAGTACGAGAAAAATATCCCCGGTTTCACAGATGAAATTTTTACGGACGTAAAAATAAACGAATTATTATTGGATTAAGTAAAACGAAGTAAATTCAATTTTCTAGCAGATGTACTAGACGTTAATTTAATAGTGTTGATCTTCCACTACTTACAAATTTAGACAATGAAAACAGTTGTTATATTTCAGGACACAAGGAAAATAAAACGGAGAAATTAAAAATGTGTATTTTTTAAAATGTTTTAAATCATAGAAAATAATATTGAGATTTAGCTAATTTATGAATTATACATTGATAATTGTATATGTAATATATATGTAAATATATTTATGTAATGAAATAAATATGAATAAATTATTAAAAATCAACGAATAAAACACAGATTGGATTGAATAACTTTGAATAAATTCTCGACTAGATTCGGGTTATTAGCCCATTTTCAAGAGAATTTAAAATTTGTTTTATTATTTTATTTTAAATTCAGCACTAGCGCTCGCTTATATAGCGTGCTTGTTTCTCGAACTTTCCGGAACTTTCGATGACGCCGCGTTTACCGTCGCGCGCTCTGTGGAATATTCTAGAGTAATATTTCCAGTTTCTTCTTTCACTTTCGTTACAATAATATTCTATATTGAAGAAGAGAGTGGCGAAATAATTGTGGTTAAATATAATAAATAGTTAAAGAAAGACAATATAATTTAATTTGTGTATTTTATCAGCATCTGGATGGATATAAAATCGTTATACCGAAACAAAAATACGTATGTACTTGCCTGTACCAGGTACAAATAATCCTTTTATCTCAATAATGCGTTCACAGAGCAAGGCATCGATTGTTTTTTTTTCTTCTTTATTTTTGCGATAATAGCGCTCGCAGATTTCAATTCAGTTGTCCGAAAACGCTCGGTATATTTAATACTCCGCATTAATTTAAAATATTAATGAAATTAAGCAGTGCTACTATAATATTGATGCAACATTATTTACCAACATTTTCTTTGATGATTGTGGCTTTTACTTAATGAAACAACATAATACACTATGTGTCAATAAAATAACGGTTATTTATGTTTCACATAATTTGGCTACAATAAATTATGCGAAACTAAAAAAAAACATTGTTTTATTTAGAAATAACATTTTGTTCATTAGGAACTTTAGCAAATTCTATTAATTATATTAAGAACGTCATGAAAAATCTATTCCCTCAAAAAAATTAATTAAAACTAATTTAATCCCAGCATTCGGACATAAATTGTCTTTCCATTTTTTTTAATTTAACAAATTACTGTTTAGACTAATGTTATTAGACGGGACGGGAATTAATCCAGGTCGTTTCGACACAGCATAAAATATGCAAATCGAACAGAAGTTTTCCTGGTAATAAATGATATTGACGGAGCCCACTATTAATCACATTAATTAATGATTAAATCAACGGCCCGCTTATTTTTTGTTTGTCAGTCTGTTGCTCCTCCTCTATTTCTATTCCTCACCGAAAATAAATTATTTTCACTTTGTTGCAATGCTCGGGGAACAAAAATGTTACGTAATTAGTTTAATTGATTTGGAGCATCGTATTTTTTTAAAGTAATCAATTAAAGTAGTAATAATAATATTCTATTGTAGATATTATTTTTTTATAAAACTATCTTAATTGAGACATTGAAATATAGAACTTAGATATTTAAGCTGTTCAGAATTAAAATTAAGCGTTGGACAGACGACTCTCATCACCTCTTCAACGTGATGAGAGTCGGGATTGTATAATGAAATATACAATATATGTTATATAGAATGGGGATAAGGTAGATCCTTGAGGGATACCTTGAAAGATTGGAAATTAGTGAGAGAGAGTTTGAATTCTTACTTGACAGGATTTAATAGAGAGGAAGTTATGTATAAGAATAATTATATGATGCGGAATGTTGAATAAGAAGCATTTGTGAAGGAATCCAATATTCGGGATTGTATATATGTTTACGAACTTAATCGATTTGTTTTAAAAAATTAAAAATTGATTGAGCCGAAAATATTGGTACATAAAAATCGACAAAGAAAGTTTATTCAGGAAGTGTGAACCAAAAAATATCGATCAAAAACGATCGAGCAAGCAATAACGATTAAATAAGATCAGTGAGAAAAGATCATTTCTAAAAGAATGTGTGTGTAGTAAGTTCAACCCAATTGATCACAAGCAAAGATCGGGCGGCTTGATCTTACTTTACAATCTTTTAGAATCGAACTTTTATCATTAATCTTGATGATCGATCAATTCAAGAAAACTTCACGTACACGCTACAAAAATATGTTCGAAATTAATATTTTACTTTTTTCGCCTCTACTTCCACTAAAAAGAAATTAATTTCTTGCTTTATATCGTTTCTTCTTCCTATAAAAAGAAATTAACGTCTTAATTTTTTATAGTCTCTTCTTGTTTTTTTTCTTCTTCTTATACATTCTTCTTAAATAATCTCGTCCGTTCTTTGATCGAAATGAATCGGCGCGCCGAGATTGGGAGTTTAATTAAAATCCAGAAATGGAAGTCGTCGCTATGAATTTCATTAATTCCTTTAATTACACACCTCTCTCGCTTTTTTTTGCTCTCTTCGCCCTGTTACTCGTTTCTGCCTCGACCTTTGCACGCGCTTCTTTTGCCTCGACTCGTGAATTAACAAATAAAAGTATAATTATTTTTTTCTTTATATTAATTATGTGAATATTTAATATTGTTGAAATGTAGCACAATGAAAACTTTAAAAAAATCAAATATTTTGTGCATAGACGCGTTTCGCTGGTTATCCATCATTGACACAGTCTCTCGAAACAATCGCACTCAACATTCTCAATTGCACCCGTTTCTTCCAAAGTAGAAGTTACTATTTTGTCTTCTTTTCTTTTTGGTTGTTTTTTAATCTGTTTCCTTTTTTTTATTCCGCTGAAACAAAACACCGCGTAGAGATCCGTGGCAAACGGCGGCACTCGATTTATATTTATAACCATCGAGTGGATCAATCAATTCGTGATTCGGTCCGCGCGCGCCATATTCGGCCGGTGGAATGCGCCAACGCGCTGCGAAGAAGAGGAGAAGTTGAGAAACAAAAACCCGATTAGCATTAAATGAGACCGAAAGAAAGGAAGAAAGAAGAACGGACCGAAAAAAAAAATAGGATCGAAGAAATGCCGAGCTCGATAAATTAGGGATTAAATATCGGAACAAATTTGTCGATAATTTGACGTTTCGTTGTGTCGAAATAAATTTCTGGCTATATTAAATAATGAAACGTTCCATATTTTCAATAATTATTTTTTTGTAAGTATTAATGATATTATGAAATTGACAATGACAAATATATTGTATAAATAGAAAAGAGTATTCATTCACTTGGTCACAGTAATTTAATAAATTAAATTAAAATTAAATAAAAATGTTGTTTCTGTTTGTTTGTATAACTTGTTATTTTATTTTAGTGACTATAGTTTCGAAGCATAGAGCATCATTATCAAACTAAGAGTGCTTCGAAACTATAGTCACTAAAATAAAATAACAATTTATACAAACAAAGTGTTTTATTTAATAAACTCAAAATGTATAACCAAGTGAAAGCCTTAACAATCAACAAATGAATAAAAATGATTTGAAAATTATTAATAAATTATTTCCACATTTAGCTGTGTAACATTGTGTTTTACGTTACGTAAGTACTTTAAACAAATGCACATTAAAACAACTACTTCCCGGGCAAATACCCCTCCGGACATTGAATTACATAATGTACACCTGTTCAATATCAATAAAATATTGCATCATGCAACATGTTGCATGATATTGCAATGTTATGATTTATTTAAATAAAAATAAATGTCGCTTCTCCTTCAATAATTTATTTAAATAATTAAAAGTCTCCACAACCAACTTTGAGAAGATTACAAGTTATGATTTATAAATCTTACGATTACTAACGTCTCAAAAATTCATTGATATAAATCCCCTGCTGTTTAAACAGGCTTTCAACTTTTCGCGACAAACACACCCAAAATTTGCACATATTAAACAAAACAGATTTTACACGACAGAGACAGTCGTAAATACCGACAAAAAAGAGGTATATAAATATGAAGCCACACACAGAAGAAGAATTAAAAGAAACGGAATGCGTGTTTCCAAAAAGGATTAAGATTAAACAAAGATAAGGCGTGATTTAAGTGCCCGAATTGAGCGTGGAGTTGTAATAATCCTTCATCCGGCGACGGAATTAGTGTTAATTAATTGGAGGTTGTTACCACACAAGAAAAGGAACACGAAGAAAGAAATGGAGGAAAAAGAACAACTAACAGATTAATTGTTAAACATCGGCTATTAATTCAACCGAATACTTGTTTGTTCATGTTTCTATTTTTTGCATTCGAAATCCCATATACTATTATTCTCGATTGTAAATCATTTTATTATGAATAATTTTTATGAAATGAAAACAAAAATGTATGGTAAATTAAATTTAAAAAAAATCCTACAATGTCTTAGCACTAAGGAAAAACACAAACCGTTGTGTTAAGACATTGTATAGATTTTTCCCAGCTCCCTATTTCTTAGTGTTAAAGTATTGTAAAAATGTTTATCGTTCCCATAAGCTATATATAAACCTGACAAAAATTGAAAAATCTCCAAATAACTTCAAATCATACCAAAATGTTTACAATGATTCGGAAAATAATCTGTGTGAATTATACACCTGGAAAATGAATATTTTTTGAAGAGAAAACACTCAATGTGCTCACTTGTAGATTTATTTATTTATTTAATCTATACATTCTTTTACCTTTCGGTGTCGAACTAATACATAATATGTATCCTCTCTATTTTCCACTCTTCTTTCTTTTCATGTTCCTTCTTCATTTGCTTCACTTCGTTCCTCATGCTTTGTATCTCTTCTTTGTAGATTTTTGAAAGAATATATTTCGATTTTGTGATCTTGATTACTTTGATTTGATATGCGTCGAACTAAATTTGTTCTCATTGACAATTTTATAGGATTAAGCAGCATACAAATAATAATATTATGAATGTGTTAAATATGGATATTAAGAGAAAGACTTTCCACGTATTCTCAAATATATTTAATGTAGATTAAATGTGCTTTTGTAAATTAAATTAATTTTTGAAAAATTATTTTTTTTTTCACTTTTTTTTGTTTTTAAAAAATAAAAATTATCTGATGTCGTTCATCAATAAATAAGCTATATGCCTGTATTTAATGTTTATTTTTTTATGACTGTATAACATTGTTAATCCTTTAAAATGGAAACGTATTGGAGATCGCAGCCTTAACTTTTATTAAGTTAAGGCTGCGATCTCCAATAAAATAATATAAATAATAAAACATTTCTGATAAAATCACGTGGTCTGTTTCGCAAAACTTTTAATATTCACTTTTACTTCCTCAGTTTTCCATTTCCCCCCGCCAGTTTCTTGCTTTCGACATTGACAATTAATCGATGTTCCCGGATATCGGATTAATCACACTCGAGGAGGACGCGCGAAAAGGTTGAACACAAAAAGGTCGGAGGGAGTAATCTCGATTAACCGGCAACACTTTTTTATGTTCCACCCCTTCTTTTTTTCCGCAACATCGTGCGTTTTTTTCTCTTCCTACCCCGCACAGGATTCCCAGCACTACAGCGCTTGATTAAGTCTGCGGGGAGAATCTTCTAGTTTATCACGAGTAATTAAAAGTGTAATAAATTTAATAGATTATTAAAAAAAAAAACGATTTTATTAAGTAGTGATTAATAAGAAGGAAAACATTGATAAATAAAGCACTGTAAATGTTAATGATAGTGTTAATCCAAAGATACTCGTCACTTTATATTCGAGATGTATGTTTGGCAAATAAAAAAAAATTTGAAGAAAGGTTATCAATTTATTTAAATAAAAATACTTGTCCTTTCTCCTACTTATTTTTTATTTACTAGATATATTTCGGAAACTATGTTTCAAGTATTTTTATTTAAATAATTAAAGTCTCCACAACCAAAAACCAACATAAAGAAGATTAAAGGTTATCAATGCTTTATTTATCAATAAAATTTCATCTTCACTTTACTGAAATAATCAATTTAGGAAAACATGTGTTATTAATTTATGAAATGAATTGTAATATCACTCGAATATATACCGAGTGATTAATGTTAACTGTCTTAAGATAATAATACTAAATTTAGGACGATTTCCTAGTAGTGATGGGCAAAGTCGATCTTTTATTACTGCTAAATTAAGTATGTTATAATTTTATGAATATTACTTATTATAAAAATTAATTACCCCTACACCACCATTATGGTAGATGGGGATTTTAGATAATATATATATATATATATATAAAAATTAATTAATTTGAGAAAAAAAAAAACTCTTATTTCTCTATATTTAAGAATGACTAATAGGCAATTAAAACTATATTTACGTTTTGATTGAAAATTAATTTTATTTAAAAACGAATTTCGTGAGCTTTAAAAAACGGTCCTCTGTTCAATTTTTCTTTTCTCCATTGCCGTTATTGCGGGCCGACGCCCACTTACAAAAGGATGAAAAAATAATCGGGAGGAAACACTCCGGGTAGGTTTTTAACAAGTTTTAATAACAATAAAACTTAAGCGCTCCCCGCGATTTGCATAAGAATGCGTTCCTGATGGCGATTATGGGTTTATCATCGTGCTCTTTACTTATTTATGTGTGGCTGTGTGTGTGAGAGAGGGTTTTACAGTTATTAATACCCTTGGCATGAATAACAATTCGATGGGCTTTTAAAACCGGCAATAATTTTATGATCTAATAATAATAAATATCATCGAAAAAAAAGGGATTGCTAATATAAGGTGCTATTAATTTATTTTATTAATAAATAATTTATTTAATTTAAAAAAAATTCAACATTTCCCATCAAATTGGAAAATGTGTGTAATATTATACATTTAAAAACGAATTGCCGTCCTATTACTCATTTTCAATTCGCCGCTCGCTTAAACTAATATTGATAATTAATTGTATATTAAATGAAATTTTATCATAAATTGTCTAAATAAAATATAGTATGAAATAAATATGAATAAACAGAAATTTAAAAAAAACAAATTTTAAATTCCCTTGAAAATGGGCTAATAACCCGAAACTAGTCGAGAATTTAAAGTTATTCAATCTAATCTGTGTTTTATTCGTTGATTTTTAATAATTTATTCATATTTATTTCATACAATATGAACTACCAATGCCTAAATATTAAAACCATTAAAAATATAGTTTGTTCACGGATTGAGTGAAAAAATCAAACTAGGCTGATTTGTATAACAAATGAAAGTCTCCTCTAACTTTTAATTTTAAAAAACTTTTTCTAATACATTTTTGTTATATCTCATAAAATAAAGACAGTTTACTCCTGACTAATTTTTAGAATTCGGTCTCTGTATATTAATTGATTTGGCTCATTTTTTCCAATATTTAAGTTTGAGCCTAAGCAGGAGCGATTCTCAGGACATGAAGATCCAACTCTAAAAATAAAAATTGTTATTTACACCTTAATCTGTGGACACACTATATATATATAAAAAAATTATTTAAGATTATTTTTAATCGTTGTTAATTTACTAATACAGGAGATAAACATAATTGCGCGTTTATTCGAGCCGAAATTAATGATCCTCTTTATTGTGAAATTATCGATCCAGACGTCAGACCCTCGTAAGATTTCCACCCTTGATCCGCGTATTAATCGCCGTCGTTTAAAACAAACCTCATCCGGGGCTCGCCTTCCCACGTGTAATCGCCCGGGGGATGAAAGGCTCGGGATTTTGATACACTCCACACTCGAGCTAATTCATCAGCGGAATGCGTGGATTTATAAGATTAGATAATTAAAAAAAAATGTTATGCGCATCTTATATTTATTATTTAACTTCATTAATTGTTTTCAAAAAATCAATGAATTAATTATTCTCATTCAATTGCTCAGCGGTCATTCGTAGACACGTGTTTCGAGATTTATCACTCGTCGACACAGCTTTATTTTATGTACCCTTAATTTTTTTTAAAAATGTACCGTTTTCTACGTGAATATCTAGGTGATCAACGGACGTGATGGAAGTGACATTAATCAATTAATGTCATTGAAAAACAATATGGAAATAAAATTAAAACAGAAGCTCGCAGAGTTAATATAATTATAATTATGATCCCAACGTATAACAAACCTTTCCAAAAAATTGCAAAGAATCCATACAATCAACCCCTTTTTATAAAATGCTGTTTTCCCCGAAATCCAAACATCCCCCCAAAATATATCCATTCTACTCTCGCAATTAATGAATTCATCAAGACGCTTTAACGATAGTTCAGCTAGCTAGACATTTTTATTGCTCATCACCATCTATTCAAGACAGCGCAGAAAGACCTCCGGTTGATAGCCCAGGACAGACTAACTTTTATTTTAGTGTATACACTCAATGTTTGTAGAAATATAATTGCCTGAATGAAGATGTTTCTATATTAAATAAAATGAAACAAAGACGATTCACACATTTGCAGTTATTTAAATTACAATGAAATTAAACTAGGCAATGATCAATAAAATTCGTTCAATCCCTTTTTCCAACTGCACACATTACTTACACTGTAAGTTTTACAAACATCTATTGAAACAACTACTTCCCGAGCATATACGCCGTCTATTTTTTTGTTATAATCAAATGTCCGGCGGGGTATATGCTCAGGAAGCAGTTGTTTCAATAGGTGTTTATAAAACTTACAGTGTAAGTAATTTTTGCACTTGGAAAAAGGGATTGATCGAATTTTATTGATCATTTCTAAAAATGTTCCTTGTTTAATTTCATCGTAATTTAAATAACTGCAAATGTATGTATCATCTTTGTTTCATTTCATTTAATATATATATATTATGTTGAACATGTTTCCATTTCAGTTTTAATTAAATTAGAAAAAAAAAATGAAAATATTAAATGCCCAGGAAGCAATTGTTTCAATAGATATTTGTATTTTTAGTATTTAATTCGTAAGTCTATAAATTTTCGAGCAATTAAAAGAGAATATTTAGAAATTTAAAAGAGTATTCATTTAACAGTTAAATTAAATCTTTCGCTTAATTAGAATATATATATATATAATCGATGTCCCCTTTTACCAATTGGTGTCGGTGTTTAATTAGAAAATAATTAATAAATTATTCGCTATTTAGCTAGAATAATTAATTCCTTAATTATTTTCAAATTATCTTCTTATAATTTAATATTCATATTTAATATATAATGAACTACCAATATCAATCCCGTAATGAACTTAATAAATATTCGAATAAAATGATTAAACACTACCAGTTTTAAATTAGGGGCGATTGATATTCAAGCCGGCGACGTTTCGGTCCCCCCTCATTCATACATCATCTCGCGTTTTCTTATTCGATTTGTCGTGGCGCGAACTTTCCTCGATTCGCTCCGGCGCGTCAATTTGTCTTCTTCTCCCGTGACTTTCCGCAGTTTGTTGCACACGTTGCACTCTTGACAATTTGCGCCCCGGCTGTGAAACTGACGCTGATTGAGACCGATTACCCGCTAAAAGCCACGGATTTAAATAAACCAATAAAAAAAAAATAAAGAAATAAATTCGAAACAACAATAAAATATGACAAAAATATTATTATTTGGTCAAATATGATCGATAGCCCATATTTGGAAATATGCTATGAAAATATTTATTTATTACACAACAACAAAACATCTTTATTGTAACATAAATTCAATATATGCTAACATTTATGGTTAATTAATGGTAAAATGGCTAGTCTTTCGGCTTGTTTATTATATTATGGTAGATTATATAGAATATATTATTTTCTCAGATAATAAAGATTTAGTAGTACTCCTGTAGTTAGACAATAAAGCTAAGAAGCTGAAGATGAATAATTAAAAAGAACCTTTATTATTGAGGTATTTATACATCATCAATTTATTTTATTATTTCAAAAATGGCTATCGACTTTCGGTCAAAAGTTACTGTCTTATGTATCATGTCAGTCATTTAATCCTCGATGAAAGATAAGATAAATGTATTTTTTTACTGTTTGGTAAATACCATGTTTGCTATTAGAAAATTTATCTCCAACAGTATATATTTTTTGAAGAATAGTAAAGAATTATTCTAAACGACGTCGATCTAACAACAACAAAAACTATAATTTGCATTATGCAATATTTTATTAATGTGCAACAGCAGGTGTACATTATGTAATTCAATGTCCGACGTGGGTATTTGCCCGGGAAGTAGTTGTTTTGATGTGCATTTGTTTAACCCACTTACGTAACGTAAGTCATAAGTCACAGAGCTAAATGTGAAAATAATTTATTAATTATTTTCAAGTCATTTTTATTTAATAAGATTGTTTTGTTTCATCTTGATTGAATAGTCAAAGTTTGACTAATTTATCGCTCATTTGAAAATAGGCGAGTTTTACAAAACCATTACGACAGAATTAATAATGTTAGTGAAGTTATACCATAAATATTTTTAACATAAAACCATTATGATTTTAACTGTTGCTGAATTTATTATTTCTTCGGTGCAATTTATTTATTTTTTTTTGTAGAAAAATAAATAAATTCCCTTCATGTTTGCGAATAATTTTTCCACGCCGGAATAGCACGTGGTTTGCATTGGGGCGCGTGCGCGCGCGCTTTCAGTTGTTGCAGGAAAAGCAGGAAGAAGAAGCGCGATAACCGGCAGTATCTCCGCACTGCTGGCGGCGCGCGATAAGCGCGAAAACAATTCCTTACATCCTGCTGAAATTCGCAAAAGGAAAAAGCCGCGCGCGCGTCTCGAATTCATTCCCATATTGGAAAAAGAAAAAGGAAGAACCAAACTGCAAACAGCGATTCCGTCATTCGTTTGATATGTTTCAATTTTTTTTGTCGTTGAAAAATTTGTAAATATTTTTTTGAGTGTTTTTGTGTTTTCGCCGCTGAAAAAATAAATAAACAAGTAAACAAGAAAGTCTGGGAGGTGATGATGGTGGCTTTTCGCCGGGGAGGATCAGCGTGAGTGTTTTTCGTTTATTTTCGACCCTCTTTTCAGTTGAAAGCATGTTTACGAAAGAGAATGCAAAGAAAGGATCTTTCCAAATATTGAAAAATAAATTGCCTGCACTTAATAATAAAATGTATTAAATAAAAAATAGAGGATAATAAAATCACAATACAAAAATGTAAAGAAAAATACACATGAAAACACTAATTAAAAAAATATAAGATAAGTGAGAAATTGATTCAAAATACAGAAAAAATAATTTAATTATTCAATTCAGTAAATGAATGTTGGTATCGACTTCCGGTATAACCGGAAGTGCTAGAATCTTGAAAATATTTTTTTATTAAAAAGAACACACAAGTTTACACAAATTATAAAAATTCCATTACAATCCAACAATAGGAAATCCATATACTTTTAATATGATTTCTCGGTAAGACATTCTGTATACAGAGTGATTCAGTTTGGTGTTCCACCCCTTTTAACTTTTTTATTGTGATAATAAACTATAACAAAGGATGTATATTTGTAAACTTTCTTATTTTATTGGCTAAGCGTATAGTTGTGATGGATATTCGGGTGCAGGAAAGTGTCCCCTATCCGAATTGAACAAAAAATATATACGGTGTCATTTGAAAAAAAAGTTGACTATCGCTACCTTGACAGTTGTCATCTTATAGTCAATTTGGTGTCATCATTAAATAGAGAATTTCTTGCCGTTTACAAATATATATAGTTTGTTATAGTTAACTGTCAAAATAAAAAAAAATTAGAAGGGGCTGGAACACCAAACTGAATCACCCTGTATAGTAAGTAAATAATGGTGATTATAATGTTATTTTGTTAAAAGAAATTACTTTTTTTTAAAGCGAAAATTAAAAAAAAAATTATAACATACCGTTTATAAAACAAACCAATACATCTTCTTAGATACACATTTCTTTTTACATAAACATAACGTAATGAATTGCGCTTAATGAAGCGTCGCGTTTGTATCGCGCTAATTAAGCTCTCGCCGGTTCCGGGCAATTACCCCCCGTTTCCAGTTACCCGACAATGCGTGTTCAAATTAATTGCTATCCGAAGTTTCGCACTCTTCCATTATTCCGGACTCACCGCGCGAGACGCCGAAACTACACAGTTTTATTTTAAACTAATCAGCCAGCCTCGGACGAATTTCCTCGCGGGGCGAAAAATGCTTTTAAAGTTTACATTTCCGCGGAAATTTGTTTATCTCGTTAGCTGGCAGATGGGTTTAATGCAATATTTAGATACAGACTGAAAACTTGAAAATTTCCTTGATGAAATATGAATGGGTTAAAAAAAAAAGTTTTCATTATAAAAAAAGTAGCATTTACACAAAGTGACCTTTATCAATGGTTTGATATTAAATAGTACAAATGTACAGAAACAAGGAGGGAAGGGGTGGAGGATTTAAGTTTATAATGGTGTATTAAATAATTATAATAATGTCTTTATTTCAAACAAGAACAAGATATATTGTGTAAATATACAGTATAAATATTTTGTCTTTATTTATATAAAAAAAATCAAACATTGGGCGCGTTCAGGGAACTGTAGCGCTGCAGCGCTTTACGAAAGCGGTGCCGCTGAACGGTACCACTTTATGTGTGGCGCTGCAGCACTTTATCAAGCGGTAAAGCATATATATTTTCCGCTGGATCGCATTTCAAGCCGTACAGCTGTAAACAAAATCGCATCCTTAACCTCGAAAGCGTGTTCAGGGAACATCAAGCGTTTTGCGCTGCAGCGCTACATGTCTAAAATTTCCTTGAATGCGCCCATTGACAGAATGGAATCGTCAATTTTCATTCGCGTGATGTGGTTTATCCAGACGTTTCCTTGCATGAAAAAACAAAAAATCAATAATCAATTTTATTGTATTTTTATTGTAATAATCTATGGTAGACCACCGTTAATAAATAAATAAATAAATCAATGAACGATATCATTTATAACATTATAGTTTTCTCATTACATAAATAAAAACGTCCTTCAGTCACAAAAACTGTGGCGACAATCCTGTTAAATGGCCAAAAGTATATTCTAACAAAAAAATGAAAGGCAAATATTCGTCTTTTAAACATGACTAAAAATATTCTATGTTCATATAATCATTCCATCTTTATTTATATTACAAAAATCCCGCCTTTATTTTCCTCACATACACACAATGAAATCCGACTTAACTTAAAATCAACAATTCGGGCGATGAAATAAAACTTTACGGCCGCGAAATGGGTGGTTAGAAGGATAATAACGGCATAACGAAAATATCTGTGAAGTAGAATGCGTGAGAATATCAATGCTGGGATTTCCCTTTTTTTCCCAACTTATTTCTTATTGTAATTTTAGATGAAGGAGCAACCGTTTTATTTAAATCTGCCGCAAATCTCTCTCGTTCTTTCCATTTTTCATTTGTGAAGAGAAATCCCCGAAATAGAAATAAATCGTAATGATGTTTTATCTTCAGGGATAAATTTATTTTTTATCTAATTTAAAATTAATGAATTACCAATAGAATAAAAAAAACACACACTCCTTAATTTGAATAACTTTAAATTATCCATTGGTTTCGAGTTATTAACCCATTCTGTTTTGTTTTATTGGTAGCTTTTTAATAATTTATCCATTGATTAAATTTAAAGATGTTTTTACGTTATAAAAATTAATATAAGATTGTTTTTCAATATAATTAATATTTTTAATATTTAAACATTGGTATTTCACATCCTAAATATAATAAAATTAGAATTAAATATTTCAATTATTAAATTTTAAATTCTCATTCTCACGGCGTTTCCATAAAGAAAACTTGTTATAAGCTGTTTCAAATATTTCCATTCTTGCGATGTTTCCATTAACCAACCATTTCATTAACTATTTCAGACGTTTCCATCCTCTCAATATTTTCATGAACCAGATTTTTCCTTCTACAGTTTTCAGACGTTTCCATTCTCTCAATTTTTATTCTTAAACCAGATTTTTCCTCTACTGTTTCCAGACGTTTCCCTTATCTCATTTTTCTTCTTAAACAAGATTTTTCCTCAGCTGTTTCCAGACGTTTCCATTCTCTCAATGAAGAAAAATATGATTAAAGAAAATAATCATATTTTTCTTCGACTGTTTCCAAACGTTTCCATTCTATAATTTTTTTCTTAAACCAGATTTTTCCTCGACTGTTTTCAGACATTTCCATTCTCTCATTTTTTTCTTAAAACAGATTTTTCCTCGACTGTTTTCAGACATTTCCATTCTCTCATTTTTTTTCTTAAAACAGATTTTTCCTCGACTGTTTTGAGACGTTTCCATTCTCTCGATGTTTTTATTGATAATATTTTTTTACTGTTTCCATTCTCTCAATTTTTTTCTAAAACCAGATTTTTCCTCTATTCTTTCCAGTATGATTCTATTCTCTAAATATTTTCATGAACCAAATTTTCTCCTCGACTGTTTCCAGACGTTTCTATTCTTTCATTTTTTTATTATAACAAAATTTTTCCTC
Organism: Philonthus spinipes; assembly: GCA_963082785.1. NCBI lineage: Eukaryota > Metazoa > Arthropoda > Insecta > Coleoptera > Staphylinidae > Philonthus > Philonthus spinipes. The sequence continues at coordinate 26,147,310 of OY720307.1, read as the reverse complement.
GACAGTTTCCAGACATTTCCATTCTCTCAATGTTTTCATTAACCAAATTTTCTTCGACTGCTTCAATTTTTTTTTTCTTAAACCAGATTTTTCCTCAACTGTTTCCAGACGTTTCTATTCTCTTGATATTTTTATAAACCCGATTTTTTCTCTACCGCTTTTAGACTTTTCCATTCAAACAATGTTTTCATAAACCTGATTTTTCCTCAACTGTTTCTTGACGTTATTTAATTTATTCTTATTTGTACATTAATGACATTTATTTAAGTGTATTTTTCGCTAATAAAAATTAATTTAAAAATGAATATTCAATTCAAAAAATCCGAGTTATTCGCACTTGATTTCGTTGAAAAACCCCAAGGCGTAATTATTTCGCGTAATTATTATCGAAGAGTTATGATATCTGCGATCGATTAATTTTTATTGCGGTTAGGCTGGAGACACGACGATGATGATATCCTTATTAGCAGATACGCTGGATTATGGATGTGTCATAATTAACGTCGCGGCAGACAAAAAGCGGAAGAATGGACGACGTTCGCTTTTTGATCGATTGACGAATGCCCCGGCCCTAGGATTCCGATCATTCTAATCGCATGGGAAAACTAACGATTATTAGCAAACGAATACTGTTTGGAATGTAGATTTATTTATAAATTCATAGTACTGTAATCTTAGATAACGCAGTTTGTAATAATTGTAAATATAAATAATTTCTATGAAATAAATATGAATAGATTATTAAAAATCAACCAATAAAACACAGATTAGATTGAATAACTTTAAATTCTCGACTAGTTTCGGGTTATTAGCCCATTTTCAAGAGAATTTATTTTTTTTTTAATTTCATTTGAACAGAGCTGAAAAGCTGAGGAATGAATAATTTCATGAAGAGAATAATTTCCTCAATATTGTAATAAAAATGAATCTCAAATGTGTGTTAAAAAAATTCCACACGCAGTGTCATCCATCCATCATCATACAAATTACATTACATCCTGAAAACTGATCGTATCTGCATGCGATATTTCAAAACTTTTTTTCCGGATTTTCGTTCGCTGGTTTTTTGTTTGTAATATAATCCATTAATTATAAACATCAAAACATTTTCCATACTATATTTAAAAATCAACTCACTTAGAACAGTTCTTTTTGGGATAGTTGTAATTAATTAAATTGTTTAACAAATAAAAGAGTCTGTAATAAATTAAACGTGTGTTAATTAATATTATCATGACTTGAGTTTCAACAAAATTTCTGTCGTTTGGGATTATAAATTATCCTATATTTGGTGGGCAATAAATTACATATTATTATTATTAATTCCGTACATGAAACGTAAAATTTTTCGTATACGTTATTCTTTATCGTCACAGCCTAAGCGATTTTTCTACTAAATATGTACACTTAGATTTTAAGTTTAAAAAAAATGTGTTCCGTTAAATTTAACATTTCACGTACTGAATTCATTGATTGTCAAGTAGTAACAAATATTTGAAATGTAAAGACCTTTTTTTTAGAAAATTAAATTATTTAAAGTACAGTACAATATTCACATTTTTTTTTCCTTGTTTTCCTAAACAGGACAAGTTCGCCTTCCTTTAGTGGACGAAACAATGATTCTCGGTCGTCTACCTTGTAGACCCAAATCGTTGACGATGCCACTTGAAATTAGGCAAAAGGTGGCGCTTGCGTCGTCTTTAATTTATTACAGAACAATACTTTTAACGTTAACGATTTGAATCTACAAGGTAGACAACCGAGAATCGATGTGTCGTCCATTAAAGGAAGACAATAGATTCCATTTATTATGATTATGATTCATATTTAGTAAATTATTTCTTCATTCAAAATACGTTTCAATTTTTTTTTTTTAATTTCGAGAGAAATTATTAAATTCCAACCCGCAGATGATTTCGTTTAATTAAAACGTTTAAAACGAGCACGAAAAGAGAAGCGCAAAAAAAAAACGCCGTGTAAATTTCAAACCCGACCCGAAGAATTGTTGTAAATTCAACAAGTATCTTGTTGAATCTGGTAAGCCGTTTTTAAAAGGGTTATTTCATTTATTTTTTTCTGCGTCGCATTCCGCATATTTCCATAATAAAAATCCAATTTTATTGTGTCCAGAAAATACAAAAATTCCATACCAAAAAAATAATAACAGCGTAATTTAATCCGGTTATGAAGAAGGGAAGATGCACCGCCTTGGGTGGTCTACCGGTCTTGACATGCCGACTTAATTACCGCGTTCATAATTAACAATGGTAGAAGAAGAATACGCGAAATAGTAAGAACGAGAATCGCGCGCTCTGAAAAAGGCTGTGGCCTTTTTCTTTCCACCTGCGTTAATTAATAGAAACATCGCGTTTCTAATTAATTAATCAGCCGATCGGTTTATCGGGAAATCGCCGGTTTACCGGAAAGTTTGTTGATTAATTAAACCGCGGCGTGCGATTGAAGCGATAAGAAGAAACGTCGAATAAAGAAGATGAAAGAAAATTAAAAAAGAAACAAACAACAACGTATTTTTATTGAATTCAATTGGAATTTAATAACTGCAAAAAAATATGATTGCAATTCTAAATCTCTTAGTTCCAATTCCTCTCCTCTTTTTCTTTTCGTTTTTGCAAATGGCGCATCAATCATTGATCGTATCTTCAGGCGCTTTATTTTTTCCCCGCTCTCCCTCTCTTATTTATTCCCGTCCTTCTTTTTCTGATCGTCTTATTTGTAAAACGCCGCACGTTTATAAATCAATTTTAAACAGTCCGGCTTTTCGGTAAGTTATTGCCGGCGCTCGATTTTTTTTTTCTGCGCGTTTGTGTGTGAATTTCGTACGACAAAAATTTAAATTATTTATTATTGAAAAACATAATAATCAATACTGTTCATAAGGATAACTTGTGTTTTAAAACAATTCAATATCATATAATTGTTGATTAAAAAAAGAATTAGTTATATTTCATTAATAATACTAATATATTTGTTAAAAACTAAAAAATACTAGAAAGCATATTTCTCAACTATTAGACGTTTTTGTTCTCTCAATATTGTGATAAACCAGATTTTCATCAGTTATTCTCCCATTATTTCCCGATATTTCCATTAACCAGCCTTTTCTTCAGACGTTCCAGACGTTTCCATTCTGTCAATATTTTCTTAAACCATATTTTTCCTCAATTATCTACAGACGTTTCCATTCTCTCAATGTTTTCATAAACGAAAATTTTCCTCAACTGTTCCAGACATTTCCAATCGCGCGATATTCCTATAAACCCATTTTTGTTCAGCTGTTTCAGACATTTCCATTCTCGCGATGTTTCCATTAACCACCCTGTTCTTAATCTGTTTCCATTCTGTCTATGTTTTTACAAACCAGATTTTTTTCTCAACTATTAGACGTTTCTGTTCTCTCAATGTTGTGATAAACCAGATTTTTCGTCAGTTTTTCGCAAACATTTTCATTCTCCCGATATTTCCATTAACCAGCCTTTTCTTCAGACGTTTTATTTCAGTGCATATACTCAATGTTTGTAAAAATGTAATTGTCGGAATAAAGATATTTGTATATCTATTTTCTGGGCAGTTGTTTCAGACATTTCCATTCTGTTAATATTTTCATAAACCTGATTTTTCCTCAACACATCGAGACATTTTCAATCTCGCAATGTTTTCATTAATCAGATTTCTGCGCAGTAGTTTCAGACATTTCCATTTTCGCGATGTTTCTAACTACCCTTTCCTCAGCTGTTCCAGACGATTCCATTTTCTCAAGGTTTCATAGATTTTTATTCGAGACGTTTCCATTATCGCGATGTTTCCATAAACCACATTAAAAAAATCTTTCCTGACTTGAATAAGGAAAGAATAATTATTGTTTTTATTAAATATTTATTATCCTCACTCAAACAAATATCTTAAAATAAGGATTAAGAATTTTGGAGGAGGGGGGCAGCTTATACGTCGCATCCACTTAGGCCAAACTTTAGGCCTATTGTGGTACCTCCCTCCCAGTGGCGAGACCCACTCTGCAGATCTGGCGATATTCAGCATCTATTCGTGGGTCATTTAAAAATGACATCTTAAAAAAAAAATGAAAGAATCGTACATTTCGAGTACTATGTACTCATTAATGAATAGCTGTTTTAATAAATAAAAAGTGAAAAAAAAATCATTTATCTTATATAACACCAGATTTCATCAATAAAACTTAGTTGATGTTTCCATTAACTAGCCTTTTTATGAGTTACTCCAGACTTTCCATTCTTTCAATGTTTTCACAAACCTGATTTTAATTCTTGACATTTCCATTTTCGCGATGTTTCCGAGAGTTTATAAATTCATCACTAGTAGCCCGCACCCTTCATCCGAAGGGTGTTCGATGTATAAAGAACAGCGGTTGAAAGGGCATGTCGAAAAATGGCGCCAAAAGTTAGATGGTGGCTACCGGCGGTGAAGAAAGAGGATGGCCAGCGCCAGGGTATGAAGTAAAGTGGAATTCTCGCTTCGCGAGAGAGCTCCGCGGACCTCCAAAGGGCAAGGGAACGTGGCAGGCTCGCTGCGCTCGCAGGCTCGCTTCGCTCGCCCGGTTGAAAGCTCGCTTCGCTCGCTGGTTTGTTTACCAAGTGTTTGTAAGGCCAGGGGTTGCGGTAGGCTCGCTTCGCTCGCTAGTTTGTTTACCAAGTGTTTGTAAGGCCAGGAGTTGCGGTAGGCTCGCTTCGCTCGCTAGTTTGTTTACCAAGTGTTTGTAAGGCCAGAGGTTGCGGTAGGCTCGCTTCGCTCGCTAGTTTGTTTACCAAGTGTTTGTAAGGCCAGGAGTTGCGGTAGGCTCGCTTCGCTCGCTAGTTTGTTTACCAAGTGTTTGTAAGGCCAGGAGTTGCGGTAGGCTCGCTTCGCTCGCTAGTTTGTTTACCAAGTGTTTGTAAGGCCAGGGGTTGCGGTAGGCTCGCTTCGCTCGCTAGTTTGTTTACCAAGTGTGTGTAAGGCCAGGGGTTGCGGTAGGCTCGCTTCGCTCGCTAGTTTGTTTACCAAGTGTTTGTAAGGCCAGGGGTTGCGGTAGGCTCGCTTCGCTCGCTAGTTTGTTTACCAAGTGTGTGTAAGGCCAGGGGTTGCGGTAGGCTCGCTTCGCTCGCTAGTTTGTTTACCAAGTGTTTATAAGGCCAGGAGTTGCGGTAGGCTCGCTTCGCTCGCTAGTTTGTTTACCAAGTGTTTGTAAGGCCAGGAGTTGCGGTAGGCTCGCTTCGCTCGCTAGTTTGTTTACCAAGTGTGTGTAAGGCCAGGGGTTGCGGTAGGCTCGCTTCGCTCGCTAGTTTGTTTACCAAGTGTGTGTAAGGCCAGGGGTTGCGGTAGGCTCGCTTCGCTCGCTAGTTTGTTTACCAAGTGTTTGTAAGGCCAGGGGTTGCGGTAGGCTCGCTTCGCTCGCTAGTTTGTTTACCAAGTGTTTATAAGGCCAGGAGTTGCGGTAGGCTCGCTTCGCTCGCTAGTTTGTTTACCAAGTGTTTGTAAGGCCAGGAGTTGCGGTAGGCTCGCTTCGCTCGCTAGTTTGTTTACCAAGTGTTTGTAAGGCCAGGGGTTGCGGTAGGCTCGCTTCGCTCGCTAGTTTGTTTACCAAGTGTTTGTAAGGCCAGGAGTTGCGGTAGGCTCGCTTCGCTCGCTAGTTTGTTTACCAAGTGTTTGTAAGGCCAGGAGTTGCGGTAGGCTCGCTTCGCTCGCTAGTTTGTTTACCAAGTGTTTATAAGGCCAGGAGTTGCGGTAGGCTCGCTTCGCTCGCTAGTTTGTTTACCAAGTGTTTGTAAGGCCAGGAGTTGCGGTAGGCTCGCTTCGCTCGCTAGTTTGTTTACCAAGTGTTTGTAAGGCCAGGGGTTGCGGTAGGCTCGCTTCGCTCGCTAGTTTGTTTACCAAGTGTTTATAAGGCCAGGAGTTGCGGTAGGCTCGCTTCGCTCGCTAGTTTGTTTACCAAGTGTTTGTAAGGCCAGGAGTTGCGGTAGGCTCGCTTCGCTCGCTAGTTTGTTTACCAAGTGTTTGTAAGGCCAGGGGTTGCGGTAGGCTCGCTTCGCTCGCTAGTTTGTTTACCAAGTGTTTGTAAGGCCAGGGGTTGCGGTAGGCTCGCTTCGCTCGTTTGTCCACTTGGAGCGTATAAGGCCTCATTCCTTAAATAACTCGCTTCGCGAGAAAGCTCCGCAAACCGCGAGAGGTACGGAGAACGTGGTAGGCTCGCTTCGCTCGCAGGCTCGCTTTGCTCGCCCGTTGAGCTCGCTTCGATCGCTGGTTTGCCCACCTGGAGCGTATAAGGCCCAATACGGTTAATAACTCGCTTTGCGAGAGAGCTCCGCAGACCTCGAGAGGTTGAGAGAACGTGGTGGGCTCGCTTCGCTCGCAGGCTCGCGTTGCTCGCCCGTTGAGCTCGCTTCGCTCGCTGGTTTGCCCACCTGGAGCGTATAAGGCCTAATACGTTCAATGGCTCGCTTCGCGAGAGAGCTCCGCAGACCTCGAAAAGTTGAGGGAACGTGGTGGGCTCGCTTCGCTCGCAGGCTCGCGTTGCTCGCCCGTTGAGCTCGCTTCGCTCGCTGGTTTGTCCACTTGGAGGGTATGAGGCCTAATACGTGAAATAACTCGCTTCGCGAGAAAGCTCCGCAGATCGCGAGAGGTACAGAGAACGTGGTAGGCTCGCTTCGCTCGCAGGCTCGTTTTGCTCGCCCGTTAAGCTCGCTTCGCTCGCTGGTGAGAGCTCCTCAGATTTCGATGGGTTGTAAGAAAGTGGTAGAGCTCGCTTCGCTCGCTGGTTTGTCCACTTGGAGCGTAAAAGGCCTAATTCCTTAAATGGCTCGCTTCGCGAGAAAGCTCCGCGGATCGCGAGAGGTGGGGAGAACGTGGTGGGCTCGCTTCGCTCGCAGGCTCGCTTTGCTCGCCCGTTAAGGCTCGCTTCGCTCGCTGGCTTGCCCCCTTGGAGCGTATAGAAAAAACAACGGTTCAAATCGGTCAGCAAACGGCCGAGTTGATTTTTTTTCATTTTTGCAGTGTTGCCAAACTTCCGGCGATGTTACGGTTGAATTTCCCGTACCCAATTACATATGTTTGGAAGAAAGAATTTTCGAAATCGGTCAACTCTGGCAAAAGTTGTGGCCGATAGGCAAATCCATGGGTCCGATGGGTGAGATTCGTATTGAGTCATATAGTGGATGTGCAACCATGAGACTTTCTTTAATCAACTTTTTTTTAAGAATAAATGGTAAAAAGTTGATGTCAATTTGCCCATGACCCATGTACCATGGACCCATGACACCTGGTCCATTCGATGGGCGACGTCGTCTAGTTGGCAAAGGTGAAAACCGGAAGTCTCTATCTCTCTCGGGGAAAAAGCACGAAGCGAAAATGTGAAAATGTAGTGCAAAATCACCTTCCTCCATAAGACTGTGGTGGTCAGACTGCGCGGATATATGATTTGTATGGCCCTCTCTCTCGTTTCAATCCAAATGTACGGTTCCCCATTTAATCGGCGGCATTCCTTTCCGGCGACGATTTCTCGGCCGGCTTTTGGGCGTCCGAGAAAATTTTGTGTGAGTGCGAGGGAGATGGTTAGTTGAGTTTCGAGAGAGTTAGAGGGGATCTTCCGTTCGATCAAGGCATATGCCTTGGAATTTTGGCGAAAAAAAAAGTTTTTCTGAAAAAAATGCCAAAAAATTCTACGTTTTTTTCCGGTTCCGGAAGTGCTTTCGAAAAAATTTTCACTCGACGGGAAGTATTTTTAAAAAAATTTTGAAAATTGTCGTTATTCTTTTCCCCCATAAGAATGCATGCATTTGAGGTTGGTAAAATTTTGATTATAAATTTTGAAAAATCATATCTCGGCTCGCATGGGCTTGAAAATTCGAAATCTATCGTCGTTGGATTTCGCCATCCTTCTTCTAAACGGAGGTTCAGGTCCGATCGTTCCACTGCAATTAGGGGCGGAGATGTGATTTTTCGAATGGGCGCACCTCCGTCCGAAACGGGCAAATTTTCGTCGATTTTGATTTTTGAAAATTCCCCGCTCGGCTCGTATGGGCTTTGGAGCGATGAATTTATCACCGTCTGAAAGCCCCATCCTTCCCCTAAATTAAGGTTCATGTCCGATCGTTCCACCGCAATTAGGGGAGGAGATGGGATTTTTCGAGTGCGCGCGCGACCGCGACAAAGGTGAAAAAGTGGGCTATTTTTGGTGAAAAAAATTCGTAGCTCCGCGAGTTTTCCAGATATCGGAATGAAACTTTCAGGACTTGTAGAGCTCGCGAAGGGGCATCTTTCGGTCGGTGACCAATCGGTCCGGGCGCAAAAATGAGGGAGTTTTGATTTTTTTTCGCTACAAAAATGTCACATTTTCAGGTAAATGTCAACTTTGACCGGACGACCGTATTTGTTATTTTTTTTGCGAGGGGTGTTTCAGACCCACAGCAGGCTTTCCCTACGGGAAAAAGCCTGGTGTGGCTTTTTTGCTCTAGCTCTTCAAATAACGGAGATAGCGACCGGAAGTCGGCCATTTTGGTGTGCAAAAATTTTTCTTTCGGGGGAATCGTGTCCGAACGGGGTCTAGTTTACGGTGGCGTTTTCGGATTTTCTTTAGGTGTCTCGGGTCTCGAGATGCGGGTATCAAAAATGACCTCGGATGACCTTGAAATTTTTTTTTCGTTTTTTCCGTAATCTAGTCGATCTAGAGAATGCAAAGGCGTCGTCAAAAGTGGGTCCAATCAAATATTTCGGTTATCGTGACAAAAAATCGAGTTGTGTCAGGACGTCTGGATTGCCCGCGAAAATGCGCTTCTTTTCGAAATCGAGCAGAGCGAGAAAACCGATTTGCTCTAGCTCTTCAAATAAAAAAGTTTGACGTCGTTTCCCGAACTTCCTAGGGGTTAGTGACAATCCTGTCATGTCCTGCTTGTCGAGCGGGTCTTCTAGTTGGGATCCCAGAAATAAAAACGTAAGCGAGCGAAAGAACTTCGGCGCTGGCCTCTAGGGCCTTAAGAAAATTTTTTCGATTTTGACCGGTTTCGATGGGGTGCCATAAAGGCTTCGGGTGGTCGAGGTGATTGCAGAAAGTCCGAATTCGATCGGCCGGAAAACAAAAAAGTTGGACGCGATTACTCGAACTTCCGGTGGCGCCACCTGGACGGCGGTCACACCGTCGTATTCCCGAGGTCGATCAGTGCCGGAAAGGAAAAAAAAATTTTCCCGATCGGACGATCCTGAGAAAAGTTAGGCCGGATAGGCCAAATAGGCCGGCCTATGTTGGCCTATGTCAAAGGCCCGTGTGGACTTATCGAAGTGTTTTTGCGCTGCATTGGAAAATTTAAAACCGGTCTATTTAGGCCAAAAATTTTTTTTCTGTAGGCCGCGGCCTATGTCTATAGGCCAAAACGGCCTATGTGAATTTTGTAGCCCGGAAAATTTCGATGACAACCGTGAAAACCGCGAGTCGCTAGCTCGAATGGTTCAGGAGCTGTGGCCGGGGAAATAAACCGAACTTTGAAAATCATTTTCTCGGTTTCTCGATTTTTCCTGGAGATACGACATGGCCTATTCCATGTAGGCCCATGGGGACTATATTCCGTATAAGTTTGGTCGAAATCGTTCGAGCCGATTTTGCAAACACTCAAGATTTCACGTTTTTCCATAAGCGCAATGTTAAATTTTTTGGATTTTTGGAAATTTTTTTCGCCCTGAAGATGATGCTTCGAAACGTTGAAATTTATAGGGTTAATAGAGTTCCGGGTCCCCTTTCCGTTGGTGAAATCCGCACCGCGCTATCTCTCCCCGTTCACCCCCCAGCCCGCCCCAAAAATTCCCCCATAAGACCTGTATAACCTACTTTTTTATTAATAGTGACTAGTAGCCCGCACCCTTATTCCATAAGGGTCTTCGATTTATGTAAAGTACCACCCTTGAAAGGGCATGTCGAAAAATGGGGCCAAAGTTAGACGGGGGCTACCCGCGGTGAAGAAAGAGGATGGCCAGCGCCAGGGAATGAAGGAAAGTGGAATTCTCGCTTCGCGAGAGAGCTCCGCGGACCTCCAAAGGGCAAGGGAACGTGGTAGGCTCGCTGCGCTCGCAGGCTCGCTTCGCTCGCCCGGTTAAAAGCTCGCTTCGCTCGCTGGTTTGCTCCCCAGGAACGTATAAGGCCTGACACGTAATACAACTCGCTTTGCGAGAGAGCTCCGCAGACCTCGAACGGTGGGGAGAACGTGGTAGGCTCGCTTCGCTCGCTGGCTCGCGTTGCTCGCCCGTTGAGCTCGCTTCGCTCGCTAGTTAGTCCACTTGGGGCGTATAAAGCCTTATTCCTTAAATAACTCGCTTCGCGAGAAAGCTCCGCAAACCTCGAGAGGTTGAGAGAACATGGTAGGCTCGCTTCGCTCGCAGGCTCGCTTTGCTCGCCCGTTGAGCTCGCTTCGCTCGCTGGTTTGTTCACTTGGAGCATAAAAGGCCAAATTAGTTAAATAACTCGCTTCGCGAGAAAGCTCCGCGGATCGCGAGAGGTAGGGAGAACGTGGTGGGCTCGCTTCGCTCGCAGGCTCGCTTCGCTCGCCCGTTGAGCTCGCTTCGCTCGCTAGTTTGTCCACTTGGAGCATAAAAGGCCAAATTAGTTAAATAACTCGCTTCGCGAGAAAGCTCCGCGGATCGCGAGAGGTAGGGAGAACGTGGTGGGCTCGCTTCGCTCGCAGGCTCGCTTTGCTCGCCCGTTAAGGCTCGCTTCGCTCGCTGGCTTGCCCACTTGGAGCGTATAGAAAAAAGAACGGTTCGAATCGGTCAGGAAATGGCCGTATTGGAATTTTCCCATTTTTGCAGTGTTGCCAAACTTCCGGCGACATCACGGTTGAATTTCCCGTAACCGATTACATATGAATGGAAGAAAGAATTTTTGAAATCGGTCAACGGTGGGGAGAACGTGGTGGGCTCGCTTCGCTCGCCCGTTGAGCTCGCTTCGCTCGCTGGTTTGTCCACTTGGAGCGTATAAGGCTTAATTCGTTAAATAGCTCGCTTCGCGAGAAAGCTCCGCGAATCGCGAGAGGTGGGGAGAACGTGGTGGGCTCGCTTCGCTCGCAGGCTCGCTTCGCTCGCCCGTTGAGCTCGCTTCGCTCGCTAGTTTGTCCACTTGGAGCGTAAAAGGCCTAATTAGTTAAATAACTCGCTTCGCGAGAAAGCTCCGCGGATCGCGAGAGGTAGGGAGAACGTGGTGGGCTCGCTTCGCTCGCAGGCTCGCTTTGCTCGCCCGTTAAGGCTCGCTTCGCTCGCTGGCTTGCCCACTTGGAGCGTATGGAAAAAAGAACGGTTCAAATCGGTCAGCAAACGGCCGAGTTGACTTTTTTTCATTTTTGCAGTGTTGCCAAACTTCCGGCGATGTCACGGTTGAATTTCTCGTACCCAATTACATATGAATGGAAGAAAGAATTTTTGAAATCGGTCAACTCTGGCAAAAGTTGTGGCCGATGGGCAAATCCATGGGTCCAATGGGTGCGATTGGTATTGTGCCATATAGTGGATGTGCAACCATGAGACTTTCTTTAATCAACTTAATTTTAAGTCTAAATGGTAAAAAGTTGATGTCGATTTGCCCATGACCCATGTACCATGGGCCCATGACACCTGGTCCATTCGATGGGCGACGTCGTCTAGTTGGCAGCGGTGAAAACCGGAAGTCTCTATCTCTCTCGGGGGAAAAGCACGAAGCGAAAAACTGAAATTGTGGTGCTAAAATAACCGTCCTCCATAAGAATGTGGTGGTCAGACTGCGCGGATATATGTTTTGTATGGCCCTCTCTCTCGGTCCAAAACGAATGTACGGTTCCCCATTTAATCGCCTGTAATTCCGTTCCGGCGGATTTCTCGGCCGGCTTTTGGCCGGCCAGGAAAATTTTGTGTGAGTGCGAGAGAGATGGTTAGTTGAGTTTCGAGAGAGTTGGAAGGGATCTTCCGTTCGATCAAGGCATATGCCTTGCGATTTTGGCGAAAAAAAAAGTGTCTCTGAAAAAAATGCCAAAAAATTCTACGTTTTTTTCCGGTTCCGGAAGTGTTTTCGAAAAAATTTTCACTCGAGGGGAAGTATTTTAAAAAAAATTTTGAAAATTGTCGTAATTCTTTTCCCCCATAAGAATGCATGCATTTGAGGTTGGTAAAATTTTGATAGTAAAATTTTGAAAAATCATATCTCGGCTCGTATGGGCTTGAAAATTCGAAATCTATAGTCGTTGGATTGCGCCATCCTTCCCCTAAATGGTGGTTCAGGTCCGGTCGTTCCACCGCAATTAGGGGAGGAGATGTGATTTTTTGAATGGGGGCACCTCCGTCCGAAACGGGCAAATTTTGGTCGATTTTGAGTTTTGAAAATTCCCCGCTCGGCTCGTATGGGCTTTGGAGCGATGAATCGGGCACCGTTGGAAAGCCCCATCCTTCCCCTAAATGGGGGTTCGGGTCCGGTCGTTCCACCGCGATTAGGAACGGAGATGGGAATTTTTAAGTGTGCGCCGACCGCGAAAATGGTCAAAAAGTGGGCTATTTTTGGAGAAAAAAATTCGTAGCTCCGCGAGTTTTCGAGGTAGCGGAATGAAACTTTCAGGGCTTGTGGAGCTCGCGAATGGGCTTCTTCTGGTCGGTGACCAATCGGTCCAGGTGCAAAAATGAGGGAGTTTTGATTTTTTTTCGCTACAAAAATGTCACATTTTCAGGTAAATGTCAACTTTGACGGGACGACCGTATTTGTAATTTTTTTTGCGAGGGGTGTTTCAGACCCACAGCAGGCTTTCCCTACGGGAAAAAGCCTGGTGTGGCTTTTTTGCTCTAGCTCTTCAAATAACGGAGATAGCGACCGGAAGTCGGCCATTTTGGTGCGCAAAAATTTTTCTTTCATGGGAATCGTGTCCGAACGGGGTCTGGTTTACGGTGGCGTTTTCGGATTTTCTTTAGGTGTCTCGGGTCTCGAGATGCGGGTATCAAAAATGACCTCGGATGACCTTGAAATTTTTTTTTCGTTTTTTCCGTAATCTAGTCGATCTAGAGAATGCAAAGGCGTCGTCAAAAGTGGGTCCAATCAAATATTTCGGTTATCGTGACAAAAAATCGAGTTGTGTCAGGACGTCTGGATTGCCCGCGAAAATGCGCTTCTTTTCGAAATCGAGCAAAGCGAGAAAGCCGATTTGCTCTAGCTCTTCAAATAAAAAAGTTTGACGTCGTTTCTCGAACTTCCTAGGGGTTAGTGACAATCCTGTCATGTCCTGCTTGTCGGGCGGGTCTTCTAGTTGGGATCCCAGAAATAAAAACGTAAGCGAGCGAAAGAACTTCGGCGCTGGCCTCGAGGGCCTTAAGAAATTTTTTTCGATTTTGACCGGTTTCGACGGGGTGCCGTAAAGGCCTCGGGTGGTCGAGGTGAATGCAGAAAGTCCGAATCCGATCGGCCGGAAAACAAAAAAGTTGGACGCGATTACTCGAACTTGCGGTGGCGCCACCTGGACGGCGGTCGCACCGTCGTATTCCCGAGGTCGATCAATGCCGGAAAGGAAAAAAAAATTTCCCCGATCGGACGATTCTGAGAAAAGTTAGGCCGGATGGGCCACATAGGCCGGCCTATGTTGGCCTATGTCAAAGGCCCGTTTGGACTTTACGATGTGTACGGGTGCTGCATGGACAGATTTTAATTCGGTCGATTTAGGCCGAAAATTTTTTTTCTATAGGCCGCGGCCTATGTCGATAGGCCAAAATGGCCTATGTGAATTTTGTTGGCCTTGAATGTTGGTTGACGACGGTGAAAACCGCGTGTCGATAGCTCCAATATTAAGGGAGCCACGGCGGGGGAAAAAAGTCGACTTTTGGAGACGATTTTCTCGACTCCTCGATTTTTCCTGGAGATGCGACATAGCCTATTCCCTGGCCACCCATGGGGACTATGTTCGGTGAAAGTTTGATCGAAATCGTTCGAGCCGATTTCGAGATCCTTCGTGATTACACGTTTTTCCATAAGCCCAATGTTAAATTTTTGGACATTTCAAAAATTTTTTTCACCCTGAAGATGATTTTTCGAAACGTTGAAATTGATACTGTTTGTACACTTCGCGGTGCTCTTTCCAACGCCGAAAACCGCAACCCTCCATCTCCTCCCGTTCCCCCTCCAGCCCGCTCCAAAAATCCCCCATAAGACCCTGTATAACCTACTTTTTTATATATAGTGACTAGCACCAACCACGATTTGTGTCTTATTCACTACAGGAAGTGAATTTACTCCTCGCGTTAAGTTCTTTGCCCGTGTTTTGTTCGTTTTGTTTTTGCGTTTGGGCCGTGAGTTTAAAGCTCCAGAGGATTTACGGTCGGCTCGCCCGGTGGCTAATTAGTTTAAGTTTATGGTCAGCGCTTAGCGCGCGGCCATATGTTACGCGCTCGCCGTGCGATAGTTTCTTAGTCCCGGCGCACAAATTTATTCGCTAGGCCTTATAAAGTTTATTGCACCGCGGGTTGAAAAGAATTAAAACCGATTGAAATACGCACGCACTTACAAAACGTGTTTGTTTATCTGTTTGTGTGAATGAATTTGATTGGGTGAGAAATGCGAAATTGATCCAAAAAAAAAGTTTTAGAAAAGTATTTTACTTTAAACAGTCCGGCTTTTCAGTAAGTTAATGCTGGCGCTCGATTTTTTTAACTGTGTGTATATGCGAATTTCGTTCGACAAATAAATCTAAATGAATTACATTTGTTAAAGTACTTATGTAACATAAGTCAAATTGTCACAGTTAGCTATTGTGACAATTTAAATTAATTTTAAATAATTTATTAATTATTTTTATTTAATGCAATTAAATGAATTGTTAATGAAAACACTTTTTAACTTTGTTTGTATAAATGAAATTAATTTTTATTTAATGCAACTAAATGAATTGTTAATGAAAACACTTTTTAACTTTGTTTGTATAAATGAAATTAATTTATTTCTTTAGTGACTATAGTTTCGACGTCATTATGACAAAATAAATTTCAGTTATACAAAGAAAGTCAAAAAGTATTTTCATTAATCGAACAACGATGGATAACAAAGTAGAAGCCTTAACAATTAGTAAAATAAATAAATATAACTGAACAAAATAATAAAAACAATTTAAAGGGGAAATTTTCGAAACTTATAAGGTTTGATATAATATTTGATTGTTTCCTCACATGTAATAAGTAAAAAAAATAAACTTTAAAATTCGTTTTATTTCCAAAATTAGCGTTACCTTTGAAAATATTCAAATATTCATAAAATTTCTAAAAAATCTATCAAAGACTCTTTATGATATTAGAAACATCATGGGATATTTATTTTTTAATAAAAATCTCATTTCTAGTTCGTTAAGACTATTTGTTCCCATTCTTATAGGAACGGTTTACGGGAGACGTGCCGATTAAATGCTTTTAGACGAGACGTTGATTAAAATATAATAATTTTATTCACAGATACGTACAATATTTTAATTTAAATAATAGTATTTAGGAAGGATTTATCTATATCTTTTATCTAAAAATAAATAAATTAGAGTTTTCGGCTTATCTAACAAAAATTTGCAATGTTGGACATTTTTGTAAATCATTTTTCAAAGGCCCAATTTACACGTCTGCTGCACAAATACAATTTATTTTATATTGCTTAAATTTATACATTTGATGCTTCCATTCATTGGGAACATTTGATATAATTTGAAGTAATTCTGCGAGTTTCGAATTTTTCACCAAAATTCACATTTCTCCATCTTCAAAAATATTCAAATTTCGATGAAATTTGTTTTTTTTTTTTTTAATCTGAAAAAATTCTCAAAGACTCTTAATAGTATTAGAAATACAACAGAATATTTATTTTTTCCAAAAAAAAAACTTATATCCAATTTGTTAAGACCATTTGAATTGATTTACATGGATTTATATGGGAATGATTAAGCGAAACGCGTCTATCGACGCTTTTGGAAGCTAAGTCCATTAAAATGAAATAATGTTGTTTACAGTTAATATAAAATATTGGAACGTCAAAAAAATGGATTCATTATCTATACTTCACTATAACAATCATTAAAATTGAAATTTTGGAATTATTTACAAAAATGTCCAAAATTGGGAAACAATTTACACGTCTGCTGCATAAAAACTATTTATTTTATATTGCTTAAATTTTTACAGTAATTGCTCCAATTCATCAGGAACATTTTGGTATAAATTGAAGTAATTCCGCAAGCTTTAGATTATTTACAAAAATCCACATTTTTCCTTTAAAAATATGCCTTCTTTTCGATTTTCGATCTTTGAATATATTACGAACAGCATGGGATAATTATTTTTTTTTTGAAAAAATGTTATTTCCGGTTAGTCAATTGATTAATATATAAAGAAAACAAAATTACAAATGTTGACATTTGCGTTAGAATATTTAAACTTAAAAAATAAAATTCGTTGAAGGAGAATTCATGTAAAACAAAATTAGACTTTGGCGATTATATATAAAAAAAAATTCCAAATGTGGAAAATTTTTTCGTTCATTTTTCAAAGGTCTAATTTACACGCCTATAATACGAAAATTAATTGTTTCATTTATAGAGTTGATGCTTCCATTCTTTGGGAACATTTTGGAATTATTTGAAGTTATTTTCTTACAAACACAATCTAAAGAAAATTTGGAAGACTTGATGATGTCAGAAAGAGCGTGGAATATTTATTTTGCACTAAAAATTATTTCCAGTTTCATAGAGCCATAAAAACTAAAAAAAAAAACGATGAGTTAAACAAAGTTTAACATTTTTAATTTGCCAAATTGAATAATCTGTTTTACTAATAAAATCAATTTGCATAATTTTTCATATGCTAATGAACAACAATTTTCATGTTTTACATAAATCTACAATATTTAACGTTACCCAACAATGTATAATTCATTGCGTGTATTTCTGGTCGTGGTAAATTGAAGTTGATCGGATTTTTTACGACCGTTAATGGCCGGAGATTACCGTGCGCCCGTTTTCTTGAGCAAACAGTTGTTTATTATAATTGTTATCCGCGCGGGGATTAATTCATGTTATGGCTCGGGAGAAAATGAGGTTGTCTCATTTTTTGCGATTCCTCTTACGAAGAACGCCTATTATCAACCAGTTATGAGTAATGACTGGGGATTAAAAGAGTTTTGATTTAAATGGGTAATATTGTAAGATGGATTTCTTTAGATATATAAATTGTTAATACATCGTTATTGTTTTTGTTATGAGAAAACACTTAAATTTCTAGGAATAGCTCGCATTAACCCATTAATGCGAGCTATTCCTAGAAATACCTAGTACCACTCAAGATGGTGGGCCTGAACAACTACATTAAGAGCTCCATCTGATTTTAGAGGGTTGTGTGACCTAAGTGTTTTTAAAGCGGTCAATAAATAAAGAAGTTTTGCCCTGCGGCGTTTTTTAGGAGACGTCCTGTATAATAATAATTAATGCAAATAAAATAACATTGACTTTTTGAATACTACCAGCTCCTAATTTTAACGTAACCATCATCAAATTGTGACTTTTGGATGCATATCTCTTAATGAAAGCACCATATGTTTAATTCGGAAGCAAATCAAATTCTTAATCAGAATTTACTCTTCCTAGAGTAATTGGAAGGAATTATTGATGACTGAGGCTGCGTTATATACTGTATATGATTATTGAAAAAGTGGTAGTATAGTTTGATTGTTCAAGCATAGAACATGGTAAAACAATATAAGATAGAGCAAAAAAAAAATATAACATTAAATTCAATAAACTAATTCTTGAATTTAAAAAAAGTGTCAATTAAATATTTAGGGCATTTATTATTTTAATTCAGAGGGATTGGCTATTGATCATAATAAAAAAAAAACTATACAAAACTTAAAAATCGCTAAAAATCAAAAGGAACTACGAAGCATATAAGGTTTGATAGAATATTTGCGCAGTTATATACCTAATTTGTTAGAACTGACTTCCGGACAGCTACAGCTATTAAAGAAAGACATTCCTTACGAATGGTTTAAAAAATCTAGAATTAAATAAAATAATTATAAAATTATTGTGGTATTTTAATTCAGAGGGATTGGCTATTGATAATAATTAAAAAAACTATACAAGACTTAAAAATCACTAAAAATCAAAAGGAACTACGAAGCATATCAGGTTTGATAGAATATTTGCGCAGTTATATTCCTAATTTGTTAGAACTGACTTCCAGACTAAGATAGCTATTAAAGAAAGACATTTCTTACGAATGGTTTAAAAAATCTAGAATTAAATAAAATAATTATAAAATTAAAAAAAAAAATATGAAGAGAAAAAAGTAACTATTCAGACAGATACATTAAAAAAGTGAAATGGTTTGTGGCAGATTGCAGGATGCAATTGTGGAAAAATACCAATGAAAAAAAAAGTGGTAATAATGAATCGTGCGATAATTCTAAATTTAATATTTTATTTAATGCGTTTTTTTTTATTATTTTTAAATTTCATTATGAATTTCAAAAGAAACAACGACATTTATTTCCAAACCAATAATATTTTTTTTTAAACTCCATTATATTACGGTTCTTTTTGTTCCGTTTCTGCGCACTCGTTTCGCGATTTGCATTCCGAATCGTTTTTCTGGTTTTGTAAATTATGGATATTGGAACGAAGAAAAGGCTCTCTCGTCGAGATCATATGCAAATCGCGCGAGCATCGCGTTTTATCCCAGTGTGTACTTACTGTACGAACCGGGGATAAATCCAACGGCGATTTATTAGATCCACAATCGTAAATTTCGCGCTGCGGGACAGGGATCGTCCGTCATTACACCAATGACGTTTCCATTCCGCAAACAACCGCAGAATAAAATCCGCGAATTTAATTTAATTACGATCTGTTTTTATTGTCGCGCCGGTAATTGATTGCGATCGTAAAGTCGCGCGCGCGCGCGCGCCCAAAAAAGAAAAGGACGATAAAGAAACGAAACAAGGAGTGTATTTACGATCGGTCGTTGTTTGAGATTCGCAGGTGGTTCCTGCGAGGGAATAAAAAACGTACTCGAGATTTACTAGAGATTGTGGAATTGTTTCTTTTAAGTACGGGTCGTATCAAATTCTAAAATTAAAATAAAACACAAAAACGTATCTTGTCATTCTTTCATAATTGTAGCTAAAAAAAATATTTCTTCGTTCAATATTTCATTATTAAATAGATATTACACAAAAATAACAATTCAGGTTAAATAGAAGAACACTTAATTAAATGTGAGTTTCGTGAAGATTTGAAAGATATATGAAAACACTTTGTACACTTTTCTTCACTTATTTATTTATAATAAATTAAAGACGACGCAAGCGCCACCTTTTGCCGAAGGTATCGAAGAGCAAAACCTAATATTCCAGGTTTTGCTCTTCGAAATGTTTGAAATTGCCAGGTCCTGTGCTACAGACACACCAAGATCTCATGAAAACCTGGAATTCTAAATTTTGCTCTATAAAATGTTTAAAATTTTCAGATGTTAGCATCTACACAGACACCATGATTCCTTAAAAAGGACTAATTATTGTAACTATTCTATTTTATCATGTATGTATGTTACTGTATGCAATGGCCTCCGTTGATTAAATAAATAAATATATAATGGTGAAATAAATAATAATTTTGAAACAAATCAAAAGTTTCCTTCTTTTTCGCAATATTTCACGAAGCCGTTGAAATATTAATATGAAGACCTCTAGTTGATAGCCATTTAACAATTAATTAATTTTTGTGTGATATACATAATCAATGTTTGTTACCTTATTGTAAACTATTAATATGAGTCTGAAAATTAGATTTATTTTCTTTATATTTTATATATAATCAATAGAATTTATAAACAATTACACATTTGTAAAATTTCAAGACAGATGATAAATAAATTGTAAATTTCAACAATTCTGAACCAATAATTTTTATTACATAACTTACCTATAAAAATATTTGTAATGATCAACATTCTGAACATAATCAATCGCAGTTGTAAGTGTTGATAATTCACCACATATTCTTTTTTCTCTCTTTGAGACGTTCACTTTTGTTTGCGAGACGATCCTTATAGAAGGACCACGATAAAACGTAATCGACGAATAACGCCATCTGTCGCTCGCATTTTTTCCGCCTAGCCGTTTCCATTCCAAAAGCGGGAAAGCCATATCGCGAATGTTGAGCATCCCGTCTCGTTTTAAATCAAATGGAGAGGTAAAAACGGCGATATGGGCAAAAAAAGGAGCGGGGCGGGGAGGAGGAGATCCTTATAAGGAGAGCGCGCGCGCACGCACGGCTCGAGACAAAAGGACAATAATTCTCCACCATACCGCACGTAAGGAAAAAGCGCAGAAAAAGCGATAATTTATCGTGCCGTCTATATTAGGAGCGGATATTGTCCCGGGGAATTTCAATTCATCGCGGCTCTGACTTCGGAGATGCCACCGTGCGTTTTTTTCCCACGTTGCGTTTTGTTTATGTAGGAGATGAAGGAAGGCGCGGTGAAGCGTCTTTAAATATTTTTTCTTGGGATAAATTCCGCCAGCATTGCCTGAATTAGATAATGCGGGCTTTGAAAATGTTGAATTGTTTTACTAAAATTATTTCAAATAATCATTGCTTGAATTAAACTAGTGTTGGGCAAAATTGAGCGAATTTATTAATCGAGTATTTGTGAATATCTAATTTTAAGTAGCTAAAGTTGAAAAAGAATAATAAATTGGAGTTTATTAATAAATATCTGACATTTCCCAATATTAATATCATATATAACATTAAGAAAATTGTTCTGAACTTCAGTTTGCAGTGACAAAAAAGATCGAAACGATCGACTTTGCCCATCTCTAAATTAAACAATGTAAACTCTCAAAATGCTTAATGAAGATTTTTCCTAAAAGTATTATTTATAATTTAAAAATATTTCTTGTAAAAAAATCACTTCTATTGGAAAATCCCATAAAAATCAGATATATAACTATACAAACTAAAATTATAATTTATATTCTTCTTATTTCCTTCTCTCTTTTCGCTCACACCCCAATCTAAACAAGATTTAATTCCTTGTATATAAAATTCAAGGACAGAAAGACATGGAGAGAAAAATATAGAAACAGACACTAAACAAAAACTCCTTACACCTAACGGTAAAAAGGAAAAAGATTAAATATATATATATATATATATATAATTCTTAATTTCCAATTAATTTCCATCAATTCAATGCTCCTTAAAGGGGGAATAACAGTGAAACCAGTAATGCATCCAACCATTACGTCTAGATAGTGAAAGGAAAGGGATACATGATATTGAAACTCATCAGCGAAAAAAAAAAGCACGAGAAGGAGGGTGTATTTAGCGATATTTGGAGCTCGCTAAATAAGTAATTGCCTGGTTTTATCTTAATTTGTTTGAATAGCGGGACGTTTTTTAAATGTTAAAAAAACTGCTGAAATATAAAAAAATACTTTAGTAATTGCATAATTACTTTTTTTTAATTTCACCATCATTTATCTTCATTTATTTTTAATAGCGGGACGTTTTTAAAAAGTCTAAAAACTGTTGAAATTAAAAAAAATACTTTAGCCAATCCCCCTCCTCCCGGTAATAATAATAATAATTTATTGGTTGTAGTGGTTGAATTAACAACAACAGAAAAGTCAAAAAAAAAAACAAGCCTGACTAAAACTCAATTATCAGACAATTTCGGGTTTTGAATTTCGATAGGGCGATCAAGCCCGCCCTCACAATTAATTGGTATTCAGTTTAGATCTTAGTAATCACATCCCTGAAAACAAAACAAAAATAAATTACATTGAATTACACACGTGAATACACACATGCAAAGACATGTACTTCAATTCCATTACAGTCCGAATTAGGGAAGATCCTCCATGAAACCATCACAATGCGTCGTACGTGCTTGATTTGGCTCGAATTATTTTCTTTTTGCATTAAATACCATCTCATCCTACCATTGTGGCTTCTAAGAATATTCCGCGTTTGTTTTCATTTTCCCTTACTCTTTGTATTAAGAAGTAAAACAGTGTTACGATTTTATTAATTATTTATTTGGCTTTATTTGCCTGTATTTACCTTTGCCACAAAGGTGAATACAGGCATCATTTGAAATATTTTCTAGTTTTAGTAATTGGGAAAAAAATCCAAAAGAAAATGCACATGAAAACTGTTCGAATTACCGACAACCCAACTGCCAATTGCAAATTGTAATGACAGTTTTTAAAATCTCAAATAAATATAAGAATTACAATGAAATTAAACAAGGAAATTTTTTGGCAATGATCAATAAAATTCGATCAATCCCTTTTTCAAACTGCCAACTTCCAACTGCAGTTGGAAAAAAGGATTGATCGAATTTTATTGATCATTGCCAGAAATTTTCCTTGTTTAATTTCATTGTAATTTAAATAACTGCAAATGTGTGAATCATCTTTGTTTCATTTTATTTAAAATATATGAATATCAAAAAATTTCGAATATCGCGATTTTACAGATTCTATAATCCTGAAATCTCAACGGGAAGCTGAAGTGCTAATTTACGAGAGCCGGCTTGGGTACTTATCTCTATAAAAAAATCACACTTTAAAATATGGGTTTAATAATAACTATGGGTTCTAGTTATCATGATGATGATTTTATTCTCTAAAAGTTATCTTTTTTTTATATGAATTTTTTCGATTAAAACCGACGACTTTCTTTCATAACTCAATTATTTTCGCAATATTTAGTTTTGTTTTTGGCGCAGTTTTTTTTTTAATGAACTTGAACCCTAAGAGTTCCAACCAAGGACGATGATTATGGATTCTAATATCACCCTGGTATTGATAACCGTGAGTTCTAGTTATCATCCATGGAATCACAGATAAAATTGGGTCGATATTTGCAACAACCCCGTTGCAAAAATGATTGTTATTTTTTCGTTATTCTGCAAAGTAATTGATGATTTCCCATTACTTAAAGCAATCGGCTTAAACGGCCCCGCGAGATAAACGATCGATCCACGGGTGTGATAAATCCTCACCGCGTGAATTGAATTGCGGATCATAATTTATTTATTTATTTCCACCTTTTTTTTCTTCATCTTCTTTAAGAGGATACAAATTTGCGCAATTAAGTTAAACAGGCGCATTGTGCCGGGCTCGCCCGTTGTATGGTAATTCCGGATTGCATTTCGATGCAAAAAAGGGATTGGGACTTTTTCGCGGACGAATTTGCATAATAATAAGGCGGATAGAGGAGATGCCTATCGATTTAAGTGGATCGGATGAATTTTTAAATTGCGTACTCGCTGATGAATCTCGTATTATTATTTACCGTTGAGACTCTCTTTTTTTTATGTGAATCAAAATTTTATTTGGGATTAAACAGTAGGTTATAAATTGATTGGCATATGTTTGCGATACATTGTTGGAATTGTGAGATGATAAATGAGAAAATAATCGATGGTTGGGACTTTGATGAAACTCCATAATACACTATGTTTAAATAAATTATTAATCACCTGCCTGATGATCCCACTGTATTGGCGAAACAATTGTAGCAGAATTTCTACAATACATTTTGTGAAAGAAAACTGTTGTTTTATTTACAATAAATAAAATGTTTAATTAAAACAAATTTACCTTGTTTAATTAAACAGGAAATCAAATTAATTATAGTACAGGCTATTACTTCGTTAAAACATGTATTATGTTTAAATTTAATAATGAAAAAAAAAAAAAAAAACACTTATTATTTTCACCTGTGTCTGAAAGTGCGGAAAATGTTGATAAAGATTGAACTCTAAGTCGCAATAACGTATCATTTCAAATCTCCCTGATTTTGTATTGGCATATTCTGGTATAAAAAATGACCATTTAAACCTTTCGAATCTATAAGTCGAAATGGTCATTTTTTGGATTACTAGAGGGGATCATTTCTTCGATTGTCATCAAACCTAGAACAAACTGGTCCGACGAGGACCAAAAAACCGAAGTGAATATCACCAATTATCAAAATCACTATTCACAATTAGATAAAAACATAAAAATATTTTAGTTTCACTATTATTTATTGTAGAAACACTGCAGTGTTTCTAAAATATTTTTGTGTTTTTATCTAATTGTGAATATGCAGTTTCATCAAGTAACAGCCTCAACCATTGAATTTTTAAAATCACTATTGTTTGAACAAAATGTTATCAATTTGATTACACAAACAAGGCAAGAATAAAAATCAATTAAATTTTAAAATAAAAACAGTGAAGTAAGGAATCTTCGTATAATTCAAGAATACGTGCATATCAAACAAGGCAAGTTTTAGTGGATGAACAGCGTAAAATTAAAGCAATTAAAAATGTTTAGTTTATTGACATTATTAAAACTGTAGTTATAATAAAGTAACGTGTTATAAACAAACCTTTTTTATGATGTGTTTTATATGTAAAATAAGCTACACAATCTTTAAATATCAGATTATCTACCCAATTTTTTATATAAATTGAGCTGCACATACCATAAAAGGAAAACCTATACCAGAACTACCTGATTAAAATCAATCCACACACACAAGCAAAATGGAAACAAGTGTAAACCGAGAACTAGGCGATTCACAAACGCAAACCGTGGATTGATTGCGGCATTTGCATTTTAAAAGAAGTGGAAGAAAGGACGAAGTGTAAATCGAGATGAATTGATCAAAGATCAGTGGAGCAGATGCTGTAAATCAATACGGCCGGAGCGTTTTAGTCCAATTAGCCATTACGGGGGGCTATTAAAAACACCTTCGGCTTGTCGTCCATATTAGGCGCAAAACGCGCGGTTTAACGTCCGGTTGATTGTCTCACCACTTTGCTCCCTCCTCCGGCTACCAATCGACCGCTACAACATTTTCAGCGGGGAATTTAATCAATTAAATATTACAGCATTCGGATCGAGGCGAATTAAATTCGACCGGAGATGATTGAGGAGATATTTTATTTATTGCGGTTGTTATTTTCTAGTAATTTGTTATGGATTCTTTTTTAATTCCATTTATTTTATCTCAAAAATTTATAAACAGCCTTCTGAAATATAGTATTTATTATTAGTGTTAGGTATTTTTCTAAATACTCACTATATTAAATTCAATACATATCTGTGTTCAATACATGTTACATTGAACGTAGTGCCTATAAAAATACTTGCTATACAGGGTGATTCAGTTTGGTGTTCCACCCTCTTCTAACTTTTTTATTTTGAAAGTAAACTATGACACGGATGTGAAGTTAGCCATAGATTTCAGCCATAGATTTTCAAATTCGCTATCTCAGACTGGCGATTAATATTGTTTCTTTTTTTTGTATGATAAAAGTAAGGTGGTCCGAATTTTATTTGTTTAAATAATAGTTTAATGTGTGCTGAATCCATTTTTGTTGCTAACTTTTTTATAGGAGACGGCGCACTTTGATTTTTTTTTAATTTTATTATTTAAGGGTGTGATAAAAAATATTAAGGGTTGAAAATTGTGGTGCTTGTATCAAAATTTGTTAATTCAACGTTTTATTTACACCCTAAAGTAAAAACAATCTATTTATCTTGAATATGTATAGAAATAATGAAATTTGAAAATCTATGGCTGAAATCTATGGCTAACTTCACATCCGTAACTATGACACCATTTAATAAAGAATTTCCGTTTACAAATATATATAGTTTGTTATAGCTTACTGTCAAAATAAAAAAGGTAATAGGGGGTGGAACACCAAACTGAATCACCCTGTATATTCAACAAATTTTAATTTCTTGATATTTTGAATTTTGTATATTACATAACTTGCAAACGCATATTTTAAATTGTTTCGTACACATCAGAGCTTTGTCTTTTTCTAAAAAAAAAAGGATTTTTAAAATATTGATACGGAAACATTGAGATTTTAATTGAAGTAAAAAAAATGAATATATTCTTAGGAAAAGAATTAAACTACAATTAAATTTAAAAGTATTTGGAAAGATATTTTCTTTTGTTATTATTTTCTATGTTAATTTCCCCTTTTTTGTGTTTACTTGCGGAAACAATCCTAGGGTTAATTTCAGCGTGTGTGTGAATACGTCGTGATGGGGCGGTTGGGTTGGTGATGTCTTCGCTGTCGAGGGCGCAGAGCTGGCCGCTGATTTCGGGAGCGGCGCCCGCCGACGAAGCGCGGCCCAACACCCCCGGGAAGCAGCACCAGCAGCAGCTGCAGGCGAGACGGTTCCTCTGCCGACATTATTACCCGGAGGGCGGCTGGGGGTGGGTCATCACCGCGTGCGCCCTCCTCGTCCACGTGCTCAACCACGGCGTCCAGCTCAGCTGCTCCCAGCTGATCGCCCCGGCCGCCTTTAAGTTCCACGTCCCGCCAGTTTATCCAGCAGGTAAAAATCTATTGATGCTAAAAATAATCTTATTTCCTCCCTGTATCAATGGGTTTCGGTTTTATTTACCATTTACCCAGAAAACTTTGTGAATTTATGTCGTAATTGAATTTAGACACACTAAATTTAGAATTTACACTAGAATTTATTTATGAATAAACAAATTTCATTCGGTATGGTACTCGAAATTGCAATTTCTGCCTTGAAGCAATTGTGTGTACTATTATCATCGCCTCTGTCACTTAGCTACGCCTCCCTTCCCTTATTCTTATTGTCTGCTTGCATCTATGTATAAGGAATACATAGCCATCCCTCTTCCGGTCCCGCATCAGTGTTTCATTACCTCGTACTCATTCATCCAGTGTTCCCATGTATCCATTCTTGTCTTACAACACTCAACCTTCTGTAATCCTCTTCCATCCATACCTTACGTCCTCTTTCCTCATTCGCACATCTCAGCCGTGCCATCAAACATATGTCATCTTTTAATTTTTGGAAATAACGGGGCTGGTCAATGTGCACTTGTAGTTCCTTGTAGAATGGACAAAGTCGGCTCTTATCAATTTTTTCTTGCCTTATTTGCAGCTCCACACCTCTTTTAGCTTATTTGCCACCTCCACCTTTTTCCCCAACAATATTTTCTCCTCAAATATTTCCAAAAACCATCCTGCTCTTTCATACAATTTACATCTATCTTTCGTCCACTTGATACCTTCTCCCTGCCATCAAACGTATGTCATCATCTTTTAATTTTTGGAAATAACGAGGCTGTCCATTTGTAGTTCTTTGTAGAGTGGACAAAGTCGACTCTTATCAATTTTTCCTTGTCTTATTTGCAGCTCCACGCCTTTCAGCTTTTTTGCCACATCTACGTTTTGCCTCAACAATATTTTCCCCTCAAATATTTCCAAAGATCTTCCTGCTCTTTCATACAATTTACATCTATCTTTCGTCCACTTGATACCTTCTCCCTGCTGTTTCCACTCCTAATAATACACATCGCTCATGCTTCTCCGACCAATCTTCCATTCTCTAACTCCGCAATCTTCCTTTCAAACTTTACAACCCTCATTCTGTTACATTCCTGCAGTACTACATAGTTTGGCGTTGTTTTTTTTAAACCTAGTATTCCTTTTTAGTACTACAGTTGTATTCTTTCCACACTTTCATACCCTCTCACACCCCATACTTTCGGCTACATCAATATTATTCAGGGTGAAAGAGCTGAATTATCTTATTTTTGCAGAAATCACATTAACAGAGATCTAAAACATACGTTTCGAATGTCGTATATCCCTTCGGAGAAGGATATATTTATTTTCACTTACTCCCAAATGAACACATCGAAAAAAAGAACACGAAATCCTCGCTGTCCCATATTGTGCCGTTTATCCCGGGCTTTGTTCTAAAACTGGAAAAGCGGAGCGCTCACTCAATTCCCTCATTCACTCCCGACAGCAAATATTTGATATCGCCGAAGACCGTGCGCCTCTTTTTGTCCATTTTATTATTTCGATTCCCGATTCCATCGAACATCGCGATAAAGACGCGGCAAGTCGAGCGGAATTCAGACAAACGGACACGATATCATTTCGAGTTACTCACTTTGTATTAGTGAAATTAAAGTATTATTCCCGCTGCGGAATATGCACCGAGATGAATGGATGGAATTTAGTTTTAATCAAATAAATGAAAACTATAAACTATACAATTCGTTACAATATTAAAATTTTGATTCTATTTGAAATGATTTAATTTAATTAAACAAGTGAATTATTTATTTTGTAATTTTGATACCAGCATTGTTTTAATGTGAAATTTTTAAATTTTAATAAATGAAACACTTTTTTACTTTGTTTGTATAACTGCGATTACTCGAGTTATATAAACAATTGTTTAATATATTAAAATTGAATTACAATGTATAACAAAGTAGAAGCCTCAACAATTAACATAATATTTTATCAAATTTACTTTTACAGAGATGTGTATTGAACAAACATATTTTTTTAAGTTTTCTTAATAATAAAAATAATTATGGGGTCCATTACGATAATCCAAAGTGGAAAAAAATATACTCCTGATATAAAATGGTTATTTTTACTCTAATCAATTTTTAAATAAAATTATAAATTGTTCCGTACAAACAAATCTATGGCATGACTGTGAATTTGAAAATGAATTGAATTTCCAGATAAGAATCAAATGCATGGATTGTATATTTCTATGAAAAGATTAAACTTTATTTCAATGTTGAGAGTTTTATGTCAAGTATATAAAAAAACTTTATGGCATGCAAAAACACTTAACATATACAATATACTATGTTCTATTCTTCTCTTCGTTTTATTCCTTTTTTTTTTTCATCGCCAATTAAAAAACGAAGAAAAGGAATGGCTTTTTCCTTCCTTTTTTTTTTCGTTGAAGCAAATGTTCGCATGTGAAAAAAACGCCGTTAGAGGTCTTTTGGTTTCAACTCGTATGGCACCCAATTTCCATGCTTTTGGATTATTCGCAACGTTTTCAAACGATGTGAAATGGCTTGTTGAGTAACGTCCAATGAATATGCAAGTTCTTGTTGCATTTTTAATGACGCTTATCCAGTAATGCCTCCAATTCTGCGTCTTTAAACTTTTTCAGCGCTCCTTGTCATCCACGTTGAAATCACCACTTTTGTAGCGTTACTAAATAAATTTAACTTATACAAACAAAGTTAAAAAAGTATTTTCATTAATCGAATAATTAAAATAATTAATTAATTTCAATTTAGTTACTGCAACTATTTGACTTACGTAACGTAAGTATGTCAAAAAGTACAAACATATAATGACACAACAATTTCCTGCGAAAATTCAATTTGGCTATTTGTCCTTTTTTACATATTTTTTTATTGCAATTAGCAACAATAGGAATCGTTATTACTAAATGAATCGAAAATTACTGACTACCGTACTATCTAAAGGGTGGATTCGGCGACTTCTTCCTATCTCCGCTTCCTCCTCCCCCACCCCGCCATCCAATAAAAATATTGTCCGACGGCGTTACGGAAGTTTTACAGCGACCGGCGAAAATGTTACTGTCACGGAAATCCCCCGTCAACTTTTCCCGTGTAAAACTCGACCGAGTTCCACGTCTGTTATCGGATTAGCGACCCAATTCTCTTTTTCATCTGCGTGTGTGTGTTACATTCTATTAAATATAAGTGCGGTTGCCGGACGGAGCAGAATCGAGTTTGGATTGGATCAACAAATAAATATTTTTAAAGTTTATAAGAATAAAATTGTATCCAAAGGGTTTGTTAGCAACAAAAAATAAAATAGTTTTTAATTTCAATAGACTCCAACATGTTTAATTGTGATTCACGTAAAAATTTAAGAAGTTTAACATTCAATCGACAATTTATGTCCTGTATTTATTGAATGAAAAGCTACAGCAGATTTTTCAGAATTAAAGTTTCTAATATGGTAAGTATGTTCTTTAACTCTAGTTAAAACACTTCTAGTAGTTTGGCCTATGTATAATTTTGTACAATTGCTACATTTTATTGAATAAATACCAAGATTTTCTAATGGATTATTTTTCAAAAAGGTGTTACCTAATAACATTTTTAATTTTGTGTTTGAATATGGTGCAGGTATTAAATTGAATTTTTTAAAAATATTATTTAATTTAAAATTTAGACATGGATTATATAAAATTTTTGCATAATTTTTTCTTAATTTTGTTCATAAATTTGTGTTAAAGTTGTCGTATTTTTGATTAAAAATTTGTTTTTGTATTTTTAATAATTTTTGTGATTATTTTTGATTCAAAATTTAATTTCTTTGCTATATTATATATTAAATTAATTTCTAATTTTCTATTTTCTTCGGTAATTGGATAAAAAATGGCTCGATAAATCATTGAATTAAATGTTTCCAATTTATGTTTATAATGTGTGTTAGAATCTCAATTAATATAATTAAACGTATGGGTTGGTTTTCTATATATATTAAATTCTAATTTTGAATAATTTCTAATAATTAAAAGATCTAAAAAGGGTAATTTTCAATGCATTTCAATTTCGTACGTAAAATTGATATTCTTATTAATATTATTAATTTCTTGAATAAATTGTTCAATTTTAAAATTCTCGTTAATTATAACGAAAATATCGTCCACGTACCTGTACCATATTCTTGGGAAATTAACTATTTTTGATTTCACAAAATTTTCTAAATTGTTCATAAATAAATTTGCCAAAAAAAGAGACAAAGGATTTCCCATAACTGTTCCGAATGTTTTTTTTTTAATTGCCATTAAATTCGAAAGTGTTACATTCCATAACTAATTTGGTCAAATCAACGTAAATTTTGATTTTATTTTCAGGGACTAAATTTTCTATTAAAAATGTTTATAAAAATACTAAAGTTTCATCAATTGGTATACTATTAAATAGTGATTGAACGTTAAAAGAAAAAATCTTTTCTTCAGAATTTAAAGTGATTTTTGAAAGTTTATTAATTAAATCGAAATAATTTTTAATTGAAAAATCATTTGTAATTTTGAAATTCTTTAATTAAGAATTTAGCAATTTTATATGTTGGTGAATTAATATTCGAAACTATTGGCCTGAATGTATTACCTAGTTTGTGAATTTTTGGTAAACCATATAATTTTGAAGCCTTGGATTAGTGACTTTGATTTTGTCAATTAATTTTTTATCAATCAAACATGTTGAAGTCTTCAAAAAATCATTAATTTTAGCACAGTACAATTTTATCGGATTCTTCTTTTGTTCTAAATATGGTCCATTTAAAATCTTCAGAAACTGTTCCTCAAAAAAAATCAATCACTGTTCTATCGTTCTTTTTGAAATACAAAAAGATTTATATCATATTATTTTTTTTTTCTGTCTCTCCCTTTATTTACAGCGAAAAAAAAAAAAGATTAGCAAATGTGATTAAAGCGGCGTGGATTAAAGAAACAGCAAGTTTTTTTTTCCTACCGCCGTTTCTTTTTCATCTGTTCAGGAAGAAATTATCCAATCGATCCGCACGGTAATTCAACATTCCGATCACGCGTCCGTTACACAGACAGGCGTCGTTTCGATTAATTACCAATTAAATATTAACGCTCATTGCCGGGACGTGCGTGATTCGTTTAAGCCGACAGGATAATGCTAATATCACAAAGAGTATAGAATTTTTAGACTTTTATTTGTTAAAATATAAAATTTTTTTAATTAGAATTAAATTAAATATATATACAGAGAGCTTTTTTATCAATATACATTTCCCCTATGTATACCTGCAAAATACGCGAGTCAAACGCATTAATGTATGTGTGTTTAGTTGCCTACAACACGCAACTGAACACACATATGTCAAATAGCCAACTAAACATACACATTTAATCGGTTCAGTGCGTTTAACTCGCGTTTTTTGAAGGTATTACACTTCCCCTAATGTATACTGATAAACAAACCTCTCTGTATATATATCTTTATTCAGACTATATAGATAATTTTAACAATATAAAAATATAAATAATTACAATACATGTAGGTGTTAGTCTGTCCGGGCTATCGACCAGAGGTCTTTCTGCCCTGTCGTGCTTAAATTAAAATAACTTTTTAAATAATATCAACTGCATAAAACTATAACATATGTAGTTTTAAGTATCAAGATGTTTCAAAGAGACAAATTAGTGAATGATATGTCTACTAACATAATAGAAGTTAATAAATAATAATAAATAATAGAAGTCTTTTGTGAATTTGCGATAAGAACGCACACATTGCTCGCGCGTCCGTCCTTTCGCCCGTCATTACAATCAGAGCACGCGGCTGGTAAGGATCGCTCAAATTAACTAATTTAATTCAATTCGTTTCTTTTAATTTGATTTGAATTTAAATTGAATTAATTTGGTTTAATTTAATTGAAATCGATTTAGTCTGATTTGATTTAATATAATTGATTTAATTTGACTGAATATGGTTGATTTAATTTAATTAATTCAAGTCGAAATGCCACTGAGCTAAATTTGGAAATGATGTATTAATTATTTTCAAATAATTGTTTTTTACCATAATAGAACTACGCCATGGTTATTAGTTAATTTGTTTGAGACCATTTAATTATATCAATTCTGGAAAGATTTAGACATCAGGTTGCTATTTTTTATATATAATTTTAATAAATTAATCATTTTTGGACAGAAAGACATCTTGTAGAATCTCAAGACAGGATAATGTTAGGAAAAAAAGTACAATTTACTACAAACTGTAATTTGTAAAAGTCTGGTGTACACTTTTTCTTGGATTTCTGAAAAACTGTTACTTATTTTATGCAATTTCTTCTAATTTCTAACTGCAAACTAATCAAGAAATGTTATTAAAAACGAGTTTACTTTTACAAATTGATTTATTGACAAGAAGAATTAACTTAAGCTGCTTTAAAAGAAAAAGAAAAACGCAAGACTTAATCGATATATCCTGTTTCCTTTCTTGCCGCGTCTCCCTTATCTTCGCCAATCATTCTTTCCACCTTATCTCAACACTAAGTGATATAATCTGTTTTCGTCCGTTTCCCTTTTCTTTCTTCCTTTTTTTCTTATCATTACTCTCCTCTCGTTCCGTATGTTAATAAAACCAGTCACACAAATGTCGTCCTTTTGCGAGCTGAACGGTTCGCGTGTGGTCGACATTGCCAACTGTCAGGAGTAAAGCCTGCCGAGTTAGTTTGCTGCTAAAATTAAGGGAAGCGAAACGTAAGGAATGCGCGCACATATGCAGACGTCGGGCCCGAGTTATTTTAATTGTTATTAAAACAAACTTTGCGATTAGACAGTCGAGTGTGTGAAGGGAATGAATTGGATGGGGAGTTTTGGGATTGTTCAGTGAAAATTTTACATAATTATAGAAAAGTGTGTTTGAATAAAAACTATTTTATTCATTTCTTTGATACGCTAAGGTTGTCGAAATTATAATTAAAAATAAACAATTAAAATTTATACAAACTCCAACTATAAACTATAAACATGCTTAGAAGCACGCATAAATAAAATTAAAAATTAAACAAAATGAATTAGAAATGATCATAATAACAATAAAAAAAATAATACTGTTCTGAGAATTAAGTAAAATCATAAATCACATCAAAGATGCGTCTCACCGACAGGAACATTAGCCCAAAATTGTGATAAGATGTTTTTAAATAATTAATAAAAATCCATTATTTTCAGTACATCATGTTTCAAAATTATCGAAGTTTACTTGACGTAAAATAAACAAAGAAATTAACATTACACTTATCAGATAACGGTCAATGTTGACAACTTTTTCATGCCTTTCGAATTGTCTGTTTGTTGCCTTATCTCGAACAGTGCGGAACGAATAATTGCTAACGTCAAAATAAAAATCTAATTCATTTAGTCTTTCGTGTTATTACATAAAATGAAAGAAATCAACAGGAATGGGAAACATTATGTGTAAAATTCCTGATCACGTCAACTTCCGGAATATTTAAAAGCAACTTTCCTGTGTGATTCATTCAAACCAGCAATTCGTTTAAATGAATCGCGTATTTTAGCGCTTTACATATTTTCATTGCTGTATTATTCATAATAAATTAAATAACAAGCGCTATAAACATATAACACCCTCATTACAGCACTTTTTTTGGTACGTTATTATGATTTTCCATGCGATCCTCGAGAGGAATAAAGCCGGAACGGTATCGATTTAACAATTATCATATAAAGATGTTTACACGAGAGCCCTTCTGTCCAATTTATCCGCACGCACGTCAATGGAATAGATACGAAAGGGATAATAAAAATAAGAGAAAACAGAACAACACAATAAGTGACTGCCATAATAAATCTGCTTTATGTTTTTTTTTGTTTCTTCGCCTCCCACACTCCCTCAGGTTGCCTTAAGCTCTAATTCGTATTGATGAGCGAATAATTTAGTGGAAATTAATCATTTCCCTTCCCACACTCTTTCAAGTTTGCCGCAAGCGATAATTCTTGTTGACAAGCGAATAATTCGTTAAAAATTAATTGAAACAATTTGTTACATTTATGTATATACAAATTATTCAGAACATTTCGTAAAGAACATATAAATTTACATATTTAATATAATAATAATTATCAATAAATGTTTCTATTTTAGCCTTAGTATCGATAAATTAGTACAATCTACTAATTCTAATTGTTTTATGGTTTATTTTTAAAAACGAGTGTTATTAAATTATAACTCAATAATTATATTGTTATATAAGTCAAAAAGTGCTAGTAGTTATTAAATTATGACTCAATAATTCTATTGTTATATAAGTCAAAAAGTGCTAGTAGCCAAAAATGAAATAATTAATCGTTCAATTGCGTATTTACAATTATTTTTTAAATTTCGTTTTATTTACTTTAATAATTTTTGTGTTTTCTTTATGTTTTTGTTAAAACTAATCTTTAAATAAACATATTCTTATTATTAATCCCCACTGGCGAATAATAATATTTACTCTCAAAAGAACTGAAATTCATCCCCATTGAGTGTATTTGTGTTTGCCTTCGCGAAAGCGAGATGAATATTCAAACATTTACACGATCGTCCCTAACTATTATCAGTGAGGAAACAATGCGAAAGAGAAGAGCCGGATGAAGTGGCGATTTATGTTTGATATTGCGGAACTGATAGGGGTGGGGGAGAGGAGATTGAGTGGGCTTTAAAATAAAAGTTAATCGCGAATAAACAATTCGGGTTTATTGAGGAAATGAACAGAAAAAAGGGAGAGAGAAAAAAGGAAATGAAATTTTAGACAAGGATGATTTCTCTTTCTTTAACTTTTGTTCACATTAATCACTCGATAGAACATGATCGCTAATAAATGTTTAACTTAAATATTACACTTCAATGTCAATTGGAGAATTTTATTGAATACAAATTTAAGATTCGGTGTTATTAAAAAGTGTTATTAAATATAATTTTAAACGTATAAAATAATGTTTCTGTTCACCGGAAGAAATATATATATATAACATCTTTATTTCTGCAGACAATTTTATATACAATAAATTAACAATATAATTCTTATAATATGTTATACGCTGTCCTTAGAAAACGGCTACCGACCATCGGTCTTTCTGCCTGACCGGAAGAAATATTTACTTAAAATTCCAATATTCGTTTTTTATTTATATCTTCGTTATTTGATGCAATATTTCAATGCAATGAAGACATTATTATTGCACTTTTTTATGATTTAATCGATGGCGTATCCATTTTACTAATAGCATGTTTCGTTTCTTCTGGACCATCATCTAGTTTTTTATTTCTTATGAAGGCTATATTCGTTTTTTTTATCAGATTAAAATCCTCGAATTTGTAACATATTATATATTTATTAAACGAATTGTTTAGACTGCGATAATAAAAAATAACTACACGTTAAAAATAACATTTCCTTTACAGAATAATCCCGAATAATATATCACGAGGCGGAAAGTTGTTAGTCGTTTCATATATCTTGCATTAAATGTGAACATAATTTTGTAAACAATTGTTCAAACTATGCATTAACATGAATAAATATCATTAGTTAATTAGTTAATAGATCAAGTCAAATTAAATTATTTTCGGTAATTTTTATTAAAATTCTTGTACATCATGCGACATCTGTGGAGAAAAGGCTGAAGTACAAATGGAGCTCTGTGAATCGATTGGATTTTCTACAAGAATCTCGCTCTCCTAGTTGCCAAACAGGTTTCTGCTTATATTCAGCTATCGATCCGCAAATGCGAAAATTCTACAGAATCCTTCTTGAAAAGCAACACAGAAGATAATCGTTTGCCTATTCCAATAAAATCTTCTCTGATTCAACGTTTTGTAAGACTTCACCACAAGGTGGAGCATTAAAGAGTAAATATGAAAAATTAGTATGATTTAATATAATACTAACATCTCAATTTAATCTGTAGAACTATTACAACAATGGATCATTTGTTTCAAACAAATTCTGGAATCGCATTTTGGATTTCATTATTTCGTCATCGCTGGCTTGAACTATCGGAAGTAGTGAGCGATTGTATTTCATTGAACCTTTAGCCTTATTTTAATAAATGAAGCACGTTTTACTTTGCTTGTATAATTTGGATTTTTTTATTGACTAGTTTAGACAACCTTAGTTGAATGATAATAATGAAATGATGGTATATTTTTTGGTGAATGCGCAGGGACGATTAGGAATACAAAATATAATCTTCTTTATGTTAGTTGTTGGTTGTAGAGACTTTAATCATATAAATAAATATAGTTGTCCTTTCTCCTACTTATTTATCGAAACTTCAACTACTGAAGATGGAAACATAGTTTACGAAATATATCTAATAGAAAATATCTATTTTTTTTAAATTCAAAATATACTAAATTTGTTATTTATTCTAATTAAATTTTAATAAACAAAACACTTTTTACTTTGATTGTTGAAACCATTACATTGTGATACACGTTTTTTATAAATTTATTTTGTTTGTATAATTTTGATAGTTTTTTTTACTATAGTTTCCATAATCTTAGCTTGTCATTATAAAAACGCAAGCTAGTTTTGGTAATGTTCACTATAGTTCCAAAAATCTTAGTGTGTTATTATAAAAACAAAAGCTAGTTTTGAAAATTACACGTCAAGGTTGTTAAAATTATATAAACAATCAAACTTATACAAATAAAGTAAAAAATATTTCATTTATTAAAATGTAATTAGAATATATAACAAAGTCGACGCCTCAATAACTATTAAGTTATTTGAGACTTTTGTTTAGTTTTTATTTATGATTTTAAAGTGATTTTGTGAATTTAGTTGCAATGCCTTATGGATTGTATTAAATT
The DNA here is from genome assembly GCA_963082785.1 of Philonthus spinipes. Taxonomy (NCBI): domain Eukaryota; kingdom Metazoa; phylum Arthropoda; class Insecta; order Coleoptera; family Staphylinidae; genus Philonthus; species Philonthus spinipes. The sequence goes on along the minus strand of OY720307.1, from coordinate 26,110,039 downwards.
ACGTTTATTAGTTGAGTAATGTATTGTATTACGTGATGAAATAAATTAACGATTCGATTCAATTCGTACTTCACTGGATTTTATTAATTAGTTCTGCATTCCAATATTTTCAGGAATTCCTCACACGAATATATTCTTATGTTCAACGAAATACAATTCTCACTGTGTAATTTTCAAGCCGTTAAAATTATTAAAAATTATCCATTGTTGTTAATATTAATAAAGTGAAATAGGAAACAAGTATCTGATTCACTTGAATAATAATAATTAAATGATGGTAGATTTTTTGGTGAATGCGCCGGGACTTTTTTTTAATAATTGTAGACGTAAATCAGTAGGGGTGATTTTATTTTTATTTATTTATTTATTCATTTATTTTTTGATAGAGGAGATTATTTGAGGGATTGTGAAGAATGTCAAAGCTTAGTTAAAACTCACAAAACTGACCTCTCTGCTACTTGAAAATTATGGTCAACTCTGGGATGAGGGTAATGGAAATGGATGCGTATTATAACCCTCCTATAATCAGTATAATGTGGAGTAGTTTTACAAAATGGGACAACAAACAGTTTTGGATTTTGAATGATTGATTTTTATGCGTCATTTTGACCTTCAGGCTTGTCGGAATCAACGGACATTTTGAAAAAGATGGTTTCGAGGAAAACTCATTTAAAGTTTGCGATTTACTAGCCAACTTACAAACGACTAACCTAAGTTGGCAGTCAATTGAGTCTGACCATGATGCCTCCCATACTTTGCCGATAAAATTAGTTTTACTGACTCTAAAATGGTCGATAACCCTGCGCTCCATAAGCGTCAAATTCAGCCTGTGCCCTTTTTCATTCAAGATACGATTTCATTTAAAACAAATTGGAATTTCGAAAAACCGTTTCCGGGGAATATTTTACAGACATCAAGGATTACGAAAAGCAAAAAAAATGTGTTTTTCAGTTGAAAATTACCGAAATTAATTGAATGAGGATTTGTATATTTTGGTGAATGCGCCGGGACGTAATTTTTATTTAATAGATTTTTATTTATAAATAAGCTATTTTAAGTAGACAAATTTTATTAATAAGAATTAATTGATGTTTAATATGAAATAGAGTTTTATTATCAATATTAATAAAATTAATGATATATAAAAAAAATATTTTATATTTAATTTGACTGTAATAAAACGATAAAAAAATATGAACTTTGCCTGTCCCTAATCATTACTTATTTTAGATAAGTTCCCTTTATAATTCATTTTTTTCGCGATTCTTATTCGTCTGTTTAAAGCGGATTTCGCATATTGCACTGATAAATCGTAATTGACGCCATTTTTCAATGCGCCCCCGCGTTAATGGACCATTTCGCCCCCTCATATCTGCACGTAATATCACCCGCTCTTCACAAAGGACAATCTTTCGTGATTTAACTGGATGTGAGAGGGGGGCCGGGCGGCGAGGGGAAAAAAGCGCGGCCGTTCGCCTCCCGCGGGCTTAAATAACCCGCCCTCAATAAAACACTTTAAAGGAGATTGATAACGCGATAAATCGACGGGATTTTTATCACCGCAAGAAAGTACAAAAAAAGGGGAAGCGTGATTTAAATTTGATATAAAACATTAGAAATGGAATGAATATTGTTATTTTTTATTCATATAAAAATCGCTTCACAAAATTAATTAATAAACAGTTGAAATAATAAAGGATTTTAACAAGTAATTTTAAGAGTTGGTTCCAATAAGCTATGAATTTTCAAGAGAATTTAAAATTTTGGAAATTTTAATAAAACAAATTTTAAATTCTCTTGAAAATGGGCTAATAATTAAAAATTAGTCGAGAATTTAAAGTTATTCAATCTAATCTGTGTTTTATTGGTTGATTTTTAATAATCTATTCATATTTATTTCATATGATTTGCAACGTTTAATAAAACTACAGGGATTATATCGAGCGTATAACAAAAATCGACGATGAAGTTGGCATTGGAAATCTAAAATCATGTCTGAACTAAAATCACAGTTGCACGCGTAAAATACTAGTTGTCATGTTGACAAGTCAGTTGTCAATAACCCCTAATTTAATCGCAACAAGCATTTCACGCGTGTGATCTTAGTACAGACATGACTCGAGACTTCCAACGCCAACTTCGTCGTCAATTTTTATTATACGCTCGATATTTGCATCTGGAAAGCCATGGAAATCGGAATTATAAGTTATTTTGTGTTTACAAAATAAATATTCAGACAATGAAAACATTTTTATTTACACTCTCCTAAATTAATTAAAATATAATCATAAAATAAATTACTTTCTTTGTATTCACTAAAAAAATTCATAATAAGTCAGGCCAGAAAAAAAGCGAAATAAAGAATTTTCCCTATTTCTTCTCGTAACAATTATTCATTTCCCCCCTGTTTCTTCCTTTTATTCATTCATTCTTTCCGTTTCGATTCCGTATTAACAAGTAGTCATGTAAACATTGTTGCCTGTGGTTTTTATGTTAACATCGCATTTATGAAATTAACTGGGTCGAGGATTTAAAAACTTGTATCGTTTTAATCTTCGAAATGAATCCACCTGCGTAACATCGCGCTTAATCCGCTTTCTGTGGGGCTCATTAAGCCCCCCGGTGCGACTTAAAATTCCGATTTCCACGGCTATCCAGATGCAAATATAACGGCCTGTAATACGGCCGGAGTTTTATTAAACGTTGCAATTCAGTATAATCGCGTCATTTAAATTAAAGAGTCCGACGGTTTTCTGTGGAAATAAAGATTTTGATTACAAAATAATAAGAAATTAAAAAAGAAAAAAAAAATAACAGAACATGAAGGTTTAATATTGTTTATGATTTTATTCTTACAATTTATTGTGCTAATTCATAATTCCATGTATAATGAAGTTCTTACCTTTTATTAAAATCCAAACAAAATTAAATTAAATTAAATTAAAAGAATTTGAAAATAATTAATTAATTAATAAATTATTTTTCCTTTAGCTATTATGACTTATTTTACATAAGTACTTTAACAAATGTCTAATATTAAATAAAAATGATTTGAAAATAATTAAAAAAGTATTTCCACATTTAGCTCTGTGACTTCTCACTTACGTTAATAATAATAGATCTAATAATAGACATTTTCTGTTGCATAACAATAACAAATTATTTTTATTTAATTTATTTAAATTTATTTAAATTCTGACGAAGTGAATAAATCATTTTCATTTTCTTTCTACTAAAATTAAATTAAATAAAAATGATTTGAAAATAATTAATAAATTATTTCCACAATTAGCTCTATGACATTTTGACTTACGTTACGTCAGTACTTTAAACAAATGCACATTAAAACAACTACTTCTGGGAAAATACCCCGACAGTCATTGAATTACATAATGTACACATTATGTGCATTTCAATAACATATTTCATCATGCAACATTTTTTTTTATCCGAGAAAAAGAAATAACTGCTACCAACTGCATAAATACAAAGGAAACAAAAAATTATTCATTTAATTTAAATAATGCCTATAATTATTTATGAATGATTTATTATATTTAAATTATTTTTGCCAGAGTAGAGAATTCATGTTTGCAAACGTTATCTATTCATTAATTTTAATTTATTTAGTCCATTGTGTTTTTTTTTTTGCGATATAACAAAGTACGAAAAAATACCCGAAATGCTTCCTATAGTTTACACCTAAACAACTTCATAAATAATTCGAATAATGGAAAATAAACTGTTACATGACATAGCTAAAGAATTGTTGAAAATAAATATGCCCAAAATATTGGTTAATTTCGAATGTATATATTTATTAATTGGGTTAAAAATCAACCACAACGAAATTCATCGAAAATCGCAAACGATCATTGAAATCGTTTTCGAAGGCTTGCGATTTTCGATGCTCGTCTCTTTTAATATGATCAAATTTAAAAGGATTTCACTGCTCTCGGTTGCAGTCCTGCTTCAGCGATAGGATTTTTTAGTTATATTTGTTTTATGATTGTTTTTAAATCCTATAAATATCCATTAATTAATTGTAATGTTCGCATGAAATTACTAACAATTATTAAATAATCTTCTAAAATATCTTCTTGTAACTAATATTAAATAAAGTACTGCATTTTTTTATCTCTCCGTTCTTTATTTATAAAAGGGCCGATTATCGATAATCGCTCGGGTTCTAGACGCGCTCCGGCTTCAGAGTTCAGCGCACTGAAAATTGGAAAGAGGGTGCGCGTTTATCGAAATAAGTTATCTTTCGAGAACAAGGAGTCTCCGTTTACGATCCGGGCGAACTCGCGGGCCGGTTTCACCCCCTCGATTTAGATTCCGCACTTTATTCATAATTCATTAATGGGGGAAAGATTTGTTTCAGTAAATTTATCACTTTTCTAAAGTAAATATTTCCACCACCTCAACAATTAAGATCTCCAACAGTTTGTTATAAACTTATTTTAAAAGATTTTTTTAACTCAAATTATTTTTTTGTTAATTGTTGAGGATGATTCTACTTCGTTATTCATTGTAATTCACAAAAATGAAACACGTTGACTTTTTTTTTCGATATAATTATAAATAAAGAACACCATTTTCTTACCGAAATTATCTGCTGCTGTGGCCGTCACCGTCACCAACCGAGTTTTTTTAATGAAAAGACAGCGAAATCTTTGGAAGCCCGGTTTCTGCATTTTCAATAGAATATATACCTTATATTCTATTGAAAAGAACCGCAATACAAGATCCGTTCAACCGCCTTCAACAAGGCATTGAACATGGAACACACTAGTCTGATGAGTTTCGAAAAAACGAAATAGCTATCACTATCCATACGCTGTATGAATGGTGGCTGAACATTTTATTAAATATATACTCAATGTTTATAAAAATGTAATTGTCTGAATAAAGATATTTCTATATATATTCATAGATGAAGTTGTTGTGATGAGAGATAAAGTACGAAATGCGTCTATTTTATTGCTATAAAAAGCAAAACTTGGTGAAACATGTTGAAAAATTTTGCTATAAATATAAATAAAGAATTTTTTTTATTTTACTCTTAATAATGCTATAAAAAAAACTATCCGAGTTAGTTATATATTTAATTCCTGTTTATTTCTGTTCTATCATTTAAAATTTCGTGAAACATTTTCAACATGTAGGTGTTTGTGAAAGAAACACAAATTAATAATATTATTTACTCGAATAATTTTGCTTTTTGTTGTATTATGAAGTGTAGACTAAACTAAATATTTTTTATTTATACCTATTGCTTTTTTAATTAATTGTTGGTTGAGTAAAAATATTACACGGCGTACGACGTTTTTGTTGCTATTTAATATTTTGCAAAAGGTGGAATTCGGTATATAAATAAAATTAAAAAAAAAAACAATAGTTAATCAAATATTATATTCTATATAATTATTTCTTTTGTCTCAAAGCTATTTAAAATTATAGAAAGTAACTTATTCCTTTCTATAATTTATTTTAATTTCATTTGTAATATATATTATTTTTAATAATACATGACTTTTTATTTTATTTTTTCTTGCAAAAATATTCTTAATCGCTTCTATTCCCTTCAGCTAAGTTATTTGTTTTGTGCAAGATGACTTATGTGCATGCCGGAGATGAAGAACGGCGCGCGAATCGATAAAATGCAAATGCCGGGACAACAAACCGGAATAATAATGTAACAAAAAAAAAACAAAGAATAACAAAAGAACGGAGAGGAAAATGTGTGTCAGCGTTCATACGTCCGGATTCCCTCTTTATATGCACCATGTTTCCTCCCCGAGATTATCTGCTGCTGTCGCCGCCACCGTCGCCAAACGGTAGCCGAAATTTTCCGAATGAGAAATCAACGGAATATTTAAAAACCCGTTATGTTCTCTTTGTATTTATTTATTTATTTAATATATAAAATGAAGCTGTTGTGATGAAAGATAAAACACGAAACGAATTGTTATTATTAATTTATTTTTAGATTTGATCATCCTAATGAGAAAACAACGAAATCTTTAAAAAAATACATTTACGCTTTCTTTATATTTACTTATTTAAAAAAGTTCAAAGATAAAATAGTTGTGATAGGAGATAAAACACGGAATCTGTCTAATTGTTACTATTAATTGTAATTTTTCTTCTACAATCTACTGTCCATAAATATTATTAATTATAATAAATAGAAAAGAGAATTTATTGAATTGGTCACTTTTTATTTAATTATTAATTATATTTTAGATATATAAAAAAGTAAATCTGTTAAATAAATAAATAATTGATTTTTAGATTTCACTATCCAAACAAGAAATCAACAGAATCTATAAAAAATCATTTATTCTTTTTTTTATTTTATTTATTTAATTAATAATGTTCAAAGATGATGTTGTGATGAGAAATAGCGCACGAAAAGCGTCTAATTGTTAGCGCGCGCTTGTATAGCTTATATATGCTTGTTTCTCGAATTTTCCAGAACTTTCCATGACGCCACGTTTACAGTCACGCGCTCGGTGGAATATTCCAGAGTGTTCTTTCCAGTTGCTTCTTTCACTTTCGTTACAATACATTACAAATAAATAATTCTACATTTTATATAAAAACAGGGAAAAAAACATACGTTACACAAATGATTTTTGAATGCAATTACTTCTTGGATAAATACCCCGCCGTATGTATGTCACATCCAATCACAAAAACGACATTTTCCCGTTGCGTGCCTGTTTAATTATCCCCCTATATTTTTTTTATTCCCTTTCATTTCGTAAAGTCACGAGAATTGTGGAATTAATCGTGTTCTAAACTGAACTTTACACACAGCGCGTCCGGCTCAATTAATTCCGATGAGGCGCGCATTTCTTTAATAGAAAAAGAAAATAATAACACAACACACACAATAAGAGCAAAAAAAAAACAACGACCTGAATACGTCGGTCGGTTTTGATGCTGAAGGCGCGATATAAGTTATTAATTGCGTTCGCCGGTGTTTGATTAATTAATCGCTTTTTGGAGAGAGATAAAAAAATATATATTAAAAAACATATCTTGGATCCTTACGAAACTTATATGCGAGAATTAAATGGGTGACATTAAGTATCTCTGATTTCAATCGATTTTTTGTGATATAAAAAAAATATTCTTTAGTGTGATTACTTTGTAAGGTTTTTGAGAATACATGAAGTTTATTAATCAACAGAAAAAAATCAGTTATAAATAGAAAAGAGTGTTCATTCACTTGGTCACAGTTATTTAAATAAATTAAACAAAAATTATTTGAAAATAATTAATAAATCAGTTATATTTGTTATTTCGCACACTGAAAGAAATAAGTGATCATTTTAAACACGATAATGGTTACGCTTAGCATTTAACTTGTCAGCCTGGGAGCATGCCAAGTAAACAGCAAACATTCTAACTTTGTTAAGATTTAATAAAATGTATTGCTTAATCGAAATAAGATCATGTTATAGTAAACTAGATTCATTTTAATGTTACTATAGTTACTTGGTCAAAAGAGAATATTTGGTGAAAACTACGTACCAAGATAATTTTAACCATTTTAACTTCATTCCGATAATTATGTTTAGGTTTAAACGCTTTTCTGATTATTCCATTCAAGAAACTGCCAAACAAGTGAAAATCCAACTTGTTTGGAAATATTTCTTTCAGTGCAATTCTGATACGTCAGCTGTATTTTTTTTTAATATAGTTTTATATATGATTTATTAAAATAACTTGAATTAAGTCAATAAATTTATTTTCATTGAAATTAATAAAAGGCTTAGATAATTGTTAATAATTATTCAATCAATTTAAACTTTCGCACGTTTTATAAATTATTACAAAATGAACATGTGAATAGCGTGCGGCGTTTAAAACTTAATGTCCGCTTCGTGATCGTTAAATGATGGCGTGAAGAATGAACGAACGAAAGAAGGAATAAAATAAAATTAAAAAAAAAAACACAGGCGATTAAAAAATCATTATGTTAATAAACTTTAATATTTGAAATATTTTAAATGAAATATGCGTTCTTTCAAATCTTCTCGCTCATTTTACGAGCTCTTTTACTTTCTAGCTCGCGCTCGATTGATCTCGAATCGCCATCATAACCGTCTTTTCTTATTATCGTCATTATTACACTCGTAAATCCCATATGTAAGCATTTGCGAAATTAAAAGCGCGGAAAACGCGTCTTATATTATTTTTCGCGTGATCGCCTTAATATCCACCACTGGTATTTTATCACATTAATCAAATAATACAATGAAAATATTTACTTTTATGTTAGGTATACGTTTCGAGACACTATGTGCTCATTATAACAAACTAAGTGAAGTAAGGAATAACAGTCTTTCTATTTTGAAATCAATGGATATTTATTTCATTGTAAAGAGAAAGGTATGCCATTGACGATGGAAAACGATATCAGCCAGGACTACGGTTGCAGTACCATATCCTTTTCATGAAATTTTCTATAACCAATTCGCACATTTGCGGCTCGATAACTTCACGAATTCCATCTTTAAGGTCTTGAATCGATTGTGGAGCATTGGCATAGACCTTACCTTTCACACGCCAAGAGCTTTACTTTGGCGAACTGCGACTGCAAAATTTTCACCATTTCTATAGTGACTGTTAATAATTTCAATGCGTTGTTGAAGTGTGTATCGTTGCAATTTTACTAATGGCATAGTTTGTACTTGTGAAATATCAAAAGCCGACAGCTGCCCATTCAAAATGAAACCTCTTAATTCAGGATGATTTAATTGAAATTAAAACACTTGGTTTCTTTCACTTATTTATATTTTCTCCAACTAGTTTCGACCATTTGTCATCTTCAGGGAGGAATGTGTACATTCCATTGGTCATTTTCAGGGAGGAATGTGTACATTCCATTGGTCATCTTCAGGGAGGAATGTGTACATTCCATTGGTCATCTTCAGGGAGGAATGTGTAAGTGAAACAAACCAAGTGTTTTAATTTCAATTAAATCATCCTGAATTAATTCAAAAATGTTTCACCACGGGTTAAGTGAGAAATTAATTAAGCATATGAAATTTCTTATTGGAAAACCCTGTATATTGCATCAATAATTGTTTTTATTTTTGATGTTGTTAGGTAATACAGTTCAATAGCGTTTAGGTTAGATACAGAATCAGAACATCTAATATAGCTCTTAAACCGCCCTTTCTCTAATATAGTTACTATACTGTATATTATTCGATTATTTGATATTTTTAATACGATGAGTATCGCGAAAATCCCCCGCGCGTTTATCTTCGATACGGCGGGGGAGAAGGAGTGAGGACATCATCAACTTTGCGAATTAAGTCGCAAACTTACGCCGGAATGAATATCTCCCTGCTCTTGTGTGCTAGGGAGACGGAATTTGTAAAGTTTGAATTAGAATGGCCCGCCGATAAGATAAACATAAATACTCGAGTTTATTGTATTAAGTATTGATTCGTCGCGGGAGGGAAAGAATCGTTATTTATCTTCGGATTCAAATTAAAACTTAATACGAACAAAATAAAATCTATTATTGACAATTATAAATTGAACATAATAAAAACTAAATAAAACTGTTTTGAAAATAATTAATAAATTATTTCCACATTTAGCTCAAAAGTCACAGAGCCAAATGTTGAAATAATTTATTTATTATTTTCAAAACATTTTTATTTAATTTTTATTATGTTCAATTTTCGCTTCTAGTTAAATAGTTTTTAATCCAAACTATAAAACCCTCAACACTCTCAATATTCAAATCGGACGATTTGAAACGTGTAATGACACACTTTATTATCCAATTTCCATACGTTTATTATAGCTTATTTGCATACAATGGCTGTAACACCAGATGTGCCCGAATTCAACGAGTTGTTTGTTTAAATTTTGATTTCAATCCGAACTTGAATTTATGATTTTAATAAAGCGCGCATAACTCATGTCGAAATTACACACTCCGTGTTGTAATTAATTTGTCGAAGAGGGTATGCGATTGGAATAAAATGAGTTTGAATAAGGATTAAATATAAATAATATAAAACCTCCTTAACATCTTATGCCTCCTACGTAATGGAAATATTGACACAAAATATAAATATCCTCCCATAGTTATTCAATTTCTCCATGACAGAGATAATTAGACATTAGCGATCAAATCCCCAGTGAACAGTCAGATATATCCAATTGAAAGTGTAGAATTGTTCAACATCAACCTGTCTCTGGGTGTCTGCAGATAACCTTATATCACGTAATAATTTTTATTTTTATGTTTTGTTTTTGGGATTAAATTTTTCGATTCAAAAATTGTTGTATTATACAATATGTTATTGTTATGCAACAGCAAATGTCCATTATTGGAAATTTGTTGAAGTACTTATGTAATATAAGTCATAATGTTACAGTATTAATTTATTAATTAATTATTTTCAAATTATTTTTATTTAATTTATCAAAATTGAGGTGTTTTATTTATTTCGGTTTTTCTTTTCGCAACTAGCAACTTGTTCTCAAAAATGGTATTTTTTAGCAATTCAATTAAATACACTTTACTTCTAACATTTCGGTTCCTTTCTTTTCGCAATTGAAAACTAGTTTCCTGTGTGAGTTACGGCTCTAATTCAGGCGTAACGAGTTCGGAGAGCAGACAGAGTCCGAGCGCGCGCGCGTGAGTTAATCCCGGAATTTACGAGAGGTGATAATTTTCGATTTTATTAAACAACAACGACGCTCCGGACGGCGACGTTCGTAAATTTTACTTTATTTTCGGAAAAGTGGAACGCCGCCGGAATATATTATATTATAAAATGATGCGCGAACCGAAGAAATTCGCGCTCTTCTAAATATTTTAACGCGAGATTAATAAGCGAGGGAAAAGAAAATACGAGAGAGGAGAGGCGCAAAAAAAGAGAAATTATAATAAAATTTGTACGGGCGATAAATCAACGAGGATGAAGGAAAAAATGGACGGAAAGGAGGTTTAAGTGGTTATAATTTATTTTAAACACGGCTATAAATTTGTTTTAATTAGGATTTAAAAACAAATTTTATTCATTCTTCAAGATTTTTTTTTTTTTCGTTTTTGAAATTTTCTTTCATATTATAATTACATACTAAACATAAATTATTGACTTTTCCTTTCATATGCACATATTTGTATATTTTTGCTAAATAAATTTTAATTTTCAATCCTAACTTTTTTATTCCACTTTTATTTTACTAGCCACTAGTTTAAATTACACGATAATTATCAAACTTAAAATCTCACTAAAGTAAAGAAAACAAAAAAAAAACAAAGAAAGATATAATATGCAAAAAATATCCTACCCATGGTTTTTAAGTTAATTTCAATTTAAAACGAGAGCGATTTTTTACATTTTTCTGCAAATTCAAAAATCAGAACAATTTTAATTTTTGTGGAAACTTCATAAAACTGGGTGGGAATATTAATCAAAGCATGCTCTTTCAGAATATGTAAAAAGCGAAAAATACCCCGTCAGTGTTTTTGAGTTATTTTCAATTTAAAGCGAGAAAGGGCAATTTTTATTACAATTTTCTGCAAACTGAAAATTCAAAAAATCAGAACAATTTTGATTTTTGTGGAAACTTCGTGAAACTAGGTGGGAATATTAAGCAAAGTATGCTCTTTCAGAATATGTAAAAAACAAAATATACCCCATCAATAGATTTTGAGATATTTCCAATTTAAAGTGAGAAAGGACAATTTTTATTACAATTTTATGCATATTTTAAATTTAAAAAATCAGAACAATTTTATTTTTTGTGGAAACTTTATGAAACTGGGAGGGGATATTAAGCAAAGCATGCTCTTTCAGAATATGTAAAAAACAAAAAATACCCCATCCACTGTTTTTGAGTTATTTTCAATTTTAAGCGAGAAAGGGCGATTTTTATAAAAATATTCTGCAAATTGAAAATTCAAAAAATCAGAACTATTTTGATTTATGTGGAAACCTCATGAAACTGGGTGGGGATATTAAGCAAAGCATGCTCTTTCAGAATATATAAAAAGCGAAAAATACCCCATCCACTGTTCTTGAGTTATTTTCAATTTAAAGCGAGAAAGGGCGATTTTAATTACAATTTTCTGTAAACTGAAAATTCAAAAAATCAGAATAAATTTCATTTATATGGAAATCTCATGAAACTGGGTGGGGATATTAAGCAAAGCATGCTCTTTCAGAATATGTAAAAAGCGAAAAATACCCCATCCACTGTTTTTAAGTTATTTTCAATATTAAGGAAAGGGCGATTTTTATTAGAATTTTCTGCAAACTGAAAATTCAAAAAATCAGAATAATTTTGATTTTTGTGGAAACTTCATGAAACTAGGTGGGGATATTAATCAAAGCATGCTTTTTGAGAATATGTAAAAAGCGAAAAATACCCCATCCACTGTTTTTGAGTTATTTTCAATTTAAAGCGAGAAAGAGCGATTTTTATTACAATTTTCTGCAAACTGAAAACTCAAAAAATCAGAACAATTTTGATTTTTGTGGAAACTTCATGAAACTGGGTGGGGATATTAAGTAAAGCTTCTTCTTTCAGAATATTGAAAAGATAAAAATACCCCATTCATAGTTTTTAAGGTATTTTTCATTTTAAAGCAAAAAGACAATTACAATTTTCTGTAAAATTTCATTAAAAAAAATTTCGAAAATTATTTTTTTTTTTTGAGAAATCTTTATGAAACTTAATGGGGATTATTAATAATGCCTGCACTTTGAGAATATGTAAAAAAAACAATAACGTTTTTGAGTTATATTCAATTTAAAGAAAAAATCAATTTTTATTGCAATTTTCTGCATATTTATATTTTACAAATCAATAAACAATAAACAATAAACTACAGTTTTAATCTTCAAGATTAAAACTGTAGGGGATGGGTAGGGATATTAATCAAAGCTTACTCTTTAATAAAATGCAAAAAAAAATATTCCATTATGATTTATTTCACAATTTTCGCTTTTTCATATTACCATTAAAATTAACTCCCTCCCTCCCTATTTATCCCACTCGACATCTCGATGTTTGAATTAATCATCGCGCGATAATTCAATTTCCCAAATGGCTGTATCCACACACAAAAAAATAATAATAAATACGCAGCATGCGAAAAACACGTTCGATACGTCAAAAAGCCAATTAGCCCGATAATTTGTGCGCCTGTTTTATCTCTATTCGAACTCCGGCTTTTGCCAATTGTGGGCGTCCGACAATTTTTTTTTTGCTCTGTTTTGTTTATTTTCGGCGGTGTAATTTACGAGGCTCGCGTGTTTTTAATCACCCGATTCGCTAATTGCACG